>JAVSCE010017887.1:0-148251 GCA_032199065.1 Smutsia gigantea
AATAGTTGTTAGTGAAAGAAAACAAGTGACAATTAATATGTGATAAGTACAGATTGAAGTTCCGTGATATTTTCCACAGCATAGGATTGAAAAATATATGGCACGTAGTTTTTTTCACCTTGGCAATCATTGCTTTCTGTGTAGATTTTTACTGTTCTCGTAAAGATGCCGCAGCATGCTCTAATATCACCTGTTTCCATTTTACTGGTCATATCATACAAATTCATGTTCAGTTCTCAAGTCATATTGTTTCAGGAGGCCACAGAGAAGGAACTTTTTTTTAGAGGAACACTGAAATTGAATGATGGCATGGGTGGGTTTTATGTGTGACTGACTGTGTATAGAGTGAAAAATTCTAACTAAAATGCCATATAAAGACAATGTATGAAAATATCAGGGCAGTGCACCTCTTCCATAAATTAAAGGTTGTACTTTTGTCTATTTTTGGCCCTTGTGGTGATACTATTTTTATGGACCCACAGTTCCTCAGGACACTCTTCTGTTTTTGGTTGTGACATCAAGACTTAGCAGGGAAAAAAGTGATTTGCCTTGATGGTGCCGATCTCATTAAATTAGGAAGGTTTTTCCAAACATTCATTCAAATTACTGAGTGTTTATTATGACGGCTTATTCTGTGCAAGGTAGAAAGCCAATTGGTGGTTGTATATAAAGGTGTTTGGACTCTAGAACAATTTTGAGGCTATTTTTATTTTTAGTATGTGTTACTCATAAGTCCTTAAATCCTATAGGTTTGTGCTTGGAATTCTTCTTTGTCTTGAATTTGCCTACCCTGGACTTTAAAGGGGTTATTTCAAGTACTCGACTTGGGTTTGATATACTGGCCTTGTCTTTTGTATTTATGTCAGTCTATAGATTTCAAATATATACTTCCCATTAAAAAATTATTTTCCAGGTTGAAATATTTATCTTTGAAAATTTGATCTATAACATCTTCTCTTGTGCCATAATTGCCCTTTTCTGGACCTTCCATGAGGACAATGTCTTCTTGAAGTTGTGGTTATTTATAAATGTGTGAGGGGCACTTTTTTTTTTTGTAACAACTGTAAAATAATACTTTTCCTTTTGTTTTGAATTTCTTCTCAATGATGCCCAGTGCTTTATTGATCTCACTGGCTGTCTCAGTGGCTTAGATCTGTTGTCTTTAAGGAGCAGCTACACAGTATCGTGCGCTCCCTGAGCGCTTGTAGTTCAGTTCCCATTAAGTAGAGCTTGGAGTGCTTTTCACAGGGTGGATTACTTCATGCCAATTTTCTGCCTATTATGTTGAGAGTTTTTCCTGAAAGGCATTTCTCCCTATGTATTAGACTAGCATGAAGAGCTATGTCATCTGCAAATTTGAGGTTTCACTTGAAAATCCTCTTAGCCCTTACAGGGGATAACTCATTTCATCTTGAGCTGGTTCTTTTTTATCCCTTCCTGTTTCTAATCTATTTATTACTTTAAAAATTACCATATATTTATTTTCCTGATTATAAACTATTGCATAGTCATATTAAAATTTGGAAAATTGATAAAGGCAGAAATAAGTAATCTTACCAGTCAAAAATGTCTGCTAATATTTTGTATATGTCATCTTCATTTGCAAATAGATGTTTTTCCGTATTTGTGGACACCCTTTACCTACCTCTTTAAGTATGCATTTCTTTTTTCATGGTTTTTCGATCTCTCATCTACCTTCTCTTACCATCTACCTAGAAATCTGAATGTGATTTTTATTCCAATATTATCAAGAGTTTGTTATAAAATTGCCAGGTAATGTTTAAAATACCACTGTAACACTGAAATAATTTATCAACAGCTCCCCCTCCAAAATTTACTGCCAGTTTTTCTCATTGTTCCAGAATTGTCAGTAGGGTTCAGAATGATCATGTTTGGACTTTTTCATCTTGGTTAGGTTGTTTTCTTAAATTAATATATAAGGAATTCAATTTATTCCAAAGTTTAAAAAATGCCTGGTGGTTGTTTTTTCAGAAATCTGTGCTTATTATTGAGACAGTGTTTCCTGATAATTAGAGAAATTCATGTATTTTGGTTTTAATTTTTCAGCAGTTGGTCTTGATCTGTGACATACATTTTTCTATGACATCCAAAAGATGCTCTTGAAGTCTCTGGGCTTCTTAAAGGAAAATTCTTGAAGCCATCATTTTTATGCTTAAGACATTTTACTCTTTTTATATACACTTATTTTGAGGACAGAAAAATAACAGACTCCTGGGTACCCATGGTGTTTAGTATATTATTAAGAAAAATATATTACATGTACTGTCAAAGCCTCCCTACCATGTACCCTATAAGCTGCATCCCTCCTTCTTCCCACAGAGGGAGCCAGTTTTAATTTATAGTCTGTGATCATGAAAGATTTTAAGTAATTGCTATGGTATTTGTGTTTATTCTACATCTTCACTGTCATCATCATTATTACAGCAGATTTTATAATCTGAAAATAAGAGATACTGATGTGCTCTGAGTTTTAATCATCACCTGCCTTTTGCCCCAGCAAGCTCTGGGATGTTTTGTAAAAAAAAATTTATATATATTATCGTTAACTTTAATTATATTTAAGTAATGCCAATTAAAGTGTTAAGTACTGAAAAGCTCATAACAAAAAGGTGCACTTACTTTTACTCTGAGAGGCATGACTGGTTTAAGCTGGCTCTTCTAGCATTTACCTCCAGATATTTAAATAATTTAAACACTTCTATCGTCATTTAAAAATTTTGGATATTAGCTTTCCTTTGAAGGTCACATGGAAGACAAAGGTTGAGCTCTCTCCGCCACCCTCCATACATACTTCTCCTTATATCCTCCAACATAGATTTATATATTAAAGTAAGTATTTAATGTTAACATCATTAAAACTATATGAATATCAAAGATAGCTGAGCTCTCTGGTGTACTATGACTACATTTTCTTTCTTGTATATTTTTCCCTAGCATTAATACTTGCATTTAAAAAAATATTCTTAATTTTCTATATACATATCCCTAATTCTAAACCATCTCTTTGACAGAATTGTAAAACTCCTCTCAATATACTGAACCACACTTGGAAATCTATTAGTTGAAAAGAAAATTTTTTTTTGAAACAACCATCCTGGAGCTCTTTATACCCCCATTTTTGGATAACATCTTTCTGTGACTTCCTGACAAAGAATGAGTGAACAGTGATTGTTTTTATAAGTTACTTATCTAAATTTGTCTTAATTCTCCCTTCCTTGAAATATCATCTGGTTCTAGAATTTTGGATTGGAAAGCATTTCTTCTCAGAATTTTGAAGGCTTTGCTTCATGGCTCCACATCCTCACTCACGTCCCTTCAGCCACCAGGCATTTTTACTTCCCTCAAACACACAAATGTGTAGCCCTGTCAGGTCCTTTGCACTGACTGGTTCTGCCTGGGGGCTTCTCCCCAAGATGTCTGCATGGCTAACTCCCTTCCATCTTTGCAAAAACATACCTTTCTCAATGAACTTCCCTTTAACCTCTTATGTAATTTTGCTACTGCCCCCACACTCTCACATTCTTGGTCTCCCTAAATAAATACTAGTATTTCTTCTCTTTTTTGTATAATCTTCAAATACACTATATAGCTTACTAATGTATTAGGCAAGCTTTTTAATTCCCTGTCTCTGTCTATAACTACCAAGCTGCTCCTTAGCCCCTGCCAAAATGTAAACTCCACGAGGGTATGGTTTTTTTGTCTTTATGTAAAAAAAAAAAATGTGATATATATATAAATCAGCCAAATGTATGCCTAAACACCTGGAAAAGTGTCTGGCCCATGTTAAGAATTAAAGAATATTTGTTGAATGAATGGTTTCATTCATTTGTTGGATGAATGGTTCAAGTTTAGAAGTCTTGCCAATTTTCCTCATTCTGTATTTGTGATCATATTTTTGCCTCGGTTAGCTCTTAGGATCTTGTATTGATCCACAGTGTTTTGTAATATGCTGATGATTCACCGCAATCATGCTATTCAGTGTGTAGATTTTTGCTTCCCTGTTTTCATGTGGAGCACTACCCTCACCCCTATCCTCCGCAGCAGGGAGAATGGAGACATCCTGGTGCAGTTTCTTCAGAGGATGAATCCCCTTTGAGCTTCCAGGTCAGCAGTGAGGTAGTAGCTAGACTTTACAGGACTGGGGAGGGCATTTGGTCACTTAACTCGTCTTTAAAGACAGAGTTTGCAGTCTCAGTCCTTACTCGTGCCTTAAATATTTTTTTAATATAATTTATGTTATTATCATTAATCTACAATTACATGTGCAATATTATGGTTATTAACTACCCCTTCATCAAGTCCCCCCACCAACCCCATTACAGTCACTGTCCATCAGCGTAGTGAGATGCTATAGAATCACTACTTGTCTTCTCTGAGTTGTACTGCCCTCCCCGTGCCCCCCCAACATTACATCTGCTAATCGTAATGCCCCTTTTTCCCTCTTATCCCTCCCTTCCCGCCAATTTTCCCCAGTCCCTTTCCCTTTGGTAACTATTAGTCCGTTCTTGGGTTCTGTGAGTCTGCTGCTGTTTTGTTCCTTCAGTATTTTTTCTTTGTTCTTATACTCCACATATGAGTGAAATCATTTGATACTTGTGTTTTTCGGCTTGGCTTATTTCACTGAGCATAATACCCTCTAGCTCCATCCATGTTGTTGCAAATGGTAGGATTTGTTTTCTTCTTATGGCTGAATAATATTCCATTGTGTATATGTACCACATCTTCTTTATCCATTCATCTACTGATGGACACTTAGGTTGCTTCCATTTCTTGGCTATTGTAAATAGTGCTGCAATAAACATAGGGGTGCATCTGTCCTTTTCAAATTGGGCTGCTGCATTCTTAGGGTAAATTCCTAGGAGTGGAATTCCTGGGTCAAATGGTATTTCTATTTTGAGTTTTTTGAGGAACCTCCATACTGCTTTCCACAATGTTTGAACTAATTTGCATTCCCACCAGCAGTGTAGGAGGGTTCCCTTTTCTCCACATCCTCGCCAACATTTGTTGTTGTTTGTGTTTTGGATGTTGGCCATCCTCACTGGTGTGAGGTGATATCTCATTGTGGTTTTAATCTGCATTTCTCTGATGATTAGCGATGTGGAGCATCTTTTCATGTGCCTGTTGGCCATCTGAATTTCTTCTTTAGAGAGGTGTCTATTCATGTCCTCTGCCCATTTCTTAATTGGATTATTTGCTTTCTGTTTGTTATGGTGCATGAGTTCTCTATATATTTTGGATGTCAACCCTTTATCAGATAGGTTTTTTATGAATATATTCTCCCATACTGTAGGATGTCTTTTTGTTCTACTGATGGTGTCCTTTGCTGTACAGAAGCTTTTCAGCTTGATAAAGTCCCACTTGTTCATTTTTGCTTTTGTTTCCCTTGCCCGGGGAGATATGTTCATGAAGAAGTCGCTCATGTTTATGTCCAAGAGATTTTTGCCTATGTTTTTTTCTAAGAGTTCTATGGTTTCATGACTTACATTCAGGTCTTTGATCCACCTTGAGTTTACCTTTGTGTATGGGGCTAGACAGTAGTCCAGTTTCATTCTCTTACATGTAGCTGTCCAGTTTTTCCAACACCAGCTGCTGAAGAGGCTGTCATCTCCCCATTGTATATCCAAGGCTCCTTTATCAAATATTAATTGACTGTATATGTTTGGGTTAATGTTTGGATTTTCTATTCTGTTCCACTGGTCTGTGGGTCTGTTTTTGTGCCAATACCAAATTGTCTTGATTACTGTGGCTTTGTAGTAGAGCTTGAAGTCAGGGAGCGTAATTCCCCCTGTTTTATTCCTCCTTCTCAGGATTGCTTTGGCTATTCGGGGTCTTTTGTGGTTCCATAGGAATTTTAGAATTATTTGTTCCAGTTCATTGAAGAAAGCTGTTGGTAGTTTGGTAGGGATTGCATTGAATCTGTAGATTGCTTTAGGTAGTATAGCCATTTTGACAATATTTATTCTTCCTAGCCAAGAGCATGGGATGCATTTCCATTTGTTAGTGTCCTCTTTAATTTCTCTTAGGAGTGTCTTGTAGTTTTCAGAGTACAGGTCTTTCACTTCCTTCGTTAGGTTTATTCCTAGGTATTTTATTCTTTTTGATGCAATTGTGAATGGAATTGTTTTTCTGATTTCTCTTTCTGTTAGTTCATCATTAGTGTATAGGAAAGCAACAGATTTCTGTGTGTTAATTTTGTATCCTGCAACTTTGCTGAATTCAGATATTAGTTCTAGTAGTTTTGGAATGGAATCTTTAGGGTTTTTTATGTACAGTATCATGTCATCTGCAAATAGTGACAATTTGACTTCTTCTTTACCAATCTGGATGCCTTGTATGTCTTTGTTTTGTCTGATTGCTGTGGCTAGGACCTCCAGTACTATGTTGAATAACAGTGGAGAGAGTGGGCATCCCTGTCTTGTTCCCGATCTTAGATGAAAAGCTTTCAGCGTCTCGCCGTTAAGTATGATGTTAGCTGTGGGTTTGTCATATATAGCCTTTATGATGTTGAGGTACTTGCCGTCTATACCCATTTTGTTGAGAGTTTTAATCAGGAATGGATGCTGAATTTTGTCAAATGCTTTTTCAGCATCTATGGAGATGATCATGTGGTTTTTGTTCTTTTTTTGTTGATGTGGTGGATGATGTTGATGGATTTTCGAATGTTGTACCATCCTTGCATCCCTGGGATGAATCCCACTTGATCATGGTGTATGATCGTCTTGATGTATTTTTGAATTCGGTTTGCTAATATTTTGTTGAGTATTTTTGCATCTACGTTCATCAGGGATATTGGTCTGTAATTTTCTTTTTTGGTGAGGTCTTTGCCCAGTTTTGGTATTAGAGTGATGCTGGCTTCATAGAATGAGTTTGGAAGTATTCCCTCCTCTTCTATTTTTTGGGAAAACTTTAAGGACAATCAGTGTTATTTCTTCTCTATATGTCTGGTAGAATTCAGAGGTGAATCCATCAGGCCTGGGGGTTTTGTTCCTGGGTAGTTTTTTGATTACCAATTCAATTTCATTGCTGGTGCTTGGTCTGTTTAGTTTTTCTGTTTCTTGCTTGGTCAGTCTTGGAAGGTTGTATTTTTCTAAGAAGTTGTCCATTTCTTCTATGTTTTCCAGCTTGTTAGCATATAGATTCTCATAATATTCTCTTATGATTCTTTGTATTTCTGTGGGGTCCGTCGTGATTTTTCCTTCTCATTTCTGATTGTGTTTATGTGTGTAGATTCTCTTTTTCTCTTAATGAGTCTGGCTAGGGGTTTATCTATTTTGTTTATTTTTTCAAAGAACCAGCTCTTGGTTTCATTGATGTTTTTCTATTGTTTTATTCTTCTCAAATTTATTTATTTCTTCTCTGATCTTTATTATGTCCCTCCTTCTGGTGACTTTGGGCCTCATTTGTTCTTCTTTTTCCAATTTCAGTAATTGTGTCTTTAGACTATTCATTCGGGAATGTTCTTCCTTCTTTAAATAGGCCTGGATTGCAATATACTTTCCTCTTAGAACTGCCTTTGCTGCGTCCCACAGAAGTTGTGGCTTTGTGTTGTTGTTGTCATTAGTCTCCATATATTCTTTGATTCTGTTTTGATTTGGTCGTTAACCCATTGATTAATTAGGAGAGTGTTGTTAAGTCTCCATGTATTTGTGAGCCTTTTTGATTTCTTTCTAAAGTTTAGTTCTAGTTTTATACCTTGGTGATCTGAGAAGTTGGTTAGTAGGATTTCAATATATTTGAAATTACTGAGGTTCTTTTTGTGTCCTAGTATATGGTATATTCTGGAAAATGTTCCATGTGCACTTGAGAAGAATGTGTGTCCTGTTGCTTTTGGGTGTAGAGTTCTGTAGATGTCTGTTAGGTCCATCTGTTCCAGTGTGTTGTTCAGTGCCTCTGTGTCTTTACTTATTTTTTGGTTAGTTGATCTGTCCTCTGGAGTGAGTGGTGTGTTGAAGTCTCCTAAAATGAATGCATTTGTGTCTATTTCCTCCTTTAATTCTGTTAGTATTTGTCTCACATATGCTGGTGCTGTTGTGTTGGGTGCATATATATGTATAATGGTTATATCTTCTTGTTGGACTGACTCCTTTATCATTATGTAATGTCCTTCTTTATCTCTTGCTTCTTTCTTCGTTTTGAAGTCTGTTTTGTCTGATACAAGTACTGCAACACCTGCTTTTTTCTCTTTGTTGTTTGCATGAAATATCTTTTCCCATACCTTCACTTTTAGTCTGTGTATATCTTTGGATTTGAGGTGAGTTTCTTGTAGGCAGCATATAGATTGGTCTTGCTTTTTTATCCATTCTGTTACTCTGTGTCTTTTGGTTGGTGCATTCAGTCCATTTACATTTAGGGTGATTATTGATAGGTATGTACTTATTGCCATTGCTGGCTTTAGATTCATGGTTACCAAGGGTTCAAGGGTTGCTTCTTTACTATCTAACAATCTAACTTAACTTTCTTGTTAAGTAATTGTAAACACTATCTGATGTTTCTTTATTTCTCTCCCTTCTTATTCCTCCTCCTCCATTCTTTCTATACAAGGTGTTTTATTCTTTGCCTTTAGTTAGTATTTGGATGGTCTGCTTTCTTTGCTATGATTTTATTTTCTCTGGTGACATCTTTTTAGCCTTAGGTGTGCTTCCGTCTAGAGCAGTCCATTTAAGATATCCTGCAGTGTTGGTTTATGAGAGGCAAACTCTCTCAACTTTCGTTGTCTGAAAATTGTTTAATCCCTCCATCATATTTAAATGATAATCGTGCTGGATACAATATTCTTGGTTCGAGGCCCTTCTGTTTCATAACATTAAATATATCATGCCATTCTCTTCTGGCCTGTAAGGTTTCTTTTGAGAAGTCTGATGGGTTTTCCTTTGTAGGTGATCTTTTTTCTCTCTCTAGCTGCCTTTAATACCCTGTCTTTATCTTTGATCTATGCCATCTTAATTATTATTTGTCTTGGTGTTGTCTTCCTTGGGTCCCGTGTGTTGGGAGATCTGTGGGCTTCGGTGGACTGCGAGACTATTTCCTTCTCCAGCGAGGGAACGTTTTCAGCAATTATTTCTTCAAAGACACTTTCTATCCCTTTTTCCCTCTCTTCTTCTTCTGGTACTCCTATAATGCGAATATTGTTCCGTTTGGATTGGTCACACAGTTCTCTTAATATTCTTTCATTCCTAGAAATCCTTTTATCTCTCTCTGCCTCAGCTTCTCTGTATTCCTGTTCTCTGATTTCTATTCCATTAACAGTCTCTTGCATCTCATCCAGTCTGCTGTTAAGCCCGTTGATCACTTGTCTGATTTCTGCATTGTCTTTCCTCACTTCCCTCACTTCCTCCCTCAGCTCTTGCACATTTCTCTGTAGGTCCATCAGCGTGGTTATGACTTTTATTCTGAATTCTTTTTCAGGAAGTCTGTGCATTTCCATCCCTTCAGGCTCCCTCTCTCGGGTTGTCTGGTTGATTTTGGTCTGAACCATATTCCTCTGTCTTCATGGCTATAGAATTGGTCACTGGTAGTTGCCACATATGTCAGCTGGGCTCTTTAAGACTTTAAAAAGAGAAAAAAAACGAAGAAAGGAAGAAAGAAAGAAAAGAAAAAACAAAAAAAAAACCACCCACCGGGAGTAGATTCTGTGGGAATGCTGTAGGTGGCGCTATTGCCCCACTATTCCGCAGCCATGGCTGCACCGTTCCGCAGGGCCCTTTATCGCTCTGGCAGGGGTGGGAACGAATAGGAGGCTGTTGATCTCAGTGAGAAGTGTAAATATGGCTACGCTTCCCCAGTCGCCAGCTAAGGCTTCCGAAACTCCCCAGGAATGCCAGCCTGCTGTGCTGAGTGTGCTGGGGCTATCCAGCTCCTCTGCTGGGCTCCTGTCTCTTTATGACCGCTGAAGAAAGCGCGCGTTTTTTTTTTTTCCTTCCTGGGAGCCAGCTGCAAGCACCCTGGTGCGTTCCCCACTCAGATCCTGCCCCTCTGTCTCTCCAATCTCTGCTGCACTGCGCAATATGGGTCAGCTCTCCCCGTGCAGATCACCGCGGCTGGCTACTTTGCGGGGTGTACTTCCACTCCCTCCCGGCTCTGAATCTCTCCTCCCGCCGGTGCGCTGCGGTGGGGGAGTGCTCGGGTCCCACCGGGTCGCGCCTCCGTATCTTACCCGCCTCTTGGGGTGCTGAGTCCTCTCGGGTATAGCTGCACGCTGTGCACTTTCCTGTGTATTCTGGTCTCTCTTTTCGGAGTTGATGTATTTGCTGTGTTTTTGTAGATAAATATAGTGTTGGGAGGAGATTTCTGCCGCCCTGCTCACGCCGCCATCTTCCCGGAAGTCCCTTAAACATTTTTTGATAACTCAAATTTCCGAGACTTCTTGGGGCTCAGCAGCTCAACATGTCCTTCTTGTGATTTTCTCCTTCCCTTTTGCACTCATCCTTGCCCCAGCTCTCTTTGCTCTGGGCTAGTGCCACTCACTCCATCTACTTTCTTTCCCTCCTCTATGAATTAATTGAGGTTTCTCCTCTGCTGTAATCTTCTGTCTAGTTATCTAGTGGCTATGTATCTTTTTATTAGCTTACTCTCACTTTAGAAGGTTTTGTAAGTTAAGTAGGATTTAAATGTGTGTGTTCATGGCCATCTTTTACCAAAGTCCCTAGTATGGGTACTTTAATGTGAAGCACAAATAATACATTGTATCCATCCCATTACTTTTGAGGGTCTGTCATTCTGAACCTTTTAAGTTTTCAATCAAATTTACATACTAATAGTGTTACACTATTTGTTTAACTCTATGCATTACATTAATACAGAGAAGTACATGGTGACTTAACAGATTTTTCCAATTGCAATACTATTGTGAATGAATGTTTTTCCATGTTCAGGTTTCAGATTTCCCATGTTTAAGGAGGATCCTTATGAGTTATTCTTCATCTCCACAAACAAGGACAGTGAATATTTAGTATAACTACATTAAGAGTTTTATTATAAGTTAGTGATTTTTAAATTATTAAACAATAAAGTAAAACTTCTCTTCAGCATGTGTTTATAAAGACAAAAAGCCCAGCACGATTGAGTGTAACGCTTCACCATCCCTGTGATGTGGACCTCTGAGTTCTAAAGAGGTCTGGAAATCCAAATCATTCTCAGAGTTAACTTTTAAAATTTCATGTATTTGTTTATTTAGCTAGTGGCAGAGGTAGATTCAACTAAAATTTATTTCAAGTTCAATGGCTGTGTATCTTTATTTTAAACCAGAATCTTCTGAGATGGGAAAAAGAAAGTTTGTTGTCTGCATCTCATTAATAAAAGGGCAACAAATAGCCATGTTTTCTCTTTCTGAATAAAACAAACTAATGTTGAGAGATTACACTAATTATTTTTAGTATCTTTGTTGGTTTTGAAATTGTTATTACTTTTCCTGGAAAAGAAAAATGTGCTGGGAAAATATTGACCTGAGTGGTAGACAGCCGTGTTCTGGAACAGTTCTTCACTAACTGGTATTTTTAATCTCTGAGATGTGATCACAAATAACTGTAGGACTAGATCTTTGAAGCCCCCTCCTTCTTAAACTCCCTTTCTGTTTTTGCCATTCTTTTCTTCTTGAAAATAAGATACACTCATGTTTTCAACTGGTTTACATCCTAGGAATGAAAGTGTTGGTGTGTACTGTGAACAAATGTACAAATAAATAACATAGAGTCATATAACTATAGAAAGTATGTATAAAATGCTGGGGTAATATGGGCTATTTTTTAAACAGTCTTATTTCTTACCCAGTGGGCATTTACCACTTCCAATTATGGAAATGTAATCGAAATAGTGTCTCCTATGACTGAGATCCTTCACATCTGGCTATCTTTAGACCCTTTGTTATGTGAAATTCACTGAGTATTTTCCAAGTGCTTTGTTTACTGTTATAAAATCTTAAATCAAAATGTTACATCAAAGGAAAAATTTCATTGAAAGAACTTCAACAGACCCTCAGAACAACCAAACACTCCACTCATCTGTTTAAATCATTAGTAAAGGCAGCACAGTTATCCCAGTTTATAAACTAACTAGACTCATCATTTAGCCCTTCACGTATGCTTTTCCCATGGCCAAAGTTCTGCAAATTACTAATAAACACTGGCAACGAGAGAGCTTAAAAACAGGCAAGCCATTGCATTTTAGCTAACAAAACATTTATTGAAATGCTATCTGTATGAAGCACTGGGAAATTCATCATCTGAATAGTCTGAATTGTAGTCCAGAAAGAATGTAACCCACTTGGGGGAGGCACCTTCAACATCATTCTGGGTGAATCTAAACCAACACAGATGTTATTTGTGCTCCATGCATAGTATCCCAGAAGGTTGTGTTTATCCTTTTGAGCTGTGACTATGCTGATCACCTTTTATAAACAGTGCCATTCAATGCACTTTGCAAAAATAATTTTTTTCTTTGGAGTAAGTAGTGGGAAAGAGAAATCATTACCGACTCGGGTGTACAATTGTTGAAAGAAATGGTATCAATTGAATTGAATGACTCCTATAAAATGGGAGTGATACCTATTATTACTAAAAGACTGCATTTTATGTGATACCTGGCAGAGGAAAGGAAGGTTTGATGAGTGGCCAATGAGGTTGAACTTGCTGTATTTTCCAACTGACTTGTTTTTCTTAGTAAGGCAGCATTTCAGTGAAATTGTGTCTGTTTATCTTTCTGCCAGCTTCTAATTGAAGTTTGAAGGTTCATTACACAATGCCTGGGAATATGTTGTCAAATATAATTCACCTTTTCCATAGTGAATGTTGGAATAATTATGTGGGACAGGAGACTCCAGAGAGCTCAGCTGTCATCAGGTTTGGCTCCAATTTCATTCATCATAGATAGAATTTCTACAATGTTTTGAAACTCTACTTTCAAATGTTAGTACACTGAAGCAGATATTAAAGAACAGGTTTGGATCTAAGTAGCTGAACATTGGCATTCAAACAACATGTCATAGGCTAAATATTATGTCTCTTTCAATAATGTTGAAAAAATGCAACCTTATATATTGCACAGATGTAGTGACACCTGAACTACAAAAAACATGCTATTTCATCAGAGTCATGTTCATTTAGGCTTAATAAGAAAATAAAAATAAAAAATATTTGCTCTTATTAGATACACACTTTTCATGTAGCAGGACATTTCTGATTTTATTTGGGAAAATGAATATATGTCAGGTAGGTTTGGGTTGCTCGGTAAATGAGTCTGCTTCAGTGTGAGTACTGTTTTTATGAACAGACTTTATAAACTGGCTTGGTAGTTTCCAGGTCTGTGGCAAGACCAATAATCTATCATAATAAACCTGTAACATAAATGTACAGGATACAGTCTTGCTTCAAGAGTCTATAAGAGGAGCCCCTCATGAACAGTTTATATGAGAGTATCATAAACCAAAGCCCAGCAACAGCACAAGAAGCTACAGTGAACGGTGTGTTGCTAAGGTCCTTTAAATCATGGGAAAAACATACTTTCAAGGATTTATTAATCTTACTCTGCATATATATATATACACATACATACATACATATATGTATTTGCAAATAACAATTGGAAGGAAGAGGTTATACTGAGATGACAATATATTAGAAAACTAAATAAAACAAGGCAGTGATCTCTACTCTGAATGACATATTTTGCTGTTTGACATTTGGGCACAACGATGGCTGATCCAGTGTCATTTTACCTTTTTTTGTGCAGTTTTGATAACAATTTTTAAATATTAATTTCTATTTTTGAAAACACACTCTCTTATATTTAGAAAAAAATTGGCCTGAGAATATGAATCAGATTTGATAACATGGTCACCAACTATTTATCTAATTATTCTAAATATGGAGATGTAGAAAAATAGAGATATCTAACTGTGGAAATAAATGGAGATATGTCCATTTTTATTTTAGTGCTATCTTGTTTATTTGAATCATTCGTTTTATTTTTCTTTTAGCTCAGAGGGGCTAAGCCCTCAAAAGTAAATGAGAAGTAATTTAAAATGTATAGGTTTCTGAGCATGCATTCTTATAAATAAACAGTTATCATTGATATTAAATTATTTATAACATTTAGAAATCATATTTAAACAGTTTAAAAATATCTCCTAGTGAGTTATATTTATTTTATAATGTTTAAAATGAATCTCTGAAGTGTCTCCCAGTACTATTCTCCCTTTAGATAGCAAGATTAAAATTGATCTAGTCACTCTTTATTCTAGTTTTCCATTTTTTAAGTGTAGAGACAACAAATTAAAATTATATACAAAGGCCTTAATTCTTGTCCCAAAGTTCCTCTTTCCTGTTGAAACATAACTAGTTCTTTGGAAGATTAGACTTGTAAATCAGCTTTTTTTTTTTTTTATGCTTTGAACTCTGGCTATTCTAAAAATACTTATTAGGATAGATAGCATTACTTGTCAGTAAGGAACACTGAGATCCACAGATAAATTTTTAAGAGATATAATTTTTTGAATAATTTTTAAAAATTTAAATAGAAAAGAACTAGATGTTTTTTAAAGACCTTATATGAGTAGGACGTCACATTGGGGTCTACCTGATATCTGAAATGCAAATGCTTTGATTTGCTTTTTCACTAAGGGGAGGCCTAAGAAGTTGGCCATAGATTTTAAAATGTGATTGTATTTATGTTCCGTAAGTTAGTGTAAGTTTAGAGACTAGACACTTGTTTAAGAGCAGCTGAATAAGTTAAATTACTTTTAGGAAACACAAGTTTTCTCTGTAATGTTTACCTTGTGTGGGCAATTTCTTGAGATTGCTTCTGTTGTTTTTGGTTACCACACAGGCCCATCAACTCAACAAAAATAAACAGGTACAATACGTAAGGACAAAGACTGGAAATGAAAGCAAAATAATTTGAACTTAAAGGATTTCCCTGGGCAAGGCCTCAGAGAATGCGCTGGCTTTTTTTGAGATGCATCATATATCAAGGCCTCATTTAGCTGAATAGATTGAAAAATCCTTACTATTTTGATTAATGATTCAATTGTCTCAGTGCTAAATATTTATAAAAAGTATTCATTCACATTTGAAAATGAAGTAAATGAAGGAAAAGTAAGTCAATGTGCTGAGAAATGAGCTTTTTCTTTATCAAATGGTTAATTCTGTATTTTTTAAAAAAGAGCAAAATCAGCTCAGCAAATAAGGTACTTGTGATAATGAAAATACTATCCTTACACAGGAAAACTGTCCTTTTGTTTTGACTCTAGAATTGATTAATTAAATTTCATTGTAGACGTATTGCATAAAACACATTTCAAGGGCAAAATTCTTTCTCATTACACAACTAGTGAAGGTCCAAATTTCAGTGTATAACTCGAGTTTAGGTGGGAGAATGTGCTTGCAAGCTTTACGCAAATTGAAAGAACAGTTTAGATAAGATTGTGGAGAATGACTAGATCTGTGCCCAGGACATCATTCTCAGTTCATTCTTGGAGCTACAAAGCTTTCAGCCTAAGCTCTTTGCACTGTAGTAGAGGCAGCCCCAAGGACACTTCAGCTACCGCCTGTGCTCAATGGGGCTCTCGGACTGACTGCTAATGAACACACAATTTCAAGCTCTCCACCACTCCGAAAGACACATGAAAATCAAACACCGATAAAAAGAAAAATATTAGTGAAAACAGTTTTAAAAGGAAAGTAAACAAAGAAATGTGTTTTTGTAGAAAGGTACCAAAAGAAAACACAAGAGTCAATATCGATTATTTCATTAAATATTCATTCAGTAAAATACCAGTGGGGGCAGTGTTACTGTGACCTCATGTGCTTTGTGTGAGTATCCACTTGCCATATGTCAGCCTCAGAGGTATGCTCCTGACCACTGTTCTTGCTATACATGACTCCTGTCTGATATTGTAATGCAGAAGCCCAAGAATCCATGCTGACCAGTACCTAGTGGGTGTATTTGCCAAACAACCTCTGCTCAAGAGTATAGGGGGCTTCCTGCTAATCAGGAGTGCACAGTTTGCATGGGCTCCCGGGAGGAGGCCCCATTCTGTCCTTTGGGAAGCACAGGTTTCTCTAAGTAGATGATGAAAGTTTGAGTCAGACCTTTGCATTTCAGATTATTTCTAAGATACTGGGTCTCTAAAAGCATAAGATTCTCAGGTCCAGCACTGCTCCAAGGATAATATCCCAGACCTGTGCCTGCATTATTTCCTCCACCCCAAGCTGTGAGGACCAGTATTGTTCCTTAAGGATTTTCATTAAAGATACCATTCATTCGAGTCTCCTTCTGTAGATGAAATGAGTTTACTTCACCAAACAGAAAGAAATCAATATGAGGCAACTATTAAGGCAGGATTCCCATCCAGTGTGGTGAGCAGCTGCTGTTCTGGGAGGTCTTCACAGTGACCAAACAAAGTTGTGACCACACTGATGTTCTGGATATAAATTTTTGGGGCAAATATGGCTTAGTAAACATATTGGGGTCCAAAACATATTCATTTGATTCATTTATTCATTCACTCATTTAACACATATTGTTGATCTTCTGTCATGTGCCAGCCACTCTTCTAGCAGTGGGAAAACAGGAGTAGACGTGTCTCTGTTCCTGGATGTTTTCATTTTAGAAGAGATGGGAGCAGGGGGAAAAAAAATGAGCAAGGAAACAAACCAACAAAAGAATTTCATACAGTGATGAGGAGTACAAAGAAAAATAAAACAGGTGTTACCATAGTTCAGGTGTGGAAGTCAATATGACCATCATTGAGGTGGTCAGGAAAAGAGACAGTATGTTAGCTGGTGCCCACGTGGAGGACTCTCCAGCTGTAAGAAACCTGAGGTGCAGAAGGTTCCAGAGGGACAGAGGAATTCAGGGGTCCTAAGCGTCAAATGAATGCCCCCTGTGGGAATGAACTTTTTGTATCTGAGGAGCAGAAACAAAGCCATGAAGGCTACGATACTGTGAGCCAGGGTAGGTGTGGTATGAGGTAAAATCAGAAGACATGTAGGGGCCAGGTGGTGTGGGATGTTGTAAAATTTTAGACCTTGTTTGAGTTTTAAGTGCATGGGAAACCATTAGATGATTTTGAAACTGATACTTTTTAAATACTATGTTACTCTCCCTGCTATTTGGAAACATAAGGAGAGTGGGAAGCCAGCAAGTACTTAAGTCAAAGACTGTACAGGAAACTGCCAAGTCCAATTTCTATAAGTCCCAGTTTCTGATGGACACCACTAGGGCTTCTTCTTCAGTTGATCTTATTTGTTATAGGCCAAGGTACCTGAGCAGATAAAATTTGGGACCAATTACACTGTTAATTGTGGTTGACCCCTTGGCCGACTGAATAGGGTTAATGTAACTATAGGGAAGATAACAAAGGAGAAATCTTTTCTTTCTTTCTTTCTTTTTTTAAAAATTTCTTTGGCCTCCATGGGACGAAATAGCACTTTATGATAATCATATTTATGTAATTTACCTGAAGATTTGAGATCTTAGATTATCACTGACATTCCGGTTTCCAAAGGCAGTTCACATGAGTTCCCAGTCCTTGGGAATATGTTTCAGCTATTATATTACAACTTTCTGTGTAGTTTGAATACTTGGGTTAATATTTCCTTTTATTTTAAAGCACATTAGTATTCTGTATACAGAAGCCATAACAACGTTAGTCTTTCTATAGAAGGAGGAAAATTAAAAATGTACTACAAAAGGAAGGCATCACATACTTTGAGAATAACTTTGGAATTCCCATGCAGGTGGGTACAGGTTGAATGCAGGGTGAAGATCAACACCAAATACAACTTTAACTGGTGTTGCAGTTGTTTTGAGGTCTAGAAAGAGATAATAAACATCTATACTAGGAAAAAATCTAGGTAGAAATCAATGGGAATAATTTTTATTTCAGGACTAAATACATTGTAAATAATCTGGCTCTTGGGGGAAAGCATGTTTTCTTGAAAATGTAAGAGTTATAACAGCAAATCACTAGCATTATTATGATTGAAAATTACCAAGTTTAATTCTTATGAAAATTGGAATAATTTTCTGAACTCAATGTCATATTTTAGCTACAAGTCTTTGTCTTGCTTAATAATCAATTCTTGAAAGAATGCAAAGTTAGGGCTACAAGGTACTTTTAAACATTCCTTTTTGATCAAATATCATAAAGTCAGAATTCAAGACATTAAGGTGGAAATTAAAGTCTGAAGATCAAATACACTGTCACTGTTAACAGTTCTCTTCTATATGACATAATGTACCAATATTAAGAGTCTGTAAGAGTTTCTCCAGCTGCATTTGATTTTTTACCAATCTCCTGTGGATACAGTGCTAAAGATGACTTATTTGGAGCTTTATATATTTGAAATCGGATAATGTTCAGAGGTTCAACAGATAAAAACACACTTTAATTTAGAACAAATAATATATATATTATTAAAAATTGCTCAAACAACTTTTCTCTAAAATTTATTCCTGAAAGCTAACAAATAAACTTGAATTACAGAATAGAAAATTCAGTTGCTGGAAAGCATATTCTATCTTATTCTAATAATTTGTTTCTCTTGTGAGGATGCTTTTTTCTTAAAATGTATTGCATAATCAGTGATAGAATTATCACCACTACACTGATCATTCCCCATTGGTTCATCTACATTAGCCGTCTTTCAGTGAAATGAGATGTAGTCTCCAACCCTGGTAACTGATAATTAAATGTGTCTCTAGTGAGAGGTGTGAGGTGCTTTCTCTTGGGTGTCTCCAAAAGCTGGATTCATTTGTGAAACGTTGGTTTTAATAGTCACCATGTGGGACCAGAATGGGGCGGCTGCAAGCCTTTAGTGACCAACTCTTCTGCGGCTCAGAGATGGGTGTGCAGCCCTGCCAGGGGCCCATGGCACCAACGGAATTTCCTGCTCTGGGGGAATAAATGTCGGGAGCATAGAATGTTAGGTATGAGAGATGAGACTAGCTTGCTGGGAAGTATTCACTAATGTAGACTTGTCAAGACCTCTCTAATTGGTAATGCTTTATTTACCATTAAATATTGCTCCTTTATGCATTTTGAAGCACTGACACTTTTATAAAAATCCTTACTTTGGGAAAGATTGTATCGTTCCTTCCTTATAAATAGGACAGTTTATTGATTAAGATAACACTAGATTTCAAGTCAGACAGATCTGGCCTTGGACTCTGGCTTTGCCCTTTGCTTTATAAATGGCTTTGTGTGAGTTACTAAACTATACTGAACGTAATTCCATGTTCAGTATATGAATAATCAGGTCTGCCTTATGATGTTGTTGGTATTTAACACCGCTATTTGTGTGAAACATTCAATAATCAGTGCCTGGTGCATAGTCAATGTTCAGTGAATGGTATTTTTACCACTTCACTCCAAATTAGTAAAACTTTTATTCTTTAAACAAAGAGTATTTGGGGCCATTGTACATTCTTTTCTGAGAGTTGTTAGCAGAGCTGGGACCAAGGCTGAATGAGATGCTCTGGGCACACCTGCATTTGCTCCAACTACGAATAGGTGCCGTCTTATGTTTTGCGTCCTATAGCACCTCCTTTGCCACCTCATTGAAAAGTAAATCTTTATGGGCAATTAGGGGAAAGAAGTGATATTGGAGAGGATGGTTTGTAGATATGTTAGAGTTTCCATAAAAATCCATTACAAAGGAAAATATATTGATAATTAAATAATTCTATTAGCTCAAGAATTGCTCTAGTTTCAAATGATCTGTCTCCTATAATGGCTTTCCAATAGTCTCTGAAAATTATTGGCATGATTTTAGTTATGATATTGGTATTTCAATTTAGTTGTAATGTCTTTTTATTCTTGAGATATAAAATTTCAATTGAATGGGAACTATGCAAGGGTTGAAAATATGTAGAAAAATAACAAATTATCTTGCTTATAAATTTAAAATCAGTTACTAGTAAGTTGCTATAATTGTAATGAAAAAAAAAAAGTTTCTGAGACTGGTAATTCAACAGTTGCTGACCTAATAGCTGAAGTCATTTTTATGTGGGGTGATCCTAAATCAAAGCCATCATTAGATACTACAGATCTCTTAATAGCTTCGCTTGGGTGCTAATGAGATCTGGATTTTAGAGCCCACTTGAGAGCAGGATTCCTTTGGGCACAGTATACCTATCTCTGGCTTTGGCTCAAAGACATAGATAACCACCACACACAGAATAGGACACAGACAACAGAGTGCAACATTCTTTATAATTTTTCTTTTGCTGCTATCACCTTATAATCCTTGAATCAAAAAGAACAAGGAAATGATTTAAAAAAATAGAAGTTTGATTTGAAATATATTACTGTGTGCTTTTTTCATTATTTTTTCAGAATAACTTTAGTAACTCCACTGATGATTAAAATATTGAAATTTTAACAGTCTTTATGGCATGATTTTTACATACTTTTAAATATATACTTCTTGACTGTAATGGGGTATGTGGTGGGGACTTGATAATGGGGGGAATCTAGTAACCACAATGTTGCTCATGTGATTGTGTATTAATGATATCAAAATAAAAAAAAATAAAATAATAAAATAAAAATAAATATATACTTCTTCAGCTGTGTCAATTGATATTCAGTTTAATTGTCTTTAGACAGTATTATGAGAGTTTGCTGTTTTTTTTTCATAGGAGTTTGATGATGAAGGAGAAAAGAGGGGTAAGTAAAGGAAGAATAGAAAGTTACTTTTCAATCTATTGAAGGGGCTTCAAATTTCAAGAAGTGCTGAAAGACAGAGACAAGGAACCATTTAAGTATAGGGTTAACCCTATTGTTTTACCTATCTCCATGAATAAACAACTAAGATGACTCACTATGAATGGTCATGTACCATGGGAGTAGATGGAGTTCTTGCTTTATGATGACAAGGCTGTAGGACCATATATCTGTTGCCTTCTTCCATAAGCAATCCTGGGCGTTGCCTTCTAGCACAAATGGAGATTCACATTTCAAGTAAATGCATTCTTTTCCTCATTAAAAAAACAACTATGCACATTAATGTTTATCTTATGCACCATTTAAAAGGCCTAAATATACCACACAGTGGCGAGCCCATCAAGGTATGCAATCAGAAACCAGTATGCTGTGGACAGTAAGTCAGCTGGCCTTTAATACACAGTACTCCATTTATGCCCAGGTAACCAGGTGACTCTCTTGGTTGATCAAGCATAGATTTGCCTGTCAAAGAGGTAATAATGGAAAAATATATATATCCTGAACTCTATGGAAATCATGAAATATTTACTATTATTTGCTAATGTCCAATTTCCACCAAAAGTGTGCCTCCATAAGTAGTGAAAAAGTTATTCTGTAGGTAGATAGGATCCTAAAATCGAATACTTATTCCTATTGGGGTATATAGCAGTATGCCAGGAGATGGCCAAAACTATAAGATAAACATGATACCATATTGTGGAATATAAATTTTATTTACAGTTTTGATGGGGCATGTGGTAAGAAAAACATGGTTTTGTATTAAAGTATATTCAGATATATCAAGGGGTAGTGTAGCTCTGGGGGAAAAGGTGTTCCCCTCCTGGGGCAAGTTCTCTACAAATCCAGTGAAACCAAAGGGAGACAAGGGGAAGGGCAGGTTGGGAGGAAGGGTTCAGATTAGCTGTAGAGTGTGAGGAGGAAGGTGTTAGGCATGACACTCAGATTTCTTGATTAAAAGGAACACAGAAAGATATAGTCTTTGAAACCTAAGGGAAAGGGTGATATTGCCCAGGACAAGTTTGTAGAGTGAAGAGATGGTTTTGTGGGAGACCCCAATAAATCCGATGAAACTGGATTAAGTCAAGGGAAAGGGTAGGTTGGGAGAAAAGCTTTTATTTCTTACAGTCACTAGCCAGGGCTGGCTCCATTAGACTCCTCTGGCTGCAGTTCATGCTCTCCTTCCCTGCCTGCCCCTTCCAGCAGGAGCTCCATAGGTGGGTCCTTGATGACTGGCAGATGCCAGACCAATTACATACCAGAAACACAGTGAGGGAGAGAATGAATGTTTTCTCTCCACCCCTTGCCCCAGATTGATGGGAGGCTCTGTAGTTGTAAACAACTATTGATTTGTAAACGCACTAAGGCAGGGCTGGAGATTGTGGAAATTCTTCCATTTACCCAACAGACATCAACACAGAAGAGGAAGAAGTTGCTTTGCTTTGAGGGGATACTTTGCATTTTCATTTTTCTCTTAGAGAAAAATTTTTCCCTCTGTTTCAGACTATTTTACAGTGGTATCTTGCTAATGAAGAGTATATACAATGTGAATACTGTGGACATTCATAAGGATGTGTCTTGGGACCTTCAAATCTGTAAATATCATTTGAGTACATGTGAATCCCAAGAACTTCTGAGAATCTTAGGTTCATGGTTTTGTGTTGCAAGATATTCTCCAAATATAGCACTTAATGCAACTGGTCCTTACAGTATCCTTGTGACCTAATGTCAATATATGTATGTGGATTATTTCTTCCTGTCCTCTAAATTTGGGTTCCTATATAGTAGAGCAAGACTATCATATGCTATCAAATAGAAGACATAACCCATATTTGGTCATCTTCTATTCTTCATTCACAGGTGCATTTTGTTTTGGTATCTGTGATGAATGCCTGTTTTGGCATATAACATTTGTCTCTGATCACTTTTTTTAAAAAGAACTCCACATGGCTATGTAATCAACTTTCAGCTTCTCCTCTTAATGATTTTTTTCTTTTTTTAAAAGAGAAAGAGATTCTTAAGCTATGTGAACTAGATTTTACTTAAAATAAATGCTGGTTCCTTAGCTTCAGTACAGCTCTCAGCCTCGGTTGCTTTAGAGGAATGATTATATATACTTTACATTCACATTTCATCTGAAGTAGGTTTCTGTTGAGGCAAGTCTTTTCTGAATATGTCCTCACTTCACAAAATTAATTTATTTTCAACCTCTCTCTAGTTTTACCACTGTTTTGATAAATAGTTTTATAGCAGAGAAAAATATATTGAAACAGTATCAAGACTTTAAATTTTTTCTTGTTTGCCTCAGAGACTCTAATTGATTCATTCCTTCCCTAAATTGGAGCTACTGCAAAATCAATGTTTTACTTTTAAATGAATCCAAAATGTATATATTTTAGTTACATACCCTCAGTGCTATCAGTTGACTTTCTTTTAAAGGGAACTTCTTTTTCAAAAAGAAATCATTAAAAAAATCATTTCCTGAGTTACTATATAAAAGAAGATGAGTATGAAGTAGCAAGCCAGCAATTAAAGTAAATATCCTGGGTGCCCACCAGATTCACTGACTAGCTAACTGGTCATCTTCTATTCTTTATTCACAGGTACATATTAATCAAATAATTTCCAGATTCAGAGCAAGGCCTGAGAAGAATTACCAATGCATATTTATAATAAATTATGGGAGCTGCTTGTGAATAGCTGTAACTTCAAATGTTAAGTCTGTGTATGCCAGGAACCCAATTATTTTTTCAGCAAATTTTTTTTTTACCAACCATTCTGTCATTTAAGCACAGATACTGAACAAAAACTAGACCTGTCTATTCTTTAAAGGTACTTATGCTCTATAGGGGAAACAGACTTAAATGAAACAATCAAAGTAACATAAGTATAATTTAACAGAAGTGTATCACCAAAGAACATGACCTTTGGGACAGACCGCAGTCAGACAACACTTCTCTGAGAAAGTGACTTTTGGAGGAATGAATAGGAGATAAACAGGCAAATTGGGGTGGGACAGATGATTGGAGAATGTGTTTAGAGAGAGAAAGATCCACATAAACATAGTACCTCTCCTGGTGTACACCGGAGAAAGCATAGATCCCTAAGAGATGTAAAAATGTCATTGTAACTGTGGGGAAGAGAGTTTGAATTGAGAAAGAGATAGATCATGTGAGCCTTTAAAAATTACACAAAGGATTTGGTACACTATACTAGTTAAATAATGTTGACCTTTAGGTCAACGTTGACAAACTTATTTTGTAAACGGCCAGATAGTAAATGTGTGGTTGCACCTATTCAACTCTGCTTTTGTAAGGGAGAAGCATTGATTGATGTTTGTGGGTTGTGGCTGTGTTTCAATAAAACTTTATTCACAAAAGCAAGCTATAGGTAGTGCCTTACACACTCCCTGGTTAAATAAATGCTAATATCACTGCCTTGCATCTAAGTTTCTCCATGTGAACTTGTGCAGGGATATTTTAGGGACTTTAAGCAGTGCATAGTCAGCAAGTATCAATGTACTTCATACATTGAAAATTGGGTTAAGAAGAAAAAAATTGGTTTCCTTTGATTTTCCTTTGAAGTCATGTCACAAGAAGAAAACAGCAGTGTAGTTCATCTGCCAAGAGAAAGAGCATAAAAGACAAAATGAAATGCCAGAAACTGGATTACTAGAGGGAATGAGTGCTAAGAAAATGTTAAAAAGGTTTCTTGAAAAGCAAGGATCACTTGGGAGGTGAACTTGTTCAAAGCATGCATCGACTCGCTTCCTGCAAGAATAAACTGTATTACAAGGCTCTGCTCCGTCTTGTCTGATGTACAGCACCTGTGGTCTCTGTAGACAATAGACTCTGTACTTGAAAAGCATTGAGTGTAGCGCTCATGCTGTAGAATGATGGACTGTCATAAAGTGTTCAGGTGAAATCTGGAAAAGTCAAAAAAGACTTTTAAAAAGTGGGTTTGTTTTCCCCTTATAATGATAGTGCTAACTTATTTGAGTAATTCTGTAAACATTTTTATGCTGAATTGACTGATTTATAAAATTATTGTCAGAATCACTTAGGGATTTAAAATATCAAGTGGCTATAAACATCCAACTTTTCACTCAATATGTGTTCAGTGTAGTCAGGGTACACATCAGAGTCACTGATGGAGCCGTCATCATCTCAGTGCTGCTGGTGGCCATAACAGAAGGAAAGAGATAACTCTAGAAAAATTAAATGCTTGGGCTAGAAGTGACATTTATTAATTTTTCTCACAATGTGTCAGCCAGAACTAGTCAAATGGCCCCCACTCACCCATAGTGGACCAGGTTATTCAGCCTTACCATCCATGTGCTGGAAAGTGGAAAGTTGAGAATATTTGGCAAGCTGCAGTAAAGACTACCACAGGGAGTCTTGTATTTGCTTGTATAATTGTTTTATTGATGCTTATCTTGTCAAGTTGATGGAGAGCAACATAACAGCAGGGCCTGTCATTGTTTTTGCTTAGTTTCCTCTACCCAGTGTCTAAACAGTGCCCAGCACAATGAGGAACTCAAACAATATATAAGTGGATGAAACTATCTATCTAGTCTAGCCCTTTGATGATAGACCATGAATGATATGTGCCCCTCCTTCTTGTCAAGATCTTCAGGAATGTGAGTTCTATGTAATTTTACCATCAAAGTAGGTGTAAAATCACTATTGAAAACTTTACCCTGAAAATGCCTCTTTAAAACAGACAAAGGAGCTGAGGTAGTTTTTTAAGTGGCCACCTTTTCCCCCACTCTAATGGGAGAGACTGTTGAGATACTGCCCATTTGACCTTGGGGATTTACTCTATTGGTTCATTCTGATCAAGATTATTCTGCTATCATAAATCTCTCAGGTCTCAGTGGCTCAGTAAAAGGGTTTATCCCTCACATTATTTGTCCAACTTGGGTTACTAGTGAGGTGACAAAAAGGACTCCTTTCCAGGTAGCCACAGTAAGACTGAAAGTAATGGATGCTCCCTTGTATGGAAAATTGTTGGTCACCTTGACTGAGGTGGGCACACCTGCAGGGTCCATGTATTTCTTCCATGCTCTGGCCACGATGCTCAACACCACTGTTACTTACAGGTGACAGGCTAGAACCCATCACGTTGCCTCACCTAATGCAAGGTATCTGAGTGGTGTGGGAGAGCAGATGGGATGTTTGGAAGGCACCACCTTTTCTACCACACAGGTAATCTGGACAGAGACAGTTCAAAGGCCTAAATATTTATACATAGAAGAGCCCCTTTGCAACGTGGGGTTTGTTATCCAGGGGGTTTTATCTTGGACGTGCAACTCATGGAAAGCAAAGTGTGTTGAGACCATCAGGGATAGAGTATCCCAGTCATTGTTTGCACAATCTATCACTGTAACTAATCTAATGGTGAAATGATAAGAGTAGCAAAGCAGGAGCAGATTGAGTTTTTAGAGTCAGATCTGGGCCCTATGAATGTATGGTGTCACTGTGGTTCTGTTACAAAACAATGAAGATCTTATCAGCTGTTAGGAGAAACATGAAGTGATGTCAACAGTCATTTATGATATCAAATATTAGAACAGTGAAAAGGAAAAATGGTTACTTTACTTTTCTAGATTGGTATCACACATGCTAATTTTTGGTGTATATTTCAGAATATTCTGATTGTCTTGTAAATACCTTGACTTTCTGAACTATAGTGCTTAAAATGACAATACTCCACACATGTGAAAAGGCTGCTGATACTAACTACCCAGGTTCTAGACTTTCATATTGATTGAAAGACGTTCTCTTTGGAATTTAATTTTTCTTGTGGAAAAGAGAGTCAAAAATTTTTTTTGAGGGACATTTCTCATGGACTAATAGGTCAGATTAGGTTAAATTTAGAAAACTTATGTTTATTGAGCTGTTCCCCTTTTACAAGAATTTCTCATCTGTAAATAAATAAGCTTATTTTTCCATGTTGCCAGAGAGATAATGAGGCTTTTATATAAAACTGTTTCTACCAGCTGAAATATCATGATTGTTAATCTAATATTCCTTCTACAAATATTTAGTGAATTGTGTGTCTGTTTTAGAAAGTTGGGGTAGATATTTTTTCTTCCTTATTGAAAACTGCTTTCAAAAACAAAAATGGATTTGATTCTAATGATTTTAATGTGTGTACCTTAAGATGTCTTTAGACTAATACTAATAAAACATCAATCATTGGACAAATGTAGGATTTTTTACTTAATTTAAACTTAAATCAGTGTAAGAGTATTCAGAAAGTCTTAGTACTGCTTTTTCCAGTTGCAGTTGTGATTGTCACTTGTCCCAAACCAAGGTACATCCTCTTTCCCATATGTCCTAATTTGGTAAAAGACATCTTAATCATCCAGATGGCTAAATCAGAAGCCTGGGGTCATTTTATCAATCTTTCCCTTATAGTCACATATAATTAGTCCCATAGTTTTCAGTTCCTAAATACTTCCTGATTCCCTTCCCTCTACCTTATTGTTTCTCTGGTAAATCAGGTTATTATCTCTTTTCAACTAGCCTATTGTAAAACCAAACTATTCAGTCTCCCTGCAGTGATCTTTCTAAAACCTACACCTGGTAATACCATTCCCCTAATTTTAAGTCTTGGTGACACCCCAAGGGTAAGTTCAGACTCCTAAGAAATGGCTATCCTTCCTTTCAGGATCTCACCCTAGCCCTCCTTTATAGCCTCAACTCTTACTGCCTGTCTACATGCCATCAGAACTTGAGACAGAAGATGACTTCTGCTTCCTCCAAGATACCATGTTCTCTCCTTCTGGCTTTGCTTTGTAGATACTGTTCTTACTGCTTTTAACACAGAAGCATTCCCCTGCTCCAAGTTCATCAACTTCTTATTTCTTAACTGCTAGTGACTCCTTTTGGAAGCCATTCTGTAGTTTCTGGTCAATTAGGAAGCCAACCTCTCCATTCCTGGAGCACAGTCTAGAGCTTACATGGTGTGAAGCACATTTTCAAAACGTTTTACTTGTCTAATTCATCGCGTTGCTTCTTGGGATAGCAACAGTGTCTTCTTTGTTTCATTTTTTTTTATACCGAGAAAATGTAAAGATGAAGGAAAAAAAAATACCCACATTCCTATCTTTTAGAAATAAAACTTTTGATGTGTCATGTTTTCTTTGTCTTACTAAGGAAATAAGACAAAATACAACTAACCTCTATCTCTATCCTAAACTCTGTTCCTCCTCTACCTCTCTTACAGGCAAATATCACCATGGGTTTGTTATCATTTTCCTTTCCATCAGAAATACTTTTACGTATATGTTATGTATTGATAACCAATATTGTGTATATATATATATATGTAAATATTCATATTTGTATATTAATAAATATATGTTTATATTTTCCTGATTTTTAAAATGGTTTCATAGCTTCCATTAGCTACTACCTGCAATTTTATTTCTATATTATGTCAGTATGTATAGACCTCAAAAATGTACTATTGACTGAATATGTCAAGAGGTAGAATCCTACATGAAGTTATTTTTGTCAGTTTTATGGTTGAAAATGTTATATCACTGTTGCACTCCTTTGCCTTTTTGATTAATAATGCAATTTAGCTTTTTTCCCATTGGCCAGTCAGATGTTACTGACTCTGAATTTTCAGCAAATTCATGTTTGTTTGTTTTTTCCCCAGAGATTGAAAGAGTAGATGTCCACAGGCTTGAGAAAGGGGGAGTAGTCTAGGAAGTATAGGCAGGCAGTGTAGTCAGTACTCACTTTGTTGTGAAAGAGTGGTAGGTAGAGAGGAAGGTGGAAGAACACAGTGCTAGGAAGCTTGGATTTTACGATATAGTGATGGGAATTTATTGATGGGCTCTGACGAGGGGAGCAACTGCTTCAGAGCTGAGTTTTAAAGAATGAGCTTGTGAAGGTTGCTTTTGAGGTCAGGGCACTAGGGAAGAGATTTGGAGCAGGAAAACAATTTAGAAAAATAGTGGACCAGGCAAGAAATGGTAATGATCTGAAATAAACAAAGGGAGTGGAGAGAGATGGCTGTACTTGTCATTTATTTGGGAAATCAAATTTCCGGGATTTGGGATTAGACCAAATATAAGGGTAGGTGTTTGATGCACATATTGTAAATATTTATTATATTTATTCAATAGGTACACTGATATTACTTTTCCTTCATTACACTGAACATTAATCAGAGCCTATTAAACATTTTCCTTTGTTCACCACTGTGTATCCAGTGTAAGTACCTAAAAGGTGTCCACTGAATAAATACAATGGTTACCTGTACACAACGTCTGCATTTTGTACTGTGTGGTTATTTTTGAGAATTCCATACTTTGCTTTCCTATCTTGAGTCATTCTCATTCCACCATGCTCCAGATATTCAACCACCACATCTTTTTAATTTTGTTTCCTGCTGTGGTTCTCTTATAATTCAGAACTACTAGCAAGTTATCATCTTCAGTCTGATGTGATCTTCTGTTCATCAGCTACTCGTGCTCTTGTGCTGTAGTCACTGTGCATAAATAATTTACTAACACGTCCTCATTCATGGCAGGTATTTGAAAACTTAACTCTCTTCTTGGACCCATTCATACGTATTTAAGCAGGAAGATCATTAAAGACAGGTATCCACATGTGACCTGCCTCTGCTACTCTTTTTCTCTAAACTTCTCATTTTCTCTGGTCAACACGTTGCCATCTTTCAATTTTCTGGACATCTCTGGGAAAAAAAAAATGTGTCTTACAAATTCTTCAGGGTCAAATTGCAAATTTCTTATATCAAAAGGCACTTTTCAATGGAATAAACAAAGTTTCTTTGTAGTGGTAAGAATTTAAGTAAATTTTTGCAATGGGAGAGGGAGACATTTCTCACCAGTGTTACTGTTTTCCATCTAAGTTTGTAATCTAATATTGATAGGTTCGATGATGACAAAACATGGTTTAGTTGATTTTTACTCCATTCCTTAGTTTCCCTGGGGGAGTACCTGTTACAAAACATCAGTTGACTGTATGTATACTCCTTGGGAATCACTTGACTGCATTGGATCAGGACAGAAAATAAAATAAAGGTTCATGAATATTTCAAAGTTTATTAGAAACCATCATTTTCTTACTCTCTGCTATGTATCTGCTACAAAGTAGTTAGTTGGTAGGTCTGAAAAACGTTATTTTTATTATGCATTCAAAGACTGTACTACTTTTTATTCCTTTGATATAAATCATAATATAGAGTCTTGTAAGTATAGCTTTTAAAAAACCCTTGTTCATAGCCTGCCTCATTCTCTTTAGATTTATGTCTGTGATGTGCGTAGCCTTGAATGTAGAATGGGTCTCTGTGAAGAAAAGTGGGTCAGAGGGTTGCTTGTGCAGACTTGGGAGAAGCTGAGAGCTTCCTGGACTCTTTTGAAGGGCGCTGTTTTAAAATACAGATTAGTCAAGGTTTATAGGGTTGTTACCAGCCTGAACACTTCAAACCACTGTGCAATTTTAAACTAGTCGGTGCTTAGGGCAAAATTCTGGTCTTTTTGATGTTGGGGCAGGAAAAGACATTGGAAAGTGAGGCAAAAATAGAGACAAAAAATATTGCATGATTTTTTGAAAGGGATTGATTTTCCTTTAATTAGAATTTTTCACTCTTTAAGATGTAAAAATGTCAATAAAATGGCAAACAAAAACAAAACAACTTCATGTTAGAGCCCACTTAAGACTCTATTACTAATCCTTCAACGTTTAGAAAGCTTTTTTAATTTGGAAAATTTCAATCATATAAAAAAATGGCATATAGTGTAAGAAACCCCTCAGTACATATTACTTAAAAAATTGTCACTCATCACCTAGTTTTTTTTCCACCTATAACCCTACCAACTTCCTTCTTTCCCACTGGATTCTTGAAGCAAACCCCAGATATTATGTAATCTGTAATCTGCTCATGTGTAAATATGCATCTCTAGAAGACAAGGCTTCTTTTAAAAAACATAATCCCAATACCATTATACACTAAAAAGTGAACAATGATTATTCATATCGCCAAATAGTCAGTGATGATCTAATATTCCTTTTTATTGTATTAACTGAATACTTACCTGAAGGAAAGCTTTTCATCATTAACTATATTTTTACCCCCAGGTAGAGTTCACAAAGGAAAGCAGATAAAATACTCAATACTATACCTTTATTTACCAGATTTTGGAAACAATGAGTTGGTTCACTAGTAGCCTTTAAAGGTGACCCATTTGCTTTTTGCATTTTATGAACACATGCATTTGTAGCTTATTCGATGTGTTTGAATTTATTGCAGTCATTATCCTTTTCAGTGCTCAAATAATTCCACCTTTTCCTGGTGGAAGCTTCTTCAATTTGGCTTCTTAGTCTTTTAACTCAATATTCTTTGATATTTCTATGCTTTCTTGTGTGTTTAGATGTCTCAGGATTGTCTTGAATATTTCCTGCCCTAGTGTTGGAACCAGTCATTTAACTGAGGAACTCTGGTTTCTTCTAATGGGTGATGACATTTAGAGACACATCTACACCCATAGGATTGTTTGCTGCTGATATGGGTAATTTCTAGGTCTTTCAGTAGACTCTGTGGAAATATATACTTTTTAATAAGAATATATATCATGCTGAAATCTGTTTATGATTATAGGGCTTATATTTAGAGTCTTTAAATTTTATATTTGCATTTCTTTTCTCACCCATTGAATTATTATTCCTAATAACTTATTTGCTTTACCATGCTGTTGTGTGTATAGTTTCAGAATAATACCATTATTATCAACATAGTTACTGAAATTTTTAAAGATTTTCTAGCATTGTTTAGTATTTTGAAACATCCCAAGAGAAATGTACAAATTACCTTTTTTAAAAATTCACTTGAAAACCTTCTTTAAATCATTAAACTACCAACTCTAATCACAACTTCATTTGTTTCATATGATTTTTTGCTTTAAGGGATTGTAATTTTTTTCTTTTACTTTGTTTTACAATGTTGCAAAATTTTACATAGTTCCAAAGTCAAATCTACAAACTAAGGTACATTCAGAGAGAAGACTAGACTCTATCTCTGTCCTTCTGTCCTATTTTTTCCCTCTGTGATATGTAACAATTTTCTGTAGGTTTTGGATTATCTTTCCATTTTTTGGGAATATGTAAAAATAATTTATTTAAGCATCTCATTTTAAGGATATTTTTCCGGTCTTTTGCTGCTACAAATAGTCTGTAAACAATTGTTTTGTACATGTGTCTTTTACATATTTGTCAGTGTATCTTTAGGATAGATTCCTAAAAGTGTGATTACTCAGACAAGAGTAAACATGAATTTAAATGAATTGGATATCATCAGATTTCCTTCTATGACAGTAGTGCCATTTTTTTAGTCCCAAGGTCACTGTATGCTAGCTGAATCAGTCTTTGAAATTGGTAGTCTGTGTGTGTGTGTGTGTGTGTGTGTGTGTGTGTGTGTATGTATGTGTATGCATGTGTGTAGGTGCATGTCGGTGTTTGGGTTTAGGGGATGAAAAGGTTCAGTCCAATGAATCAAAACCAGTTAAGTGCCTTATCGGTAGTGTGACTATATAATAACCTCATTTGCCTAGGACTGTGCTGGTTAACTATAGATGTCCTGATACAATTGCTGGTAGCACCAACTTTCATTCTCAGAAGTCACTCTACTTATGGGTAAAAAGAGGGTATAACCCTGTAGGCAATTAATGAAATGGTTTAATCTTAGTTGTTCAAAGTGTTTAGTGGGAGAATCTTCTTTCCTAAATTAAAGAAGGACCACTGAAAACACCACCTTCTTGGTGTGTGGTCTGTTAACTTTTTTATAGTATTTAGGGCTTGATCCAGCCTGCAACTGTGATAAATATCCCCTTAGAGTTTTAGTCCCTGGCAGTGCTCAGTCTGGGGTTATAGAGAAGAAAATGAGCAGGCTGCTTTTAATACTAATTTCTGATTCCCTACATTTTAACAATCCATGTGTTCCCAGTGTTTACTTCCTGGCACCAACTGGTCCCTTAATTTTTTTTGAATAAGTAGACCAACCTTAGTTGGTCTATTGACTTTGATGGAAGTAAAGAAAAGTTAGCTTAACTGGAGTACTCACCTAAACATTTATATTCATATTATTTCACCATCTTGTTTCAGAGGAAATAACACTGATGTGAACTGGAAACTACTCTTTCAAATTATGTCACTATATTTATTTTTTTAAAAAAGACCACGGACCTAGGGTAAATGGTCTGTCAGCCTAAATCATAGCATGGTTTAATTCTATTTATTTTGTTGTTTTTGACTTGTACAAATACTCTAAGCATTTGATCTGAGAATCAGGACCCAGAATCTTAGTCTATTAGGGAGAGTACTGTGGAAGCCCAAGTGAAGTTTCAAGAGTGGTAATGAGTAGTGCAAATTTAATGGGAAAAATAAAATATCCATTTGATATTAAGAAAACACCCTTGCTAATGCCAGCCCAATGCACAAGCTGTGAATATGTGATCCAGAGCAAGAACATTTTATTTCTCTAACAAATGCGTTTTTCAGTAAAATAAAATAAAACACATTAGATAAAAATTATTTGTATGGGCAAGTGTTTTATTAAGGAAGATTTCATTATTAAAATCTGCTAGGCCATTATCAGACTGAGACATTGGAATAACATGCCACCATGGGAAGGAGAGGGGTTCAGGAGACAGGAAGCCCGATCTGGGTTAAGCATTACCTGGACAATGAAGTAGTTGATATTCTTATAAGTTCTTAGAATTTAGATGAAACTTGGAATATTTTTTCTGTAAGTCATTGAAATCATGGGACCGAGAGAAATTTGGTTCTTCACATTTTTTCTATTTGATGGAGGTTAAATTTAATCTGAGACAAGCCAAATAAATTAAAACTGAAGCATATGATGTAGAAAGCTCAGAAATTTCTTCAGGTTAAAATTGTTCATTTAAACAAGTCTATTAGATTCAATTTAAATTGATAGGATAATGAATAAAAATGAAATTATCCTTTCCTTGACAATTAAATGAAAAAGAGGATAAAATTATAAAGTATTATATATTGGGTTTCTAGAACAGCAAAGGATTGTTTTCATGAAAATGTCCTAAAAATGAATGGTGGTGGTGTATGGATGTAGGTTACTTAAAAATAGTGATTATCTAGAAGATGTTTTGATTATGTTTTAATCTGGCTTCTCTATTTCTGTAATATTTAGTTGAACAGTTTTGTAGATACTTCAATTTTTTTTAAATGACTGAAAATAGTCATCCTTCACACTTCGAACAATTGAATTTGTATTAAAGAATACACATGTGAAACATTGGTTCTTAAATTTTAAAAATTATAAAAATCAAATGTAAAGTAAATGTGGATGGAGTAATACAGAGAAGAATCATGTGTTAGTTTCTTTTGAGTAAAGAAATCATAAACGGTGCTTATATATGCTCAGTTTATAAAACATCAATTCACAAAATAGCATTTGAATAGTCTGCATAGGTTATGTAAACATGGACATTTGATTTTGTGTTGAAATTCTTGATGCACATTTTCTAGCTGGGCTACTAGAAAGCAGGACGCTCTCCTCTCCTGCTTCAGGTTTTCTATCTATTAAATCTCTGCCTTGTAGAGCTGTTTTAAGGATTAGGGATAATACACACAAAGGGCTTGGTGCATAGTAAGTGCTTATAAACTATAATTTACTGTTTTTCACTTCACATCAGGCTCTGTTGATATTTATAAATGTCGGTTTTCAAGATAATTTGCTGGATAGAACTAAGAGCGGTTATATATTATTTTTAAATGCTTTCTATTTATTATAACCACTGTTAAAAGTAAACACAAAGCTCTAGCACCAGCTAGGGTGTCTTACGCAGCTTTATTTCAGAGGAATGTTTATCAGGCTCCCACAGCATACAGTACATGGCTAGCTTTTTTTGTTTTTCAGGTTCTTGGCTTGTGCTGGTTCAGAAAAAATATTATTCTCTCTTGTATTTCCTATTGGTTCCCTGAAGGAAGAAATTGTTTTAATTATTGATTATTCATGGTTTAACAGGGGACCATTTAACTCTTAACTCATAGAATAAAACAACAATGGGATGCATATGAAACATCTCATAAATGTGTAGCTAACAAAGAAAACACACATCTTCAAATATGAATGTGCATTTAGAGCCTGGCTGGCTGCCTGGCTCCTAACAAGTTGTTCTGTGCTTCAACTTCTTACTATAATAGGTCCTGCAAAGAGAAGCTCTCAGTCCACAGATAGAGGTAGTAGCACCCTATAGAATATTGTGACTGGGAAGAACACACTTTTGGGGTGGGCTTTTTGTGGTGAAGTGATTAAATATTTATCAGTTTGCCTTAAGCCATACATATGGTGAAAGACTAGGTGGTATTTTTGTTTTGTTTTCAAGTAGGCCACTTGCGTTCTTATTTATTTTGCCTTAATCCAAGAGTTCATTTGTTTGTTGAAAAGTTTAATCTGAAATATTTTTATCGTCTGTATTTTGTTACTACAACAAATGAGCTGAACATATTTTTAGTTGAGCAGCAAGTGATGCCTTGTCAGTACAGAAGTCACACAGTGTTGTGTATTTCTGTATATGCACGAAGAGGATATTTACATCAGCATGCATCCCTATATCTAAAGGTTGAAAGAAGTACAGAGCTAAGAATATAGGTGTTAAAAAATTTTTTTAAATCAGTGTAAAGGGAATAATTCCATTTCTATTCCTTTAGTGTTGAATAGAAGATAGTGAACCAATCAGTTGGAAGAAGTACAAACATAGAGATGATCATTTAGTTTGGATTTTGATTCAAAGAGTAAAGTCTTGGGATTTGGATTATTGTACAGTCTGTCCCTTACGAGGGGAAAAAAAACCACCTCCTGTGATTTTTGTTTCTTGTTTTTTCCCTGAGAACAGCATCCTGCTGAGAAGCTTATTTTATTCTCCTAGGTTTGTTTCTGTATTTTTTTCCCCAGACAATGATGACTGGTTTACAAATAGAAATTTGTATCAACTGACACAGTCCTTTTTCCTCTTACTGTTGATCTCAAGGCTGTTCTGTAGGCCTGAAATATGAAAGAGTATTGTTATTTTTTGGTAAGACTAGTGCTCGCCAAATATAAATGAATGAAAGTGCTACAATCTACTATGGAAGCAGAAACATCTTCATATTTGCTTCACAGATTTTTCAAAGTGAAATACAGTCATGTTTGTAATATCACATAAAAACTTATTTTTGAATTCTTCATGATAAATTGAAGATAAAGCAGTCTGCTTCTCATATTAAACAGGGAAGTAAAAGGCATGATTAAAAAAAAGAACTTCCTGTTTTGTTAGGATACAGGAGTCTGTGATAGCGGCTAAGTTCTTATAGAAACCCTTTTGGTGAAACTTATGGTTGGCTATGAAATCTATTCTAAGGCAAAATAAAATTTTGAAATTGCATATCTAATTAATGAGATATTTGGGAAAGCTATTCAAGTTTTATTTTCTTCAATATTTCCTATACTCTTGACATGTATTTGATTGCCAACAAACTCAAATCTTGGAATTAGACTCATTTGAGTATTAATTTGGGATATACATTCATAATCTAGTATTTTTCTTTTATGTCCACATTATTTTAAATCAGAGCATAGATTTGCCACTGTATTTTATGGCCATATCACATTTATTTGTGAATTTTTTAACCATTTTTATATTACAGCATATAGTATAGGACAACTGATAACTGTAAAAAAAAATCTAATGCAGTGATAGAGCCTTGGCATGTATAGATGTTGCATTTACAGTTAAACTCTTTCAGTTTCAAACACTTATGAGAAATCTCAACGGTGTGTGATACAGTTTGAAATTTGTAAGGATGGGGATTTGTCCTGACTTCAGTCATTGGCAGTCTGTACGCAAGCCCAGATGACTACCCAATACCAACATTTCAATGTGGTTGTTAATTAACTGACACCTTATGTTAACTTCTATAAAGTAATAAAAATTTTATTTCAAATCAGGAACTGATACCTAAAAAGAAATTCAACTGCTAGTTATTTAGGGTTTTTAAGTATTTAAAAAAGTATCTTATGGTCTCAAGATATATCCCTCACGAATGTCATGATTTAACTGAAGTTAATGACATTTCATATTCTGTGGTCAGATTATTTCAATAGTTGAGATATAGTTTCCCATTAAATGGGAAATTTTACAAATTAGAAATAGTTTGCAACTGTCAAGGCATTCAAATAATCACTTTTGATAAAAATCTTTACTTTTTGCAGTTCAGGGTATTTGGATAGGGGACTCAGGAATTGGGATTTAAAGAGAGCTACAAACACACACACACACACACACACACACACACACACAGACAATCATACTTTTCACATTTCAATTTAAATAACATGTCTATATAGTTCCCAATTACTTTCATTGTGTAGTGGGGAGAATAAGGCATTGAATTCCTGATTGGTTAAGGTAGGAAGACACCAGCTGTGTATTATTTTGTGTGCTGACATTTTACTTTTCCCATATGGCTTTGTCCTTTCTGTCCTCACTTCTTATCAATAGTTTTGTAAAAGATTCATCATCTGTGTCATCATCTCATTGAGTATACTGGTGTGAAGAGAAAGCTATAACTAAAGTTGGGACAGTGTCAAAGTAAGGTCCAATATTATGTGCAGGGCTGGCCATTCCATCTAAGCTATAAATCTTTTGTTTTAAGTAAAAATATTTTGAGTATCATATGCCAAATACACACTGGTACTATTTAATTTCTTTACCTGTCAATGAGAACCATCCCTGAGGTAACACTGCAAAATCTTGCTGTGGATGAAATTACTTAACCCTAACAGTGAGCGCCACGGGTTCTTTATTTTAAATGACAACCACATTTCTATGCACATATATCAGTCATGCCAGAGACATTCTGACTGGAAAGCTGAAAAGAAAATAAAAAAACACACACACTGTCTTTTCCATATGAAAACATTTCTAACTAGCAGAAACTGGAAAAATATCCATCAAGAATTTAGATATAATGTAGATAGGCCCTGACTTAACAACGAGTGAACAGTTACTTCTCACAAATTTCAGTCACATTGTTTTGACAGTGGTTCTCGGTGCCTCTCTGTTGCTAGGCAACTCAAAAGGGGATGGGGAATTTACACTGAAATTTACTTATATATGTTAGATTTTATACATATGATATTGAAAATGTATTACATTACTACAGGGTAGTGGTACATTTCTATTCTCTTTTGTGTGAGCTTCTCAGTATATAGGAAAAAGACTTCCTATCTCTACCTGCATCTGTGCTCCCCTTTTGAAAATTAACATAAACCTACTATATGTATTGTTATGGTTGACTATTGTGGCTACATGAAAAAAAACATGTAGCCTCTTTTTATACTGGAAGAATAGGGTTTTTGAAATATAAACTTTATAATATATGCCCGCATGTGAGTAAGAGATGGGTGGGCGGGGGGGAGAATGGGAAGGCTGGGGAGCAGTGTTTCTAAAACAAGAAACAAAGGAGTAGTGTATTAGTTCCACCTGGTTCTTCTTATTTATTTATTATGATTAGTAGATGCAGAAAAAGGATTAATAGGATATTTAAATTGAAGGTCCAAAGTGTGAATATTTGAATTAAAGACTAATCAACTTGAGCTTTTGAACAATACTTCATGTTTAAGAAATTGGTTAGCATAATTTCAAGTGGAAGTAATATACTTGAGAACTGGAGTGGTTTTGAAAATTGCATTTTAAGAGTTAATGTTATGTCAATGCCGTGAATCACCAGAACAAAAGAGCTTTAAGGAGTGGTGCATAATGGACTGTGATATCTGAAACTGCTGAAAATTGATAGTCCAAATCCAAAGGATGGATTAGTAATCTTTGTGGAATGATTACATACTTACATACATACCTTTGTGGAATGATTACATATGTAGTTACTTGCGAGAAGGACAAATGAGAAGAGCAGGGAATACCAGGGACCTTTATTTCAAGGGGGTCTCTGAAGATATAGGATATATGTCATTTTATTAGCTTAGTTTCCAGCTAGCTAACTGGTCCAACTTTATGAATGAAGATGGTTTTAGTGTATCACACCAAGATTATGGAATCATTCCTGGACAGTAAGTCATAATCTCCATTCTAAAGGAATGCTAAAGGGGTAGAATCTGATATATTAGGTTCTGATATATTTTGAGTTCCTTGTGGTAATTTGGTTGAGTACCTTTTTTTAAATTTGTATTATTCTCATTTGATTAAACGTATGTAGTTTCATCTTTGAAACTGATGATTACGCTGAATATAAGTTCTGTATATTTTATCGACTATTTTTAAAAATAGCAATTACTATAAGCATACTGATCTACCTTGTAGAGATTTAAAGATAATTAAAAAGTATCATCATGGGTATATGTTTTTAGGCATAGAAAATTAAGAATGTATAAAAGCTTATCACATTGAATTATATATAGTCAGTACAAAATATTTTGTGGGTGAAAATTCTCAGAGGTATTATACATCAGATGACATTTATTTAACATAATTTTATTATACATAACATACTATTGTACGTATGCAGGTAGTTAAAGAAGATTTCTGTAGGATGAAGTTTAGAATGGTTGATTAGAACAAGATATTTAGGGCAGAAATCCCATGATTCTTAGAGTGGTGACTCTTCACTGATATATTCAATTACTTAATGAACTATGAATCTCAGAATTCATTGAAAATATTTGGTATAACATATCTTTGTTATTTAACAATTTAAATCTGGTTCTCCATTACATGTGTTTATGGCATCTCTTGATATCTTTAATGCTATTCTGAGCATAATTTTTTAATTTTTATTTTGGTATTATTAATGTACAATTACATGAGCAACATTATGGTTACTAGACTCCCCCCATCATCAAGTCCCCACCACATACCCCATTACAGTCACTGTCCATCAGCATAGTAAGATGCTATAGAATCACTACTTGTCTTCTCCGTGTTATACTGCCTCCCCTATATATTCTCCCCCGCCGCTACATTATGTGTGCTAATCGTTATACCCCTTTTTCCTCCTTATCCCTCCCTTCCCACCCATCATCCCCAGTCCCTGTCCGTTTGGTAACTGTTAGTCCATTCTTGGGTTCTGTGAGTCTGCTGCTGTTTTGTTCTTTAAGTTTTTTCTTTGTTCTTATACTCCACAGATGAGTGAAATCATTTGATACTTGTCTTTCTCCACCTGACTTATTTCACTGAGCATAATACCCTCAAGCTCCATCCATGTTGTTACAAATGGTAGGATTTGTTTTCTTCTTATGGCTGAATAATATTCCATTGTGTATAGGTACCACCTCTTCTTTATCCATTCATCTACTGATGGACACTTAGGCTGCTTCCATTTCTTGGCTATTGTAAATAGTGCTGTGATAAACATAGGGATGCATATATCTTTTTGAAACTGGGCTGCTGCATTATTAGGGTAAATTCCTAGGAGTGGAATTCCTGGGTCAAATGGTATTTATATTTTGAGTTTTTTGAGATGCCTCCAAACTGCTTTCCACAATGGTTGAACTAATTTACATTCCCACCAGCAATGTATGCGGGTTCCCGTGTCTCCACATCCTCCCCAACATTTGTGGTTGTTTGTCTTTTGAATGGTGGCCATCCTAACTGGTGTGAGGTGATATCTCATTGTGGTTTTAATCTGCATTTCTCTGATGATTAGTGATGTGGAGCCTTTTTTCATGTGCCTATTTGCCATCTGAATTTCTTCTTTGCAGAAATGTCTGTTCAGATCCTCTGCCCATTTTTAATTGGATTATTTGCTTTTTGTTGTTGAGGTGCATGAACTCTGTATATAATTTAGATGTCAACCCTTTATTGGATATGTCATTTATGAATATATTCTCCCATACTGTAGGATGTCTTTTTGTTCTACTGATGGTGTCCATTGCTGTACAGAAGCTTTTTAGTTTGATATAGTCCCACTTGTTCATTTTTGCTTTTGTTTCCCTTGCCAGGGGAGATATGTTCATGAAGAAGTTGCTCATGTTTATGTCCAAGAGATTTTTGCCTGTTTTTTTCTAAAAGTTTTATGATTTCATGACTTACACTCAGGTCTTTGATCCATTTTGAATTCACTTTTGTGTATAGGGTTAGACAATAATCCAGTTTCATTCTCTTACATGTAGCTGTCCAGTTTTGCCAATACCAGCTGTTGAAGAGGCTGTCATTTCCCCATTGTATATCCATGGCTCCGTTATCATATATTAATTGACTATATATGCTTGCATTTATATCTGGGCTCTCTAGTCTGTTCCATTGGTCTGTGGGTCTGTTCTTGTGCCAGTAGCATATTGTCTTGATTACTGTGGATTTGCAGTAGAGCTTGAAGTCAGGGAGCATAATTCCCCCAGCTTTATTCTTCCTTCTCCGTATTGCTTTCCCTATTCGTGGTCTTTTGTGGTTTCATATGAGTTTTAGAATAATTTTCTCTAGTTTGTTGAAGAATGCTGTTGGTATTTTGATTGGGATTTCTTTGAATCTTTGGATGCTTTAAGCAGGATGGCCATTTTGACAATATTCATTCTTTCTATCCATGAAGACGAGATGTGTTTCCATTTGTTAGTATCTTTAATTTCCCTCATGACTGTCTTGTAGTTTTCAGAGTATAAGTCTTTCACTTCTTTGGTTAGGTTTACTCCTGGGTATTTTGTTCTTTCTGATGAAATTGTGAATGGAATTGTATTCCTGATTTCTCTTTCTGCAAGTTTGTTAGTGTATAGGAATGCAACAGATTTCTGTATATTAATTTTGTATCCCGCAACTTTACTGAATTCAGATATTAGATCTAGTAGTTTTAGAGTGGGTTCTTTAGGGTTTTTTATTTACAATGTCATGTCATCGGCAAACAGGGACAGTTTGACTTCTTGCTTACCAATCTGGATGCCTTTTATTTATTTGTTGTCTGATTGCCGTGGCTAAGACCTCCAGAACTATGTTGAATAAAAGTAGGGAGAGTGGGCATCCTTGTCTTCTTCCCGATCTTAGATGAAATGTTTTCAGCTTCTCGTTGTTAAGTATAATGTTGGCTGTGGGTTTGTCATATATGGCCTTTATTATTTTGAGGTACTTGCCCTCTATACCCATTTTGTTGAGAGTTTTTATCATGATGGATGTTGAATTTTGTCGAATACTTTTTCAGCATCTATGGAGGTGATCATGTGGTTTTTTTCCTTCTTTTTGTTGATTTGGTGGATGATGTTGATGGATTTTTGAATGTTGTACCATCCTTGCATCCCTGGGATGAATCCCACTTGATCATGATGGATGATCTTTTTGATGTATTTTTGAATTCGGTTTGATTTTCTTGAGTGTTTTGCATCTATGTTCGTCAGAGATATTGGTCTGTAATTTTCTTTTTTTGTGGTGTCTTTGCCTGGTTTTGGTATTGGAATGATCTTGGCCCCGTAGAATGACTTTGGGAGTATTCCCTCTTCTTCTATTTTCTGGAAAACTTTAAGGAGGATGGGTATTAGGTCTTCACTAAATGTTTGACAAAATTCAGCAGTGAAACCATCTGGTCCAGGTTATTAGGTAGTTTTTTGATTACCAACTCAATTTCTTTGCTAGTAATTGGTCTATTGAGATTTTCTGATTCTTCCTGGGTCAGCCTTGGTAGGATGTATTTTCCTAGAATACTGTCCATTTCTTCTAGGTTCACCAGTTTGTTAGCATATAATTTTTCATAGTATTCTCTCATAATTCTTTGTATTTCTGTGGTGTCCGCAGTGATTTTTCCTTTCTCGTTTCTGATTCTGTGTATGTTTGTAGACTCTCTTATTTTCTTTATAAATCTGGCTAGGGTTTTATCTATTTTGTTTATTTTCTTGAAGAACCAGCTCCTGCTTTCATTGACTATTTCTATTGTTATTCTTCTCAGTTTCATTTATTTCTCCTTTAATCTTAATTATGTCTCTCCTTCTACTGACTTTGGGCCTCATTTGTTCTTCCTTTTCTAGTTTCAATAATTGTGAGTTTAGACTATTCATTTGGAATTGTTCTTCTTTCCTGTGGTGGGCCTGTATTGCAATATATTTCCCTCTTAGCATGGCCTTCGCTGCATCCCACAGATTTTATGGTGTTTAATTATTGTTGTCATTTGTCTCCATATATTGCTTGATCTCTGATTTTATTTGGTCATTGATCCATTGATTATTTAGGAGCATGTTATTAAACTTCCATGTGTTTGTGGGCTTTTTCATTTTCTTTGAGTAATTTATTTCTAGTTTCATGCCTTTTTGATCTGAGAAGCTGGTTAGTACAATTTCAATCTTTTTAAATTTATTGAGGTTCTTTTTGTGGCCTAGGATATGATCTACTCTTGAAAATGTTCCATGTGCACTTGAGAAGAATGTGTATCCTGATGCTTATGGATGGAGTGTTCTGTAGATGTCTGTTAGGTCCATCTGTTCTAATACATTGTTCAGTGCCTGTCTCTTCGTTTTCTGTCTGGTTGATCTGTCCTTTGGAGTGAGTAGTCTGTTGAAGTCTTCCAAAATGAATACATTGCATTCTATTTCCCCATTTAATTATGTTAGTATCTGTTTCACGTATGAAGGTGATTCTGTGTTGGGTGCATAGATATTTATAATAGTTATATCCTCTTGTTGGACTGACCCCTTTATCATTTTGTAATGTCCTTCTTTGTCTCTTGTTACTTTCTTTGTTTTAAAGTCTATTTTGCCTGATACAAGTACTGCAACTTCTGCTTGTTTCTCCCTATTAGTTGCATGAAATATCTTTTTCCATCCCTACACTTTCAGTCTGTGTATGTCTTTGGGTTTGAAGTGAGTCTCTTATAGGCAGCATATAGATGGGTCTTGTTTTTTTATCCATTCAGTAACTCTGTGTCTTTTCATTGATGCATTCAGACCATTTCTATGTAGGGTGATCATCAATAAGTATGTACGTATTGCTATTGCAGGCTTTATATTCTTGGTTATCGAAGGTTCAAGGGCAATTCCCTTAATATCTAACAGTCTAATTTAACTCACTTCATATGCTATTACAAACACAATCTAAAGATTCTTTTCTTTTCCTCCTTATTCTTCCTTCTCCCATCTTTGTATGTTATGAATCATGCTCTGTACTCTTTGTCTATCCTTTGGGTGACATCTATTTAGCCTTAGGAATACTTCCATCTATAGGACTCCCTCCAAAATGCACTGTAGTGGTGGTTTGTGGGAGGTAAATTCTCTCAGCCTTTGGTTAACTGAAAATTGTTTAATCCCTCCTTCAAATTTAAATGATAACCTTGCTGGGTAGAGTATTCTTGGTTCAAGATACCCTTCTGTTGCATTGCATTAAATATATTATGCCACTCCCTTCTGGCCTATATGGTTTCTGTTGAGAAATCTTATGATAGCCTGATGGGTTTTCCTTTGTATGTGATCTTTTTTCTCTCTCTATCTCCTTTTAAAAGTCTGTATTTATCCTTGATCTTTGCCATTTTAATTATTGTATATCTTGATGTTGTCTTCCTTGGGTCCCCTGTGCACCTCCATGGCTTGAGAGACTGTCTCCTTCTCCAGAATGGGGAAGTTTTCATCAGTTACCTCCTCAATGACGCTTTCAATCCCTTTTTCTCTCTTCTTCTTCTTGTGCCCCTACTATGCAAATATTGTTCTGTTTGATTGGTCACACAGTTCTCTCAATATTCTTTCATTCTTAGAGATTCTTTTTTCTCTCTGTGCCCCAGCTTCTTTGTAGTCCTCTTCTCTAATTTCTATTCCATTTATCGTCTCTTCTACTACATCTAATCTGCTTTAAATCCCTCCATTGTATGTTTCATTTCGGATATGGAATTTCTTATTGATTGTATCACCATGTTAAATTCGTTCCTGAGTTCTTGAATATATTTCTGTATCTCCATAAGCATGTTTATGATTTTTAATTTGAACTCTCTTTCAGGAAGATTGGTGAGTTCAGTTTCATTTGGCCCTTTTTCTGGGGTTTGTGAGATTTTGGTCTGAACCAGGTTCTTTTGATGTTTCATATTTCTGTGTGGTACCCTCTAGTGCCCAGAAGCTCCAGTCTCTGGAGCTGCTTAGCCCCTAGAGTGAGGTTGGGGGTCGTAGGAGAGTGGAACTGGTGCCTGGAGGGAGGAAAGATCTGTTTCCTGATTTTCGTCTGCCGTGCCTGTCTCCCTTATCAGAGCCAGTGGGCCAAGCACACAGGTATAAGCCTCTGTGCTTGGTTTGTCTAGCTGTTTTAGGCGGGCCTCCCTCTTACTGGCTGTATGCCTGCGCAGTGACTGCCAATTTGCGAGCAGGTTCTGGCAGGCCAGGAGGAAGGCTTGGCAGTCTCTGTGTCACAGTAGGGGGTGTCCGAGCTGAGTAGCCATCCAGGGGGATGGAGCATCTGAAATTCCTCAAAGTTCCCAAACCTCTGGGTATAATGTGCCTAGACAACCTTGTCCCCCATCCCTTCCCCTGTGCAGCAAGCTCCGTGCAAACCCTGCCCCTTCAGCAGCCCTCTCGCTGCTAGGAAGCCTGTCATGCTGCCTGCCTTTCCCTTGTCCCTGAGTCGTCACGTGTGGATCCCATCCTCCACCAATGGCCGGAATCTGTCTCTCAATCACTCCACCTGTCCCAGCTCCCCATCCTCCAGAGCACCACACAGTGTATGTTTCTGCTCACAAAGCAGATCTCCAGGGCTAGGTGTTCAGCAGTCCCCAGCTTCCACCCCCTCCCCGCTCTGTTTTTCTTCCTGTTGCCGGTGAGCTGGGGTGGGGGAAGGGCTCAGGTCCCACTGGATCAAGGCTTTGGTATGTTACCCTGTTTCATGAGGTCTGCTGTGTTTGTGAGGTCTGTATGCAGTCTGGTGCAGCCTTCTTTCTTGTTGCTGTTTTAGGGTTAGTTATATTAACTATATTTTCTCAGTATTTGTGGTTTTGGGAGGAGTTCTCTGTCTCACCTCTCACAGTGCCATCTTGGAAGTCTCTGTGAGCATAATTTTTAAAAATTGGATTCAAATACCATTTTGCTTATTATATATCAACTCATATGACTGATTTTTCTCTTTGCTAGCTAATTTCTTATGTCAGGTATGATGAGATTTTGCATGAAAATCATTTATATGGTTTGATTTCTCTATATCAAGCAAAAGAGCATAATTATAGACTTGGTATTTACTAATTTTTTTGTATACATGGCTAAATGTTGAACATTTTTCTTTTCTATTTTTAGTATTTTTTGACAGATGCAGTCAAACCTTACTCTCTTCTTACTTCCCCTTTATTTGGTCTTTTAAGTTGTATATGAATTCATTCTTTGCTATAATATAAAAGTCATAACACAGATAAGGCTTTTGACCTATGGAGCTTATAAGTCTAATGCAGAAGACAGCGAGTAAGGAAACAATATACTTACATACTGGTAGGTGCTGTGAAAAAAATAAACGAGGCAATGCAATAGAAAGTAGTTGTGCCAGGTTATTTTAGATGAAAATAGCCAGAGAAGGTTGTGTGTGGAGTCGCCATTGTAGCTATGACAACAATGAGTAAGGGCTGGCATGTCAAGAGTTGGGGAAATAAGCTCAGGCAGAGGGATGAAAAAGCAGAGATGCCCAATGGTAAGAGAGGGTTCTGAGAGTTCAAGAAAATGTCCAGTGTGGCTAGGGTACAGTAAGTGTGGGTAGAATATTAGGAGTCAAGGTTGGAACTGTAGATATAAGCTGGTTATTTAAGAGTTCTTTTCTGTGATGAGAAATTCAGATTTTCCAGTACATTTTAAATGGATGAATGAAGTCTCTTTCTTAGAAAAGAAGTTGATGAGGTTTATTATGCAGTGATTTTGATGATGGATCATGGGTTCATTAAGCCAGAGAGGAAGGAATGATGGCTGGGTGGAGCTGATGGGCTAGAGAGAGGATTTTAAGTTGTAGTGGGTCTGAGAGTGAGTGAGCTGAAAGGATGAGGTGGTACAGTGAATGCCAGGTCAGAGGAGGATCCCTGAGACTGGATGCCTGAGATGAAGATGGGGGAAAAGAGGTTGAGGAGAAAGTCAAGAACCTGAACACTGGCTTAGGCACAGGTGTAGTAGATCTTGCAGTTACACCGGGAGAGGTGGGAAGGAAGATGCTGAATCAGAAACCATGTCTTTAATAAATGACTGGAAGGTGGTTTTGGGAAAGCAATGGGGGATGTAATAGGTGGTGTAGCCTGTTGAGAGAAGCTTCAAATAAGCTGAGATTTTGGAGGGAAAGAGAACTGATTTGTTAGTAGCAGCAAACAGAAGCAAAGTCAACATGTAACGTACTGCTAGGTCTTGAAAGGCTTTTGGGAAATTGTTTCCAAAACAGGTATGATGATGACAGTCATTTTCTTTCAAATAAAATCATGTCTCAATAATAGTCACACCCATGTGTATTTCTGGGCAATTTAGCAAGGATGTATTTCTGTGTGAGCAGGGATCATGTTTATGGATTGTTGAGACATCAGGGCCTAACATTCAAAACTTTTTTTAAAACACCTGCTGAGTTTTCAGATATTTATTTTGAAAAGAAAACGTTTCCTGGAAATAGAATCTTACTTTAATGTGTTTTACTTTGAATAAAAACTTCCATAAATTATGATTTTGTCATCCTTTTTAATGTAGAAAATGCTAAGATTTCATTCCCCAAATTTATTCTCAATGTTTATGTTGGACATGAGGTTGGATTTGAATCAGGCAGTATTTAAAATTCTCCCTCTCTCTTTCTCTCCTCCTTTTTTCTTTCCTTTCTTTTTCATTAATTTTTAAATGTACACATCTCACACATTTCATTTTGTATGGGGGTTGGATAATGATTACTGCATTCCTGCACCACTCTAATATCTCATCCTTGAAGTTAAAAAAAGAAAGATTGACTAACATTGTTTGTTATGCCTTATATATTAATATAAAGAAAACTTGCTTATTTTTTGGCATGTTAATGCTAGAATTTTACCAAATTGATGGGCATTGATAACTTTTTGACTTTTCATTACTTTCACATATTTCCAATAATTTAATAGTAATTGTACCTTTTTAATAAAATTCTGGCTCTTATGCTAAATATATAAAGGCTAATAAATTGTTGAAGAAATGAGTTACAGTATTTCCATTTTGAAAAAGTTTTTCTATTATTCTAAATCTTTATAGATAGACCCAAAAATAATTGAAGGGAAGGAATATCTATATGTATCTATATATTTTTTCACCTATTAACTCCATTATTTTGTTGTTGTTGTTCGGGTAAATATTTTCAGTTGTTCTTATGCTTCTTGTTTAGAACTATCTGAGATTCATTGTATTTTTAAAGAAGAGATTTGTAGGTATGATATAATTATGCTGAGTTTTTGGCAAGAAAATTAACTCTAATATGAACACTCTATCAATGTCTGATGGCAAAATCTACTGTTAGATATTTATCATAAAGGTTAGATCAATATTAAATGAATTTGTGATTAAATAATGTTAGCAGCAGATATAACAGGCTAGATAAGAACCAACTTTTAAAGTATTTAAACTGTGATGTTCAATTATTGAGACCTAGAGACATGTCTTTTGTGGTTATTACCATATATAGGAAATGGCATTGTTCTCTCTATAACATTTTGTGGAATTTTAATGTAAAATTTTAAAATGATTTTTGATAGACTTAAGTATCTTTTTAATACTTGTATGAATAAGTTTTTTTTAGGAGGAAATGGATTATAAACTAAACTTCATTCTGTTTTACTTGTCTTGGATATTCTTGTCTCAGTGAGGTCGAGCACTAGGCAGTGTGACCTTTCATCTTTTCTCTGTGTTCCTGATCTCATTCAACCATTCACCCATCTGTCCATACCAAAAGCCCACCACAGAGTCCTCTCTTTTGTTCACCATCCACTCAGCCACCAATCCCATGGAGATCGCCTCTGACATCTTCCTGAAATCCATGTACTTCTTTCCAATCCTACAGCCAGTGGCTTCACTCAAAATCCAAGTATTTCTTCCTTTGATTTCTGAACAGCTTCTTATGTTAGTCATCTGCCCCCCTCCTCTCACTCACCATTCTCATATTGTTCTTGCTTAATACTTTCCTAGGAATCCCATGATCTCCAATGTAAAATTTAGTAGTTGTAATATTTTTAATTTTAATAAGGCATGCATTCACTATATAATCTGGTCCCTGTTCATCAGTCCAACCTAATTTTTGACACTTCTGCCCCTGACACACTACACTTCTAAACTAATGTGCAGAGAACCTGCATACACTTTTTCACAGGCTGTCCCTCCTGCCTCTCTGCTCCTAAACTTTCCATTATTTGCAGGGGTAATGTGCCCTCACCTTTTAGGAATTTCCTGAAATTATCCCTGATGTCCTAATCCCTGACCAGCCTCCACTTTGGTCTACAGAGGTCTTGTATTTATGTCATCTATCCCATATTGCCACTGAAGGCTTAAGAGTACGTTTCTCATAATGGGCCTGGGTAGCTACCCAGAGCGCTTAAAGGAAGCAATCTGGTGGAAAGGGGCCAAAGAGATTTGATCTGCATTGGCACATAAATGTTTTACTTAGATTATATATATTTGAGATGGATTTAGGGAAACTCAGAGAGATGACTGGGGAAAGGCAAAATCTGAGAGATCCTAAGGACCTCTTGGCACCACCGTTGCTGTTTCTTCCATACTAGAGTGAGCTCCTGGAAGCAGAGACCATGTCTGTCATCTGAGTGTCCCCTGAGCACCACACAGCATTTGGCAACTACATTGTATGCCTGGTACATAGTGGGCTTTTACTAAATGTTAAGTGAATAGGGAATTCTAGGTGCCATTCATACACTCATATTAATTTGTTTTCAAAAAGTAATTCCTCTCTTCTCATTGAAAACTATTTAAAATACAAATGAAATATCTTATTTTTCCCAAATGAAATGTCTGACCCATGCTATTTGATTAAGATGTATGGGTTCAAATGGGATTAAACCAAACAGTTGTGATGTAGATGTAAATATCCCTTGAGTAACTAGTCTAATGTTCTATTCACTAATAGAGATTTAGTGAAAAGAATCTCTTTGGCCATTGCTTTTCTGGTGGAGGTGTAAGTCAGAAATATTAGAAATATTAATATATCCAATTTAGGCTGCCATTTTTTTCCCTAAGAGCTGCTACAAATCAAGCATAACAAAATTACCTTTTTGAAATATGGGAACACAGTGTATTGTCAGTAAAATGGTATGTGTTGATTAGTTTGTCTTTGGGGTGTTCTTGATCCATCAGATGATGGAGGGGCCGCTGGCATTTCCTGAAACGTGCTGTGGTGCCCAGGCTTTATTGGCTTCCCAGCAGTGACACTGACACAAATTGTCAGATTTTATGGGCAGTTTTAAAGCTAATGAAATGCATCCTCGAGAAACTTCTTCACCATTTCAGTAGCAGTGCAACTGGAAAGAAAGGAACTGTTGTATACAATACAGGACAGTTCAGGACTGAAATCGTGAAAGACGATGACAACATGCTTATTTTGCTCTTGCACGTGGTGTCATTAACCGCACGATGGGAATACTGATGCTGTGTCAGAGGCTGGAATTAATCTTTGTGCCAAAGCTTGCAGAAACCCTGCATGCCTTCACTCTTGTAAGTGTCACTGTCCATCTGCTTGATCCTAAGATGACTCCTTTGGGATCTAAGCTAATATAAGGCTGCTGAACTTAAAAAAAAAAATTCAGTTAGTGAAGGTAAGACATGTTCATTCTCTTCCAGTACTGAAAATGAATACAAAGCCACACAAGACAGGAGTCTATCATTGTTGGGTAATTTACATATATTATCCAATTTAATCATGACCCCAGGAGAGTGGGAATATTGTTAGTCCTATTACACCAGTGAGAGAGTAAAGGGTGTGCTGGTACTTCACTCCAGGTCTACAAGAATCTGAAGATAGGTCCTTATTTAGTACTTCCTGTAGTCTCTTATTAAAGCAATTGTTTTACTAAATTTTGCTTTTTATTAAACCTAGATACAAAAAAAAATCCACAATTAAAGGAATGTTGACAAAAATCTATGTCAATATTGACAAGAATATCTAATACTTTCATTTGTTTTCTTCCTTCTTAAATGTTCCTGAAATGGTGATAGATATAGTCAGGGTCTGTATATTGCCAGGAACTTTGGCAAGATGAGAGATTTCTTTTTTGGATAGAATCACTTGTAGGAATTTTCCAAATGATTCACACAGAATCATCTTCATCTTCTGGAAAACACTTTAGGGGCCGCAAGTACATATAGTACCCAGGATGTAGTATGCTTATGCACTGTGGTCTATGATTTTTCTTTTGGCATGCATAATCCAAAAACCTAGACAGAAATGATGGATTTTAGCACTTCCACTATAGCACAAATACTTTCCTACACAGAGTATCTTCATTCATGTTTAAACATACTAGTATCTCTACCAAATACAATTAATTGAGAAAGACATGCCTTTGGGATCTCGCCTAGCCATTGGTGGGGAAATAATCCTCTCCCTGGGGCGTCTTTGCAGAGTGCGGATGCCAAGTCTTTAGTCAAATAAAGACTCATTTAGTCTATTACAATGCTTGAACCACCTCCTCAAAATACGTTAAGTATCTTCCCAGCCAGACCACACTCTCCCAAGTATTAGGAATTCTATTCTTTTTTGATTCTGAGCGCTTTGGAATTATGACTTAGATTCTTTAAAAACTGTGTTAGTTTTTAAAAACACCTCAAATTTTGACAAATATTCTACATTTTCTTCTAGTCAGTATAGTTTAAAAAAGTTACAATGTACTTGATCCAAAAATCCAGGCTATAAATAGACCTTGGAATGAGTCTTCCGAAAAATAAATAATTTTTTTGAAAAAGTGTGAAGCCATTAATTGAATATTTAACCTTTTGTGGCTCCTCAAATATCCATTTTCAAAAAGATAGAAGCAGTTAGAAGGAAAAGATATGAATGTAGATTCAGAGCCAGAGGACAAAAATAGTCTAAATTGCCTTGGTATAAGTCCATAGATTGCAAATGAGCACTTTTTAAAATTTAAACCCTTGAATATGATATCTCAGGCACAGAGTTCTACCAGCTGTGTTCTGATTTCAGAAGATGACCTTCCCCGTAAGTTTTATATGTAACTCATAAAATACACAGCTCTAGAGAACAATTATCATGACCGGGAGTATGCTTTCTTGATTATACAGTGGGGTCTTGTTTGTCACCTCTGTTTTTGAAGGATATGAAAGATAAGATTAAAAATGCTCCAGTTTTTCTGCTTTCCTGATTGGTAACAGTGAAGGAGACAAAATTGATTCTAGCTTATGGCTCGGTGTTTCAAAGTCATTCAGCAGCACCTGTTGGCCGGCAGCTGCTGGGGATTATTGCAGGTTTCTTTGATGGGAGCAGTGTGGCAAAAATAATAAATCAGATTTAAACTGGTTACTGAAGGGGTTTGTTTTAAAGATTTTAAAGTCTTTTTATAGTCAAAGACATAAATCTGAATGGTGAACTGAAATGAACCTGCATACATCTTGGGACCAACTTATATTTTCTAAATCTGGGTAATAATCACACATTCACGGAAGCCAGGACAATTTTCTCCCAGAAACACAGCAACATTGAAAGCCTCCCTACTAAACAGGACTGAAAAGGTGGGAAGGATACAATATTTCTCTAATCCTTTCTTTTCTCTTTGGTTCAGGTAAAACAGAGGATACAGCTTTGATATTGAGAATTTCACATGGCAAATGCTTATATAAATAGTGGATTGATAAAATCAATTTTCACTAATCTAGAAAATTCTCTCCTTAGGAGAGAAAGGATTTAAAACCTTTCATGATCTTTTTAAATTCAATGTATCTTTGTCCTACTTTGAATAGGGAAAAGTGACTCTAAAGTCACATGTGGAATTGACTTCTCCCTAGTATACGATGACATTTCACTTTAAGGCAAACTAGGAAGAAACATTAATGAGTAGATAGGGAGAAGAAAAATGTAATTTTTTACTTTATTATTTTTCATGGCAATATATACTTTATACACTCCATCATTCTTGATTGTCTAAATAAGTGTTCTCCCTGAGGTAAAGCCTCAAAAAATTCAGATGATGTTTTGGGGTTCTGTTGGAGAGGTTAATGGTCTAGCGTTAGAGCAAGTGTTACATGACTTTTTATTTAGTATATTTATTACCTGTAACTGTGTCTTTACCTATGCAGGCATGTACATCCATATGTGCTTATTCAAGTGCTCATTTTTCATATTCAAATTTTATTCATGAGAAAAGCAGATTTATTCCTAATCCCCTTTATCTATGTGGGCAATAGTCCACTTTGCTCATTTTACTTTGCAAACCCATTTGCTATTCTTCTTACTTCCCTCCTTCTCTTTCTTTTTAATCCTTCACTAATAGACTATTTGGCCACTAAGACATGCAGGACCTCTTTCTGAAGAGTAACTGAAATAAATCATATGCATCAATTTGGTGGCAAATCTAGCAGTCATCAGTCATTTATAACACCGAGTCCCTGCTCTTTGGTAATGAGGGTAAGAAATGCTATACAAGGTCCTTATGCAGAGAAGAGATCTACTGATTGTTCTATTTGGAAACCTCGAGGCCATTCCCATCCCCTTTGCACATTTATGAAATAACAGACCTGTGTTTTATGTCTTTCCAAGCATTGATATTATTAGTTCAGGTCCCACCTAATCGAGAGTTGTTCTTATTCTTTGCCCAGGTAGCTTGTCCATCACTGAGTGTTTTCAAGCAACAGAGGTGGCATCAGTGTGCTTGGCAGCAATGTTTGAGAGCACCTGTTTTTCCTAGCACTCCTCACTTCAGGACTTTCAGGGTCAGTAGGAAAGCTTTTCAGCAAATCTGGTCCCTTTTAAAAACTGTTTTTGATAGTTTTGTTACATGTGCCTGGTAATTCATTTTAAGTGGTAAAGGAAGGGAGATAATGGGTAGATAAAATTCTGAATGTGCTCTTTCATCATCTCATTTTTTTTTCAAAATTTTTATCTGCTAACATACAAAAAATTGTAAAAACAAGAGTATGTTTAATATTGCTGAATACGGAGAATATATTAAAAAGGGACAAATGTGGCCCTGGCCTTCTCTGCTATTGCCTACAGTCTACAGCCTTTGGCTCCCTCCTAACCAGGGCCCAATTGTGAACCCTCAGGATTAATTTTAGTCATTTCTTGCAATTCCATCCTGTACCTTGTCTTTCTGCAAAGCAAAGATAGTATTGTAGTTCAAAACTTGGCCATCCACAACCCTTAGGGAATATGTTTTTGATTATTTTTCAGCAAGAACATTTTAATACTACTTAAGCTATGTTTTACACTTATCTGCATTCTTAAACACAGAATATAGATAATAAATTTACTTATTTTTATAACTCATTCACTGTTATTATATAGTTCTGACTTGAATACAGTGATAATATTATGCACTGTTAATAGATTTTTGAAGTTTACCTCTATCTGTAAATAGCTCTGTACTGTCGTCACTCTTAATTTGTTTCTTCAAAACCATTGTAATTTGGAATTGAAATTGTCATAATTATTTATGAAAAAAGGACTCACTTATGGATAAAATGCACATTTGTTTTGGATATTAAAAAGACTTTTTATTTGTTTTTGGAATACTACCTTTTTCTTGTCTATTTACTGGAAATAGCCAGTTTCTATTTTTGCATGTCTCTCAGAGTTATTGCAGTTTCATTAGCTATAATGGGTTTTTGTCTTAGCAGAAAGATACTATGCAAATAATGCTTGCTCACTGAAGGGCGAGAATATACTATATTGTTTTGTTGGTTCATCAAGTTGATGGTTCATAAAGAATAAGTAAATATTCCATTGACCAAGTTATGTATTTTAGCTTGTTAAATTAATTAAAACTCTGTGAAAAAGTCATTTTCAACCTGCTGTGCTTGGCCCTCACTAACTATGTTTTGGCCTAAGGGATACAGAGTTTGGAGGCTTTATTTAGAATTAGTGATACATATACCATTTAAATATAATAAAATATGAAATGTTTACTTTAAATAGGAAAATGCCGTAGTGTTCCTTTCTCCTTCAACATAATCATATTCACTCATTCTTTAAAGACTGGCAAATTCTCATCTCTTCTTCAAGTATTATCTATAGCCATTGGGCTATGGTATGAAACTCATTTTTAAAGATAAAGCAAATATGGCCAAATGTCACTAGTCTTTCAGCTTTTCTGTATGATTGATAGTCTCAGTAAATTTTTTTGAATAAATAGAATAATGTCAAGGGAAAACCAGTAAAAGGACTCAGGTTTGCATGGTGCAGGAGTCAAAAGAATGCTGGTGTGGCTGGAGCATAGAAGGTATGGGTTAGAGAAATGAAAGAAATGTCAGAGAGATAGACAAGGTCCAGAAAGGTAGGGCTTTGTAAGCCAGGAGAGAGATTTGCACTTTGTTGTAAATAGATTTTAAGTAGAGATGTGGCATGTTTCAGACTTATATTTTAGAAAGAGTTGTTTGGCTACCATATCGAGAAATTATTATTGGATGCAAGATCTCAAGTAGGGAGACAAGTTAGGAGGCTGTAGGAATCCAGATGTGATGGCAGCTTGCATAGCATGGATTTCATGGAAATGAGAAAAAAGCAGACATGTATGGTATATTTTGGCTGGTTATCCATAGTACTTACTGATGAATTGGATGTAGGTAAGAAAGGAAAGTGGAGAAAGTTAAGTAGTTAAGCTTGGCCTTTGATAGGAAGAATGCTGTTTCATCCATAGCCACAGGAGGGAAAGTAGAGTATGGGGCAGAAGCTGGGAGGTTGGTGTATTGGTGTTAGGTTTCTGTCTCATTGCTTCTAGTTTCTTGAAGGGGTATTAGGCAAGCCAACAGTGGAAAGTATGGCAAGGAAGAGGGATGCCTAGTACATTTGAAGAGCAAGAAGATATATGGATACCTCATCTATGCCTTTTCCAGTCCTCTTACATTTGGATCCTGTGTATTGTTTATACTGGCCTGGGCAATCTAGCAATCTGGGTCTGGGTTTATCCCTTACACATTTTAACCACTTCAGTGGGCAGGTCTAGTTCTACCAGGTTCTCCCTTTTATTGTTCATTGTTCATTTTTGTGCAAATATTATTGAGTGTCAACTTACAGAGTACCAGAAATGACATTTAATCATTCCAACCTTGATTTTTTCATCATTCCATCTTCCAGATTTCAGCTGCATCCGAGGAAGCCTATATATAAAAGCTGCCTTCAGCTGGCCCATTAGTGATACTGAGAATCTCTAAAATGTCATTTTCTGAGGACAAAGCAAAAGAAAAATGTCCTTCATCCTGTACACACTTATTAGATATTAGATCATGGTGAAATTATTTGACTTCCCATCTCTAAAACAATGGATATCAAATCTAATAAAGCAGGTAACATAATCATGACAGAGTAAGGACATGAGGATTTTGAAATAATAAGCATTCAATATTGTCACTAAATTCCAGCTAAACATGAGTGTATCAGGTATTCTGTCAGGGAGAATTATCAAGCCTTAATGCTTTGAAATATAACTCAGGAACCTATTTCAATAAGAAACTAAATAGAATTTACTCCAAAGTAGCCAATCAATGCTTTTCAAAATAACTGAGAATATTGTTCTCTGTAACTGAGGTCAATGTAAATCATTTATCAGTTATAATGTAAACATATTAACTAAAGGATACCAATTTAGTAATTAAAAAATGCAGATAATCTTATTTAGAGGTACCAATCACAAATACAGATGTTGCGTCGTCTTAATGAATCACATCAAATCTCCATGGTCCAGACTCTCCCCCTTAAAAACACCAGTTAGGCTGATCGGGATCATCGATGTATCTGAGATCATCAAAATCATGTATTCGATCTAAGAAGCTCTGGTTTCAAGCCAGAGCATGGTTAGAGCCAGAAAATGGGGCCTTCCTTATGAACTCCAAGAAAGGTGAATATACAGCATGTCAAGTACTCCTTGCTTCTCCCTATAGTTTATTTGTATTATGGATTGTAAATGCAGCTTTAAAAAATATTTTGCTAATGTAATAGTAGCCACAAGTATTCAGCATAATAAACACTAAATATTTTAAATGTATAATGTGAAATGAACTATCTTCGGTAATCTTTTTTTTTACCACATTCTTGACAACTCTAATTTTTAAAAAAAATCTATTACCCTAGCACTCTAGATTTTAAACTTGTTCTATTTTGTATTTTTGGTATGCCTGTCAAAGGAAGGTATTACTTGTAATAAATATAGTATTCCTCATTGTTTCTAGTCAAAGGGTTTTGTTGTATGTAGTCCACACAAGGAATTGGAAATGATACATAAAAATACAGCTTTTTAACTTGCAAGGTTGTTTATGAATCTTTGGTTTGCTTATTTTTGCAATTGTGTGCATTTTTAAATCGCCACTTATTTATTTTGTATTTCAGATTTTGACTTGGATTGGAGGCAGTTGGAACTGTGATATACAATATATAGCCTTGCCTTTAACTGAGAAAAAGCACCACTGTTGTTTATGCTTCAGTCAGCAAGAGGCTTTCTTTCAGTTTGTTTAGAAGAGCCAGGTCTTGTCATCTGCATGGCATGTGATATTTAACAGAATTACTTTCTTTTGTCCTTTGTGGTGTAAATGTTGAATGCCACAGAACTTCCTTCTGGCTGAAGAACAGTTGAAGGTATCATCTGTGACAACGGGAAAAAATAAAACCAAATGTAGTTCAAATTATTATGTATAATAAATCAAGAACAGTTATCTGAATACCAAACAGAGCCAAAACATTCCCTTTGATTCAAATTTAACATAACATTTAAAAAACAGGTATATAGTATAAACCACCTTGGAAAACTCTTTGGCATTATCTCTCCAAGTTAATATGTGTGTACTCTGTGATGCTTCAGTTCAACTTGCAGGCAAGAAAAATGGATGTATCTGTGCATCAAACTCGCATCCAAGAATGCTCATCACAGCACTGTTAATAATATCTAAGGCTGCAACAAACTAATGACATTAATATTAGCATAGATAAATATTTTGTGGTATAGTCGTGTAAAGAATACTATAAAGCAGTAAAAATGACCAACTACTATGCCTGATAGCATGGATGAATCTTTAAACACACCGTTGAGCAAAAGAAATTACACTTAAAAGGGTACATACTGCATGGTTCTACTTATATAACATTCAAAAATAGATGCAACTTAACTATCATATTAGGAGTCAGGATATTAGTTATTTTGGGGGAGGGTGGATTCTTGGGTATGGGAAACATTCTGCCTTGACCTACATAATTGTTATGCAGGCTTTTATTTATAATGCATTGATAATATTATGATAATACATTAGTATTTTTATTTATGATAATATACAAATTATACAAAGATAATGCATGTATTTTATCTCTATAGAATGTAAGGCATATTTAGTATATGTATTTTGTCTATATAACATATGTAATATGTTGGTAGATAGCATATACCAATTTTCAAATATTTAAAACATGATAAAAATCTCAGGAAATAAAAAAATACCCCATTTCCTCTTCACTAGAGTTAAATAAATCAATTATGTACCAGTCGTGTATTTAGTATGTATATGTTAAGATACACAACATAAGCAATTCAACAACTCCATTTAGACTTTCTTATGAATCACAATACAACTGTTTACATTTTATTTATCTACTTAAAAAGTTAAAGTTAAAACTATTTTTTTCCTGAACAATTTTCAAGTATATTAGCAGTAAGCAAATTTAATGTGATTTAATATTATTTTAAAGATTTTATAATTCAGAGTCCATTGAATTTATCTTGGTTTTCATCGAGTTCAACAACTCACTTAAATTTTTAAAAACATTTTATTTTGCTCCTACTCTATGTGAGGCACTATGATTTTTATATAATAAATATTACTATTATGGCTTCCCAGTTAGAAAATTTTGTACATAAGAATACTATTGATTTCAACAAGTGAGTATATGTGTGAATCTACTCTTAGTTACCTACTGCTCAAAAAGTGAGCAGCTGTCTACCTTATGAAAGGCAGACAAGACCTGTGTAAATATACCTGGAAGCTGACAGCTGATCTCAGTAGCATCAAGTATAGTAAAATTTTGTTATTCAAATATAGAACATATTACTTTTTAAAAAGTATTTTTCCTAATCCCTTTGTATCATTTAAAAGGATGATAAAGGTGACACTAATAGCAGCCATTTACTAGACACATGACATGTGCCAGGTACATACTGCTATGGTTGATAATACATAGAGTATTTATATTTCCAGAGAGAGTGAATTAAACAAAGAATTTTTTTCTGCCTTAAAATTGATGAAGTGGTTTCCCTAAAACCATTATTTCATGTATCCTATTAAAGAAATGGGCCATTTTAAAAGAAAAATGCTGTCCTTTGATGGCTATCGTCTGGCATATTTAAAGATTTTCTTAAAAAGTTAGCATCAAGGGGGAATAAAATCAAATACAGTTATCTTAGATCTTGTAGATCTAAATGTATGCATTAGGTATCTAAAAATACCCAATATCCTGAAACCAGATTTATTTCTGATGGTATCACTTTCCATTATATATTTTGAAAAAAATTAGGGGATTTTCCTGTGTACTTTGCATGGAAAAAATAGATTGAAAATATTTATTTGTCAAATCTGGTAGCCTTGGAATGAGAATGAAAGAGAGGAGATGTGTTTTACATAGTAAAATGTTTTTGCTATTTCAAGTTAGAATTGGTTGTGAAATAATAGTGCCATACTGAATAAGAGATTTTTCTCTAAACAAAGAAAGTGAAATATTTTAGAGAAGGACTTATTAAAAGAAAGGACATTATAATCTTTTATGTTGCTTTAAGAAGTATATGCAGGAACTCTAAGGAGATTGAAAATGTTAGGAAATTCATCTTAAGGCAATCTGCAAATATGAGAAGAATCAGCATCAGTGACAAGGCTCTTAAAAGGAAGAATTGATAGGATATGTTAAATGAAAATATTGATGACATTTACTATGAAAATTTTGAGTTTTTTAAAAATCAAGTATGTAAGTACTGTTAATAAGCTTGAGATAAAACAAAACCCATTATCTACCCCTTCCCAATTTCCAGTCAATGTTCTTAGGTGTCTAGTGTTAATACTTTTTAGCTATTTCTTAATGATAGGCTCCTATTCCTACTACTTGACTTGTTAATTTTAGATACTATCAATTAACATTCTGTTTTTATAAATCACATTTTAGTTTTCTTATACCCCACCTTCCTTGCCTATCCTTCTAATATAATTGTATCTCAATTTTATTTAAATAATACAGATCTTCTATGATGTAAATGTCCAGTTTAAAAATATTTACTATTGCATGTTAACATGTCCCATTTTGAGAGCTTATTATTTATTTATGTTTTGTGGGTTTCTAGTTCCTCTTGTAGTATTTGCTATTATCAGTTCCCTCTTCAAAAACATTTCAATATACAGTTATTCAAAATAGTCCCCCTTTTCTTTAAATCTCTTTGCCCGAAGTTTTCTGTGTTCTGCCTGAACTTGGTTCACTGTGCCCTTGCCTACTGTACTGTTTACCTACATTGAATCCACCTTGTCTAGGAAGTCACACCTTCTTCTTGGTTTATTTTCTCATTTTGCCGGAACACATCCTCAAAGAGTTTCTGAAGAAATGTCTCATGGGCAATAAACTTGCTGAGTTCTTTTAAGTTTAAATCATTTTATTATATACAATGGTAGTCCCTTTTAGTCTATATACCTATCCTTTCAATTTTGGGTAATTACTCTATTTTTTTAAATGTAGGTTATTTTTTGTCTTGTTTCTTCATTCTTTTTGAAGTTTCTATTTGTCAGAATTGGCCTTCTTGTATTGATGATCTATGTCAGTTTCCCTGTTTTATGTCTATTTTCTTTTGCTTTTCTTTTACAGGCAATATCTTCAACCCCACCTCCAAAAGTTGTATCGAAAGTTTATTTTAGAAATATTTGTAATGTTTCTTTTTCATATTACTCTATCATTTTTTTCTTGAATCTCTCCAAGAATATTAATCAGAGGTTTCTTTCTTTTCTAACAAAAGTTAAATCAGCCCTTTGTATAATCTTTTGCCTTCCAGATTTTCTTTTCCTCTTTAATCTTGGTTCTTATTTTCAGTATGGTATTCTTTACTAAAAAAAATGCATTTCTTTGTTCCTTACTAATATTTCCCTGTGAGGTCCTTAAATGACCTGAGTAGCTGACTGAAACAACTGAGGGCTATGGGTGTGAGGGCAGGCAGCAGAGTGCTTGGGTAGAGAACCAACTGTTTTTCTATGGCAGCATCAAATGCAAGAATGTGTAGACTTTTTTTTCCTCTGGGCTCCTATCATTTTCCCAGAGAGGTAACTTCTATATTTTCTCTGAAGGAGAGGTGGCTGCAAGTATTTGGGGCCACAGCTGTTCTTGATTACAAGTGGGAGAAATATTCACCTGTATAGAAAAGTTTCTTTTACTTTTAACAAAATTATGTCTCAATATAGTCATATTTTATGAGTAAGTTTTATTTCACTAAACTGATTAATTGAAGAAAACTTTACAACTTTAATTCTCCAGTAATTCTGAAATTACTCCTTTTTTGGGTTTGCATTTCAGTGTATAGTAGGCTTAAATTTGAGTGTTTGAGAAAAATCTCAGTTTTTGAATTACAGTCCACTTAATTATGTGGAGCCCTGGTTGCTAAGTTTCAGCATCTCATGCACCGAGCACATCTTGAATTGTTTAACACATTGTATCAGTTATTCATTCCAAAATATTTCATCTATGAATCGACTGGTTTTCTATGTTGACTTTTCTTTATACAAAAGTTAAAATAATTCTGGAGAGGCAAATTAGCCAGATGCTGAAATTACATTTTCATTGATTTCAAGTAGATAATAGGCTTGCTAGAATTAGATTTGTGCTTTATGGAACATGGCTTGTTTCTTAAAATTATACAGAAAGTACACATAATTCTGGAAATAAATGTGCAAGTGCCCAGAAACTCTTCTGTTATTTTTCTTCCATTTGTTATATATATGTATATATAGTGTAGTAAGTTCTATAGCCACAAGAATTAGCAACAGCTTGGGAGAGAAAAGGTACGAGAAAGAATCCCCTGAGCGTCCCTTTGACTAGCTCAGGCAAGAGCAGGTGTTATTATCCCAGGAGGAAACTGTAAGTGACTTTTTCGTAATTGGAAGTGTGTCCTGCCCTGATAAGAACTTATGGATAAGGAAACAGCCAAAGGGACGAAAGCCAGAAAAGCTTGCTGTGTCCCTCCACTTAAATATATGTCATTTCTTTAGGGACTGCAGGCTTTACAAAGAGATGAGTACTAATTTGGTACGCTATTTACCTCTGTTTCCAAAAGAAAAAGTCTCCTCTAGAATGTGGTTTTAAATAGGCCATGGACCAAAAATAGGCCACAAGGCATGTTAGGCAGCTTTATGAACTTCAAGGTTCTAGGAAATTTCACCCATTGGAGAGTTCCCCAGTGCTTTAAACAGTATTAGAAAAGTAACAGCAATAAAAATCCCTCCCGTAAGAAATCACGGGGTGGAGAGCCTAGTAGTTTTGCTGTTGTTCCTGATGTGGTGTTATTGAACCTTTTGCCCTGGATATTTGCTTACTTCTTCACTTGCTGAGTTTTTAATATATAAATAAAAGTTTGCAAGGCCAATAAAAGAAAATAAAGTACTCTTTCAGGAGGCTTTACGTTAATATCATACATTTTTGAAGTTTTTAAGGCTCCAATTTGTTTTACTTGAAAGGAACGTCATAATACTACACATTTTTGCATATTCTATATTTTCACTTATTCATGAAACTCAGAAGAAACTCTATCCATTGCAAGCTCTCATTTTGTATTCATCATCACATTAAATCCTCATTTATTCTAAAATTATGTGTTCAGTGATATGAATGTTATAAATTCATTCTCAGTTGCAAAATTTTCATGGTGCTTAAGCAACTCTCCTTAATCACTTTGCTAAAAAGTTTAGCAAAAATAATACTTTGACATACAATACGTCAGCATGTCCTTAGAATTTGATAAATGTGGAAAAATTCAATAGATCCGTGAGGAGTGCCCTGATAAAATCATCATACTTCAAAAGCATTTCTTAACATAACTCACATCCATGGACTTTTCTTTTTAATAATAAGATACTTTTGATAACTAAAAAGCATCTACTCAACTTTCTATTTAACAAGGACTTATTTTCAGGAAGTAGAATAATAACAAAATAAATGGAATCACTGACTTCAAAATACTGTTGTATTTAAGGGTAATGTGAATTTTGAAATTATGTAGTGCTTCCATTTTAGATATTTAGGAACACTATCTGCTTAAACATGCCAATATAGGACTTTGAATTTGAGTATTTCCCCATAATCAAGTCCTGCTCTATCCATATTATTTCTTCTTAGTTTTATATATATATATATATATATGTAATTTATGTATTTATTAAAGTATCATTGAAATACAATCATATGAAAGCTTCACATGACCAACATTGTGGTTCCAACATTCACCCGTATTAAGTTCTCACCGCTCCTTCCCACTGCAGTCACTATCAGCATAGGAAGACGCTGTAGAGTCATCACTGGTCTTTTGCACGGTGTACTGCCTTCCCTGTGACCTACCTTTATTGTGATGGTGAATTATAGGGCTCCTTAATCCCCTTCTCCTTCTCTCCCCACCCACCCTCTCAAACTTCTTGCCTTTGGTAACCACTAGTCCCTTCTCAGAGTCTGTGAGTATGCTGCTATTTTGTTCCATCAGGTTTATTCTATTTTTATACTCCACAAGAGTGAAGTCATTTGGTACTTGCCTTTCTCCACCTGACTTTTTTCACTGAGCAAAATACCCTATAGCTTCATTGATGTTGTTGCAAATGGTAGGATTTGTTTTCTTTTTATAGCTGAATAATATTCCATTGTGTATATGTAGCACATCTTTATCCATTCTTCTATTGATGGATACTTAGGTGGCTTCCATATCTTGCCTATTGTAAATAGTGCTGTGATGAACATAGGGGTGCATATGTCTTTTTGAATCAGGGATCTTGTTTTCTTCAGGTAAATTCCTAGGAGTGGAATTCCTGGGTCAAATGGTATTTCTATTTTTAGTTTTTTGAGGAACTTCCATATTGCTTTCCATAGCAGTTGCACTAACTTATATTTCAACAAGGAGGGCTACCTTTCCCCATATCCTCTCCAGCATTTGTTGTTCTTTGTTGGATGTTGGCCATTCTAACTGGTGTGAGGTAATATCTCATATTGCAGTTTTAATTTGCATTTCCTTGACGATTAGTGATGTGGAACATATCTTCATGTGCCTGATGGCCATCTGAATTTCTTCTTTGGAGAAGTGTGTATTCAGCTCCTCCATCCATTTTTTAATCAGGTTATTTGTTTTTTGGATGTTAAGGCATGTGAGTTCTTTATATATTTTGGATGTTAACCCCTAATTGAGTAAGTTGTTTACAAATATATTCACCCATGTTGTAGGATGCCTTTTTTGTTCTGCTGATGGTGTCCCTTGCAGTACAGAAACTCTTTAGTTTGATGTAGTCCCATTTGTTCATTTTTCATTATGTTTCCCTTGCCTGAGGAGATGTGTTCAGGAAAAAGTTGCTCATGTTTATATTCAAGAGATTTTTGCCTGTTTTCTTCTATGAGTTTTGTGGTTTCATGACTTACATTCAGTTCTTTGATTCATTTTAAGTTTAATTTTGTGTATGGAGTTAGACAATAATCCAGTTTCATTCTCTTATATGTAGCTGTCCAGTTTTGCCAACATCAGTTGTTGAAGAGGTTGTCTTTTCCCCATTGTATATTCATGGCTCCTTATCATATATTAATTGGCCAAATATATGTGGGTTTATATCTGGGCTCTCTATTCTGTTCCACTGATCTTTGGGTCTGTTCGTATGCCAGTACCAAATTGTTTTGATTACCGTGGCCTTCTAGTAGAGCTTAAAGTCAGGGAGCTTAATCACCCAGCTTTGTTTTTATTTCTCAGGATGGCTTTGGCTATTCAGGGTCTTTTATGATTCCATATGAATTTTAGAACTATTTGTTCTAGTTCCTTGAAGAATGTTGTCGGTATTTTGATAGGGATTGCATTGAATCTGTAGACTGCTTTAGGGAGGGTGGACATTTAGACAATATTAATTCTTTCTGTCCATGAGCATGGGATGTATTTCCGTTTATTAGTGTCTTTAATTTCTTTCATGAGTGTTTTATAGTTTTCAGGGTATATGTCTTTCACCTCCTTGGTTAGGTTTATTCCTAGGTAGTTTAGTCTTTTTGATGCAATTGTAGATGGAGTTGTTTTCCTGATTTCTCTTTCTGCTAACTTGTTAGTTTACAGGAATGCAACATATTTCTGTGTATTAATTTTGTATCCTGCAACTTTGCCGAATTCAGTTACCAATTCTAATAGTTTTTTTGGTGAAGTCTTCAGGGTTTTCTATGTATATTATCATGTCATCTGCAAACAGTGACAGCTTAACTACTTCCTTACCAATCTGGATACCTTTTATTTCTTTGTGTTGTCTGATTGCTGTGGCTAGGATCTCCACTACTATCTTGAATAAAAGTGGTGAGAGTGGGCATCCTTGTCTTGTTCCTGATCTTAGAGGAAAACCTTTCAGCTTTTCGCTGTTAAGTATGATGTTGGCTGTGGGTTTGTCATATGTGGACTTTATTATGTTGAGGTACTTGCCCTCTATACCCATTTTGTTGAGAGTTTTTATCATGAATGGTGTTGAATTTTATCAAATGCTTTTTCAGCATCTATTGAGATGATCATGTGATTTTTGTCCTTTTTTTGATTTGGTATATGATGTTGATTGATTTTTGAATATTGTACTATCCTTGCATCCTTGGAATAAATCCAGTTTGGTCATGATGGATGATCTTTCGATGTATTTTTGAATTAGGTTTGCAAATATTTTGTTGAAGGATATTTGCATGTATGTTCATCAGGGATATTGGTCCGTAATTTTCTTTTTTTCTGGTGTCTTTGTCTTTTTATGTTGTTTTTGGTACTAGAGTGATCCTGGCCTCAAAGAATGAGTTTGGAAGTGTTCCCCCTTCTACCTTTTGGAGAGGTTGGGTATTTGTTCTCTAAATGTTTGATAAAATTCAGTGGTGAAGCCATCTGGTCCAGGAGTTTTATTCTCAGGTAGTTTTTTGATTACCAATTCAATTTTGTTGCTGGTAATTGGTCTTTTCAGATTTTCTCTTTCTTCCTGCGTCAGTCCTGGAAGGTTGTATTTTTCTAGAAAGTTGTCCATTTCTTCTAGGCTATCCAACTTGTTTTCATATAATTTTTCATAGTATTCTCTAATAATTCTTTGTGTTTCAGTGGTGTCCATAGTGATTTTTCCTTTCTCATTTCTCATTCTGTTTATGTGTTTAGACTCTCTTTTTTTCTTGATAAGTCTGGCTAGGGGTTTATCTATTTTGTTTATTTTCTCAAAGAACCAGTTCCTAGTTTCATTGATTCTATTATTTTATTCTTCTCAATTTTATTTAGTTCTGCTGTGATCTTTATGTCCCTCCTTTACTGACTTTGGGCCTCATTTTTTCTTCTTTTTCTAGTTTCATTAATTGTAAGTTTAGACTGTTCATTTGGGATTGTTCTTCTTTCTTGAGATAAGCATGCATTACTATATATTTTCCTCTTAGAACTGTCTTTCTTCTTTCCCACAAGTTTTGGCCTGTTGAACTGTTGTTTTCATTTGTCTCCATATATTGCTTGATCTCTGTTTTAATTTGGTCATTGATCCTTGATTATTTAGGAGCATGTTGTTAAGCCTCCATGTGTTTGTGGGCTTTTTTGTTTTCTTTGCATAATTAATTTCCAGTTTCATACCTCTGTGGTCTGAGAAGCTGGTTGGCACAATTTCAAACTTTTTGAATTAACTGAGGCTTTTTGTGGCATAGGATGTGATCTATTCTGGAAAACGTTCTACATACAGTTGAAAAGAATGTGGAGTGTTCTGTAGATGTCTGTTAGGTCCTTTTGTTCTAATGCGTTTTTCAGTGCCTCTGTCTTCTTACTTATTTTCTGTCTGGTTGATCTGTCTTTCAGTGTGAGTTGTGTGTTGAAGTTTTCTAAGATGAGTGCTTTGCATTCTATTTCCCCCTTTAATTCTTACAGTATTTGTTTTGCATATTTAGGTGCTCCTGTACTGCATGTATAGATATTTATAATGGTTATATCCTCTTGTTGAACTAACCCTTCATCTTATGTAATGTCTTTCTTTGTTTTGAAATCTGTTTTGTCTGATATAAATACTGCTACTCCTGCTTTTTCTCCCTATTATTTGCATGAAATATCTTTTTCCATCTCTTCACTTTTAGTTTGTGTATGTATTTGTGTTTGAAGTGAGTCTCTTGTAGGCAGCATGTAGATGGGTCTTGTTTTTTTATCCATTCTGTAAGTCTATCTTTTGATTGATGCATTCAGTCCATTTACCTTTAGGGTGGTTATCGCTAAATGTGTACTTATTGCCATTTTTGTCTTTAGATTTGTGATTATCAAAGGTTCAAAGGCAGCTTCCTTACTAACAGTCTGTCTTAACTGCCTTATTATGTTATTTTGAACACAATCTAAAGTTTCTTTTTTATCCCCCCTTCTTCTTCATCCTCCATTCTTTGTATATTATGTGACATATTCTGTACTCTTTGTGTATCCCTTGACAAACTTTGAGTAGTTGATTTAATTTTATATTTGCTTAGTAATTAATTGATCTATTTCCTTTACCACAGTTTTATTTTCTCTGGTGACAGCTATTTAGCCTTAGGAGCTCTTCCATCTGTAGTAGTCCCTTTAAGATACACTGTAAAGATAGTTTGTTGGTAGTGAATCCCATCAACTTTTGCTTATCTAGAAATTATTTTATCCCTGCTTCTAATTTAAATGATAATATTGCCGGGTAGAGTATTTTTGGTTCAAGGCCCTTCTGTTTCATTGCATTAAATATATCATACCACTCCCTTCTGGCCTGTAAAGTTTGTGCCGAGAAGTCTGCTGATAGTCTGATGGGGTTTCCTTTATAAGTGATCTTTTTTCTCTCTTTGGTTGCTTTCAATACTCTCCTCTTCCTTGATCTTTGCCATTTTAAGTATCATACATCTTGGTATTGTCTTCCTAGGGTCCCTCGTGTTGGGAGATCTCCATGCTTCCATGAGCTAAATAATTATTTCCTTCCTCAGAGTGGGGAAGTTTTCAACCATTAATTCTTCAAAAGAGACTTTGTATCCCTTTTCTCTCTCTTCTTCTTCTGGTACCCCTATAATGCTAATATTGTTCCATTTGGATTAGTTGCACAGCTCTCTTATTATTCTTTTATTCCTAGAGATCCTTTTTTTTCTCTATGTCTCAGTTTCTTTGTTTTCTTGTTGTCTAATTTCTGTTTCATTTACCGTTTCCTCTACCTCATCTAATCTACATTTAAATCGCTCCATTGTGTGTTTCATTTCAGATACTGTAATTTTTCAAAATTTCTGTCTTTCTTGAAGTCCTCCTTGAGATCTTGAATATTTTTCTGTAGCTCTATAAGCATATTTATGAATTTTATTTTGAAATATTTATGAAGAATATTGGTGATTTCAGTTTCACTAAGCCCTCTTTTTGGCATTTTTTCTTGTAATTTTATTTGGACAAAATTCCTTTGCCTCTTCATTTTCTTAGTGTTTCCTATGGAATAATAACTTTGTGTAGACAGTGCCTTCTAGTTCCCATAATCTCCATTTCCTATGCGGAAGCCCTAGATGTTGGCAAACAGTGGTTGTGGTGCCTTTCTGTCTCGCTTGTAAAGTGAGGTGTGTACATGGTCATCAGCTGATTGCATGCACTGGGAAAATACTCTGTTGAGCTGCCGTGTGTCTACAGCAATGATATGGGTCCAGGTGAGCAGAACTAATAACTGCTGGGAAGAAAGAGCTTGACTGGGAGGATTTCCTGCCATTCATGGTGTAACGTCTGCCTCCACTACCATGTCCAGTGTGCCAAGATGGCAATGAGAAGCCTCTGTGCTACGCCCCTGTAGCTGACATGGGTGGGGCCACCCTCCTGCTGGCCTGGCAGGGTGGCAGGTGGGTGGGACCGCACCTGCTTTGAAAAAGGAGCTGGTGGTGGCATACTTCATTTGGGAGAAACTTGGTGCTGAATTGCCAGTCATAGGAATTGAACATATGAAGCTCCTGGGAGTTCCCAACCTATTCTGTTCAGCGTGCCAGGAAGGTTTTGTCTACCTGCCCTTTCTCCTGAGCATAGAGCTCTGTGTAATCTTTGCCCCTTTAACACCCCTCTAACTGCCTGGAAGTCCTTCAAACTGACTGCCTTTCTTTTGTCTCAGGGGGCCTGTTGCATGTACCTGTTCTCCACAAGGGGCTGGAATCTCAGTCTGTCTGAGTATTCCACCTGTCTTTGCTTTCCAACCCCACTAGTCTCCAGAGCACCACATAATGTGGGATCATGTCCCTGGAGCAGATCTCCAGAGCCAGGTGTTCAGTGGTCCTAAGCTTCTACTCCCTCTCTGCTCGATTCCTCTTCCTCCCACCTGTGGGGCTGGAGCTGGGGTAGGGTTTGGGTCCCGCCAGATCACTACTTTGCAACTTTACCCTTTTCTGTGAGATCTTCTCTTCTTCCCCAGATGTAAGCAGTCTGTTCTTCAATCTTCAGGTCGCTTTTTCAGGAGTAATTGTATTTGCTGTATTTTCATGTTTTCTCTGATTTTGGGATGAGGTTTCTGCCTCTCTTCTCACATCAACATCTTTTTTCTGCCGTCTTATTTATATTTTTAACAAGCTATCCTATTAGCTCTTTTCCTTCAACATTTATCTTGCTTTAATTCTTTCCCCTTTTAAGGATGAAACAAACAAAAATGTATGCACTATCCTCCTTTGCATCCATGTCCATAACTGCTGCCTCACATTTGTTTGTTTTTTACCTGGTGAAAATCTGCCTTCAGTTTCCATCTCTCTATAAAGCTGTTCTTATTAAGTTAATCAATAAGCCCTTACTTTCTGAATCCAGTGATGATGTTTCTCTGTTCTCCCTGAGTTCTTTGTGGCATTTAATGCTTCTGAGCACTCCCTCTGTTTTTGAGGACTCTTCCATTGACTTGTGAGATGACATTTTCTCCTAATTCTCTTCTGTAGTTTTAGATTTTTTCCTTCTGGGTGACCTTCAGAGGTTCCTCTGTATAATGTTTACAAACTGAAGTTCTTCTGAATTCTATACTGCCCCCTTTTTTTCAGTTTTTTAGAGTTTTTCTGTGTAGCTGCAACACTTCCTTGGCATCCATTCCAAGTGTATATTGGAGACTCCAAGGTCTAGACCTTCAACTTGTTCTGTTGTTCTTTCTGTATTGCCTACTGAGTGCCAGCAAGGGAACCGGAGATCATCCTCCAGTTGTCCTCCTCTCTTATCCCACCTTTAATGAATTGCCAGTCTCATTGATTTTACTTTCTTAATATCTCGTAAATCACTCCTCTTTTCTCTATACCTATTCATAGACCTTCAGCTACAGTTTTATGTTGCCTGCATTGCTAGAATGTGGCATGTCTGAATACATACTCTTTTTGTCCCTAGTATTGCCAACGCCTTTCAGTCTACACCTTTAATATCCCTCCCTTTTAACATTTAGCACATCACTAACCAATCCGATTTATACATTTGATTTTACTTACCCAAAGTTATGCACTTTGTTAGCTTATCAGGTACTAATTCTATATCAGTTATTATTTTTGTCTTTGCCATTTACTCCATATCATAGTACTTGTTATAAGTGTTTAATAAATATTTTTTTTGATGAGCAGACAGATGAGTAATGATAATGACCAAATGAGTAATGGTCCATGGATAAGAGCTAGTTATTGAAATCAGAAGGCTCTTTTGACAGCTGCTTTACCAACAGTCTGGGAGATGTTCTCTGTGTCTTCCTTTCATTTGTAAGGTTGATCTCTAAAAGCAGGATACTTCAGAAATTTAACCTCAGTGTTGGATCTTCTTAAGTACTATATTATATAGAAAGTACATGCAATAATGTTAAATGACATGTGAAAAACACTTAGGAAGCATGATAAAATTATTTCTTAATTTCTAAAGAAAATATAGTATGCCCAAGGAACAGCTTTAACCTAGTCACTGTACAGCTGTAGATTTATTTAAATAAATTCACATTATGTCATGATAGAAATGATATATCCAACTGTCTTTCCGTTTTTTGACTAGGCAGAAATGTGCTTAAAGCCAGTCAAAATAGTCAAGAGCCATAAAAAATACTGTTCTTTAACTTCTGAAAATTTAAAAATTAATTCTGTGCTAAATAGTTTTGGGCTTCACTATGTATAGAAATGAATTTTACTATGCAAATCCCTATTACACATAGAAAGACCCATATCTGAGTGAATCTGATGACAAGTCTAATTTAGTTTGAGTCATTGACAAAAGAGAGAATTGAGATCTTATAAAATGTGAAAAATTAAAAACATACCTCTGCTATGTTTGCATAAAGTAGACCTTTTATTTATTTCCAGCTACAAAAACACCTTTCCCCCCCTTACTCTTGTGTTGCTTGTTATCTGTAGTAAGTCAATTTATGAGAAAAGCACAGATATTCATATACATTGTCTTGACATTTAAATGAAAAGACTATGTATTCAGACATGCCACTCTCTTAAAAAATTAAAAATTTTCTTCATGAATTTATTAAAGATTTTTTAAGACAGTGATTTGAGAGCAGTTTATTCTTAAACAATACTTTCTGAAACAATAACAAAAGTATAACTAAAGTATAAACAATACTTTATGGCAATATTGTTCTTTCATAAAGGCAAAGATATAATATTTTGCTTTAATATAGCTACCATTAGTTTTTTCATCAATAGCTTTGTTAGTAGGTCAAGGAAAAATCATTCCTAACAGAAGAGTCCATGGAGAAAAGACCAACCATATCAGAATTAAAATTAAATTGAAAATATTTAAATCCAGAAAACCATTTTTGCTTCTTTTCAGTATGACGTACAAATTCATGCATTTTAAATGGGAATTGGGAAATTTCATAGCCTCTGAACAGCAGTGATGTGAGCTTTGTGGTCAGGGTGGATACAGGGCACAGTATATCTGTGGCAGCTTTTGCTCATTTAAAGAAATTACATTAGAAGCATTCTGGCCTACATTATAGAACCACAAGAAAATTTACAGTGATTTTTTTTTAGTGGAAAAGTACTTGCTTTTTTCTAGCTCAGAATCATTTTCCAATCTTGCTGCATTTAACAGGGAGTACAGATTCAGTCATGGAAGTGCATTTACTGTGTACATACATGCACACTCACACGTGCAAAATTTTACTAACCATCTGAATTTCTTTGTGTGTGTCAAACTTAGCCATCAACTAGAATTTATGTTTTACCTTAAATATCAATTTACCTCCTTTAAAAAGTGCCTTTCACTTGATCTCTCTATATAGACTGTTTATCTAAGGTGTGTTCGTGATTTCATATTTCATATGATATGAAATAGAATGAAAGGTGTGTGAAATTAAAGTCATGATATCAATTATCTTTCTATCATGCAGAATGAAATAGAGACCTTGACCAAATATCAAATGTATCTGTGGTAATGTAGATACATTCATATGGTATCAGCTAAATTTATTGAATATTGATTTCTCTGTTAAGTTATATAACATTTTAATTAAAACAAGTATGTTATTAAATTGCAAGTAGCACAGTAGTAAAATGTTTTGTATTAAGACAGTTGCATAAATACACTCTAAAACTGAGTTTAACAGCAAAGTTGAATGTAGTAGCTACAAATTTAGAAAGAAATTTTAAGAATAAAGTTGTTTACAAGCAATTAGTATATATGTGCTTTTTAGAGAAAGGAGAATTTATTGTGAGTGGTGATGCATTAACTCAGTCGTAAGGATTCTATTTCCCAAATAACTCCATTCATGTAAGCAGTATGCTTCATGTAAGTCAGTTTGCAGCTTCCAGCTGTTTTCTGATGTTGGAAAGTGAAACTCTAGGGTTTCAAATAGTTTTGGGGATACAGCCTTTCCTGTCACAGATTCTAGCAGATGCTGAAATAATTTAATATTCGTGGAAGACAGAGCAAATATAGAATAGCATCAAATTGATTTTGTAGAGTTTTCAAGCCAGATGTCCCTTGGCATTTACAGGGAAGAAGTCTACTGTGTACCACATTGCATATTTTTGTGTGCAAGTTCTCAGCCATGGCATGTAGTCATTGGTGTTTTGACAGCCATCTGCTTAGACCTTACTTTCTCTATTCAGTCATAGCTAAGACTGAACATTTTTCAAAGTGGAAAATTCCAGGTAGTTTTGACTGTAAGAGAACAGAAGACTAGTTCTCACTATTAAAAATAAAAAGCAATACATATCTTTTGTTTAGTAATAACCCCTGTATTGAAAGAGAATGTCATAAATATCTGTTCAAAATAAATAACAATGTTTGAGAACAGATACCTCACTTCTTATTGACTGAGTTTGTTTAAATGTGTGCAAGGCTCTAACTAGCCACTGAGGGAGTTACATATATAACTCCAGAGTGAGTGGTCCAAGACAGGTGTTATCTTGTAAACAAGCACTCTATATAAATAATTGCTGAGTGAATGAATAAATTAATAAGTTAATACATTAGAATTACGTATTATAGTCTATTTGTAGAAATTTCCCCCAGCAACTAAGGTTTGCGCTCACACGTGTGTATGTGTGTGTGTGTGATATGTTTATATACTGCAAATGAATGAGAATTTAATCAGAACTTTTGAGCACCTGGTATGCATTTACTGATATGCTAGGCATTCTAGATATTTAAAACAAGTATGTAATATTTTTTCTAATGTTATGAGTATATCTACATAAGGAGAATACAGTAAAGAATATTTCTAGAAATAATTGTATGACAGATTAATTGATAATAAAGGATTTTTTTAATCAAGAGGGTGGATTTTGAGCTAATTTGAAAGTAATATTAAATTTAAAGTTAAGGAGAATAATTCAGGTAGGGAAATTAACACAACCTAGGTGAGGTGGGTGATGAGATAGTGTTTTCTTGAGTTTTATTGAGATATAATTGTTATATAGCACTGTGTAATTTTAAGATATAAAGCATAATGATTTGACTTATATATTGTGAAATGATTACCACAATATATCTAGTTAACATCCGTCATCTCATATAGATACAAAACAAAAAAGAAAAAGTTTTTTCCTTATGATGAAAACTCGGGCTTTCCTCTCTTAACAGCTTTCATATATGCCATACAGCAATGCTAACTATAATCACCATGTTGTACGTTACATCCTTTGTACTTACTTAATCTAACAGAGGTAGTGTATGCCGAGTAAGATAATAAAATCATTTGATTAAAGCGTAGAATTTTAATTGAGAATAATAGGAGATAGATTTAGAATAAATTTAGGTAGGGAAGGTGGATTAGAATGCTATTATGGAATAGTTGGAACATCAAAATGAAAGATTAATACTTAACCTGAGGGTCGAGTGAGAGTTATTAGAGGATCTGGGAGGACAAGGATATAAAGAAAATGGACTTCTGTGGACCTGAATCTGACAATCATGCACAGGAATCTAACAAATCATTGTAATCTCTGCTTTCAGTAAAAACGGATGTTTAGGCTGCATTGGGATTGATGGAGGATAATGTGAATTTAGGACTTTTTTTAAAAACAAGAATGAGACCTGATGATTAGAAGATAAAAGGGAAAGATTTGTCCCAGGTAACTTAAAAACACTGCAAATACTCACATACACACACACAATCATATTTAATTATAAACAATTTATATTGCTCTCTTCCCTGTAAGTTCTTCTGATTCATATTGGAGAACAGACTTCTATGTTGTAGTCATGCATTAATTGGTTTATTTATCAAATACTTATTGAATACTTTCTTGGGTCCAACATTACATTAAGCAGATACACTATTAAACAAGCTTTCAATTTAGTCTGGAGAAAGACAATAAACAAATATTATGATGAATATCTAGAAATCCTAAGGCCCCAAATCCATATCTCAGTTTTATAAGTATGATTTACAACACTGTTTCATTACTGGCAGGGTACATAAAATATGTATCTCTAAAGAATAACACTTTATTGGGCATGTTTGTTGTAGCCAAGCAAATATATAGTATTCTGAAAATGTTGTCTAAATGTCTTGTTTCAACATGCTTGGAACCAGATAATGTTTACAGTTTTGTGAGTGGATAAATCTATATGCTGAAAGAATTTCATTCAATAAGTTGACTTTCTTGAGTTTTTGATAAATTTTGGACCTGAAGGAATCAATATGGTCCTTAAATTTAATCTTCTGTATGTGTCTAAGTTTAAGCTCTCAGTATTATCAACTCTTTATTGTTATTACATCAATATTTTGAATAAAATACCTTTTGTAATATTTTACTCTGACCAGTAACTTTTAGCCATAAACCAGTCTGGAGGCAGTCAAATTCATTGTCAATAAGAAAACGACCGACCTTTGGCTCACTTGACATGACTGAATCCACCAAATATGTATTTCATTTCCCATATAATCCAGGATATATTATGTAGATAATATTTAAGATATACAGTATATTATTAAATTAACCAGTAGTATAAAAATAGATAATATATTATTTAAAATACAAGGAGAGAACAGTAAGTTAGAGAAGTGGGCAGACCCAAATCAGAAGTTTCATATAGAGAAATGAAGAGCAAATGATTTGGAAGCAAAAATCTCATGACACTAAATTACTCTGTGTGCAAGTGTAGAGAAAAAATAGCTTGTGATACCATAGTGATCTGAGAGCTCATTATACATCAGCAATGAACAACTCTAACTACCATGCAATTAAAATACTGGAAAGTATAAATAAGAGTGTATCATGTGTGGTGGCATATAAAAATGCAGAAGTGGATAGAAATTTAGTAGAGTGATACTCTTGAAAAAGGAAACTGATTAGGAATATTTAGAGAGCAGTTACACAGATACCTCAGTCACATCTTTCAGGCAAGAATGTCTCATTTTGGATATCATACTTAGTAAGATTTATACTCCAAAGATGTATCACCCCTGGACGCTTATAGAGATCTTCTCCTTCACCCCCAATGTCATATATCCTAGACTCCATCAAATTCTGTCTACAGACTGGGAACTGAATAAGTTTCAGTATTAACAGACAGGTACTATAGCAGGTTATAAAGAGTCATATTCTTCTCTATTTGTGTCCCAAACTTTATTCCAGTGAAGAGAAAACACTTTTTGAAGATCTGCAAATACTTGCAGGGGTATTTATTCTGAAAGAACTCTTAAGAAAATTAGAAAATGTAAAGGTGACTGCAATGATTAAAGAATATAATATTGGTGATGATGAGTTATTTCTTAAATACCCACTAATAATTGCAGAAAAGAGACATGCTCCCAAATACATGAGTTGTGGGGGAAACTGGAAAAAAAGACCCCTTAAAATCAAGGGAAATTTTTGGGAATGAATTTAGTGAACAGTATGCTATTTTTGGTCAGAGTATGAAAGTCATTTTACAGAAATTTTTGAATTTTGAAAACAAGTTGATTTTCAAGAATGACATGGTCATTTTTTCCTTGGACCTCTAGGACAACTAATTATAGAGATCTTGCACTTTGACTCAGACATGCTTGTGTGTTAAAAGCTATGTGTGGCACGTAGCATATAGAATTCTTCCCTTTGAAAGAAGCTGACTCAGAATCAGACCCTTATCTTTAATTTCTTATCTCCAAAACTAAGTTTCAGGTCCTAGCCTAATATATAAGGTGAATGTCAGTTGATTCTGGTTTCTCTGGATTCTCGCCTTAGCTCACCCTCTGGGCTTGATCCCTGGCCAGACATACTTAGTTAAGTATTTTGAAATTTTCTCCTTGCTGCCTGCTCTCATTCTGTACTTCTAGTCCTTTATTTACTATTTCCAGCATGGAAATGTTTCTAATAAAATTTGTGCAAAAATTCTATTCTCTTGTGCTGGTTTGAAGCTCTGTGAAGGCTGAGGCGCCATGTGTGTGTTGTTCTTTCTTATATAATTGCTGCCTCACCTGGGAAACTGGACAGTTGGAGAGATTCAGTGACTATGTGGAGGCATTCAGTGAATATGTGTTATATATAGTCGAATAACTGGGGTTGGATTTGAAAAACACAAGTTCTGTATTTCAGGAATTATCTACCATTACTGATTTTCCAGTATTTTATCTATACCATTGAGCTAATAATGCCTACCCCATATATCTTACAGTTTTGTTGTGAGAATCACAAGATAAGTGAAAATATTTTGTAAAATTGAGTGCTGCACATTTATCATCATCGATGATCATTATGATCAGTAATTGCATTATTAAAACAAATGTTCACAGTACATGCCTTGTGACAAAGACAGACTCCTGGTTTTTGTTATTGTTTGTTTATTTTAGATCAGATAAACTAGAATAAATATACTGACTCCATGCAAAATTTAAAGGAAATTTAGACTGGTGTGGCTAAATCAATACACAGAATCTCATTCATTAATGAGAGTCACTAATTTTATGAATATGGAGCACCTATCTGATATCAATGACTCTTGTTATTTCTGAGAATAAAAAGATTAATAAATTATGGCTTCTGCCTCCAAGCAACTTAGAGTTGGTCATAGAATGTTGGTAAAAAGGCAAAAACAAAATTCTGATGAAAGCTTCTTTATATATCCAAAAGTTTATATGTGCTTGCTAAATGAAAAATATTAATAACACTATGCTAAATGAGTGTATAATGCTGATTTTTCACTGCAAGTATTTACAAGAGCAAAAAGAATATTTGTGAGTTTTCCTGCATATTTATGTGTGTGTTCAAACAGCTGCTAGAGAACAAAGTGTTTTGCTATAAACACTGTCAAATCTCACTTCTAAAAAATTTGTCCATAAAACAAGTATTTCCATAGATATTCTGAAGCTGCATAGAATTTGTTTTTAAAGCATAAAACAGAATTAGATGCTTGAGTCAGCTATGAAGTATTTTTTCATGGAACTTTCATTCTAATTCTTCACCCTATGGATCAGGCTAAGACCTGTTATAATTTAAAGGTATAATGCAATATAAAAGTTCCAGAAAGCAACCTAGCAGTGAGTATAACTTTAATGTATTTATCAGAACTGTACATTTGTATCTTCCAGAGATGGTGGTTTTGTTTTTTGGTAAGGAGGTAGTGGGTAAAATTGTAATATTTCCAGAATATCTCTCCTGGCTTTAGTGCATCCTCAGGGGTGGAGAGAAGTATGATTTTAGTGCATCTGCATGTCAATAGGCATGACTCAGGGGTGGAGAAAGGTTCATCTCCATATCAATGGGTAATTACCTGGGCAATGGAGGGCTGATCTGAACCTGAGAGGTTAAGGAGAGGGCTGGTTGGCTTCTGCTGGAGCAGGAGAGAGAAATGGCCCTGGACTGCAGTTTGTAAGCAATAAATGGGTTTTAAACTTTATTTCTCCTTTTGACTGATTTTGGTTTTAGAGGTATTTTGCCTCGAGAGATTTCCTCTCCCGAGACTTACAGGGGTGTTTGGAGGAGGATAGACTGGGGTATTAGGAAATACATAAATCAATTAATCTAACTTCTCACTTATCAACCAAACCAACCTAATCCCAGAGAGAATTCAAAGTATCTCACAACAAAACACAAAGGGCAGTTTTATTTATTTTCCAAGACAAAGACGAGAAGTTACCCAGAGGGTAGGGATTTGGGTTTAGGAAAACAATTCACACAATAAACAATAAGGAAATATTGGTTTTAGCCCTTAATGCTAATATTATTTCTATGCTGTCAAGTCACTAAAACAATAATAGAACTGTATCTGTGGGGGGGGTTTGTATGTGGTTTTGTTATGTTTTGCTTTTTTCATGTTTCATTCTTTTTATGTTTTAACAAAAGGAAGTTTTTCACTTCTTCAGAAAAGGCACAAAATTTATGCCCTAAATTCTAAGATGAATGTCTCTTTGGAGAATATGAGTATCTTTATGTGTCCAGCTCTGGCCAGGTGCAGAGAATACCATGGTAAACGAAGTGAAGGAAACAAAAATGGTTTCTTTCAGCATGGAGTTTCTGTTCCAATAAGGGAGACAGACCTTGAATAAATAATCATTGGATAGAATTGCACATTTTAAAATACTACATGGGAAAAGTAAGGCATAATTAAGGATTGTAATGGGGGACTATTTAGAAAGGGTTAGGAGAGATCTCAGATGAAATAAGATACCAGGAAGAAACTTGTAAAAAATAGGAAGGTATGAAGAGTGGAGGAAAGTTAAGGAGTAGGGATTTCTAGGCAAAGTCATGAAGAAGGAAAAAGCAGAGCCTTGATCTGGAAACTGAGTACAGGCAGTGTTCTTTGAATGTGATGAGAGGCTTTTGTAAACCAGGATAATAATTTGAATTTTAAACTAGGTGTGATTATAATCCACTGAAAGATTTTAAGAAAAGTGACTTGATCAGATTGGCACCTTAAGAAAATCCACTTTGTTAAAAATGGATTGGAAAAGGGCAAAGGGTAATCAGGAGTCCCATTTACGAGGCTGTTGCAAAAGTCCAGATATTAAAAATGTTTGCCACTTGGCAGGGGTACTGGAGGGAAGCAGATGGGTCTGAAATTAATTCTGGGGTTAGAACAGTATTTAGCAATGGCATGGCGTCAACAATGACTCAGCTTTCTGGAGAAGACATTGGGTGGGTGAAGTAAAATGTGTTGTGCTACAGAGAACTCAGGAGTCACTAATTTGGTGGTGGGAGTGCTGGAGCACTGGAAATCATGAGCTCTGCTTTGAGTAGATTAAGTTTGAGATGCTCCTGAGACATCTGAATGGAGTTGTCAACACAACATTTGGATAGTAGGTCTGGAGCTCCAGAAAGATACCAGCCCAGGAGATAAAACTTGGGAGTTGTTAACTTTGCAGATGGTATGATAATGGTTTAGGAGTGTAAGAGATTATCTGGGGAGGAGAACAAAATACGAAAAGATCCAAGGTCAAGCCCTGACCAACTCTAATACTTACTGATAAAAACAAATGAAAAAGAGCAAAATAAACATATGTGGCTTTTTCTGTTTTCCTTTTGTCTAAGTCTTTTAAGCAGGAAAACACAATGCAGAGTAATGAGGTTTGGTTTTGTTTTGATCTACTTCATCATTAGAGATGAGAAATTGTCTAGCAGTCCTTAAAGAGCAAAGCCCATGGGGAGCAACATCTTTCCTGCTGCTGATTTATGCATCAAAGCTTACATGAGCCCCTTCTGATATTTTTGTTTGAGGGTCATAAATATAAACTCATGCTTCTCACATAGAAATTAATTTAGAGATTTATCATACTTTTATTTTTATATTTTGGATCATTAACAGCGTACACAGACACAAAATTTTTTATTTGTTTTCTCTATTAAACACACCTTTGTTGTGGGGTAATTTCCAACTTAAGCCTCAAAATTTCACTTTCAATGACTTAAAAGTGTTTTGCATTTCCCCTCCTTTGCCTTTTTTACTTCTCATTTTGAGTTTGCAGACAGACCTGCCAAAGAGACATCTAGTTTATAGACTTGGTTTTGGAAGCCAGACAGAAGAGAGCAGATCCTGAACATATGTTCTGCTGATGCGGATGAAGTGAGTTTAGAAGAAGCTTGGAAGCAGTCTATTTCTCCCCAACTGTCACCCCCTCAATGAATATTTTGGGTACCCTATGCTAGAACACTCTAAATAAAGTGTCCCAGCTATAATAATTATTTTTTATCATATGATTTTGAAAACCTTTAGGATGATTCAGGATTGTTCTACAATTGGAACATAAAAAGCAGTTTGTAAATTCTAATTTAATTAGATAGTGGATAACATTTCCATGCAAACTGAAAGGACTCGACATTATGTCACCACCAAATAATCAATATATGGTGGAAGAGGGTGTAGTAAGGACCTGTATTCTGGGGAGGTAGATTTGAAGTTAGATAAATAATCTGTAGATGATATTTTGCTAAATTTGATTTTTTTTAAATGTCAAGAAGTCTGTCGTTCAGAGGTAGTGCAGTCAACTCGAATTTACTAGACACAGGGTAGTTAGAGTTGGTTTCAAAAACAAAAACTATTCGGAGGAGTTTGGATACAAATGCCCCACTTGAAGTCATTGTCATAGCGATGTAATGTTATGTCTTTCCTGTTAGTGTTCTTGCCAGAAATCTGGGTTACAGTGGCAGTTATTTTCATATGAATGTTTAAGTTTTAGGTCACTGCAAATTCATGCTACAATCCTATCTTAATAAGATCAGTGATACCCTTTGTCAGGAATTGACTAAAATCCTATAGTGCTTGGCTGGGCCAAGTGGCTAAGATGGCATTTAAGTTCATCATGGCCCTCATAGTCCTTATTATAGTGAGAATATCTGCTACGTATAGTGCTATTGATAGTCTATAAGCAAAATATGCTTACGATCCATGGGAGTATGTAAGGTTACATCTGGTTTATTTTGTTTCTTATAATAAACATGCTTAAATTTTCATCCTAATCTGTTTGAGAGGAACTGAGTAAACAATTTTTCAAATTAATTCCACAGAGGAACATGTACTACTTTTTCTGATTCAAAAAGGAGACCAAACCAACCCAGAAAGCTCCCAAAATATCCTTTTATTTTGGAAGCTAAAAAGGGCAGAACTAAACAGCAGTACAAGAAACCTTTGAAAGGCCTGTAATGAGTTAGAGCTAGAATACATCCTCCCCCTGTGTCTTTGTCATTGTTGTTTTGTTTTTTTGAACAACGATTCAGCATTATTTTTTTCCAGCTTACAAGCATTGTTGTGTCTGGACGGCTATTAGTTCAAATTGGACTGATTTTCTAGTTCTATAAAACTCCTCATCTGCATCACGGATCAAGAGCATTAAGTTACTTCCTGCAGTGCACAGCTGGAAATCATTCTCTCCAGCAACATTTTGTTTTTTCCCATTTTTGTTTTATGCCAGTGTGTTCTTACACACCCACATAGTTCAAGATTTCAACAGACAAGTATCTCCTTTTCTTCCTTGACATGTCTTAGAACATTTTAAATTGGCAGGTTCTCTTTTGTCTTTCAAATACTGAATCATTTGCAAACAGCTCTGTTTGCTTGCATGAATATTTTTAAAAATTCTCCACAGACCTAGAAGATTAAAACAGAAAGTTAGAATCATTCAAATAGTTTCCTCTTATTCTTTTGAGTGGCAATAGGTGCTCGGTGTGAACAAGAGAAATACTGTATACCAAGACTAGGATGACAGAAAGAGGGGGAGATATATATGTCATATCTATAATGTATTGTTTAAAGCAATGTGTGATGATTTTTAGAAGTTATTGAAAAACTGAATATACTGAAGAGAACTCAGTGACTGGCTTTTCCATAGCAAGTCCCCAAAGAGCATCTGTTATCAGTTGTATTAGTGATAATCTTTGTAAACTGGACTATAGATGTTAACAAGAAACATTATTTGAGAAATTAAAATACATGTATCATGTATACTGATATATAAATATATATTTCAATACCTGAGTGTTAATAATTATAATGCAGTATCACAGTCAATGAAGACAGCTACTCTACAATATTCATTTTGTTTAATATTTAAACTGATGAAAACAAGAAAATATATTTACAAATTTTTTGCCTACATTAGATTTTCTTTAAAGATATGAGTTAGAGCATCGTCATTTTAAAATGATGGTTTACCAAATTTTACAAAGTTAGAGGTAATCAAAGAACACAGTGAAAACAGACAAAGAAACAAAAAGCTGGAAGGAAACTTTCACCATGAAACAGTATTTTTAAAGTGACACTGTGACTACTTCTGATCATGCTCATTGTATAAACATTGGGTCTTTGCGTAAATAGCTGTGCTTGCTGTTACTATGATTGTTCCTTAACATTTTATCCTAAAGATGTTTAAGTGAAGCAACATTTATGTTACCCATACATATTTATCCGTTTTGTCAGTATGAATAAGATGACTCTCTTGATCTCCCTATCTTCATTGTATATGTGTGTGTGGATGGGAAGGAGGATGTGTAAACATAACATACCATCTTTATATCATCTGGCTTCTTGATTACAAGCAGCAGAAATCACCAATACTGTTTAACTTAAACAGAAATGTATTTCAAATAGATCACATAACTTGCAGAATTGTTGCGAGGATTTGAAAACCAGGCTTAGAAGATGACAGACATGAGGGCCATTCCTAGCTTTCCCTGCCTCAATGGTCTAGTCAGGATACCTTTGCAGACATTGCTGTTATCCCTTCCTCCTCATTCCCACTGGTAGTATTATCTCTGTCACTGTCATCTTATTTTCCTTATCTCCCCAGTCCTGTACTCCAAGTGCTCAAAATTCAGAGCCCTAAGCCAGAGTCATGTGCACGTATCTAAAATCCTTAAGGGAGGGGAGAAGAAAGACCTTCCCTACTTCTGCGTCCTTGGCAGGAGGTAAGGTACTGAATACCCTCCATACTAAATACAATGTCAGTTACCGAAGAATAGCTATGGAGACAGGATATTAGCCCAGATATGATAAAAGTCTAAATTATTCAAATAGCTTGGGTTTCTTTGAGTTATTTCCCTGAGCTAGAGTACCAAAACAGCGTCCTATATTTCCACAGAATGAAGGGTCTGATTAGTTTAATGGCTTTGGTTTGCCAAATGTCTCTCCAGAAAGATTATACAAGTGCATGCACTTATTCCCATTCAATAAATTTAAATTTGAGTGCTACTGTATACTGGTGTTATTCTTGTACTCATTTTTATACACTAGACATCCACTGTAAAAGATTTTAAAGTTTCACTAGGATGAGGGTTATAATAAAATAACTATATAGTTATGTAGTACTATGTAGACACCGAGAAGGAAACATGCTGTGTGGTAAAGTCAGGAAACACTTTTACAGAGCAGGGGATATTTGAGCTGTGTCATAAAGGTGAGTAAATGACCATGTATCACAAAAAGAAAAACATTCTATGTAGAACGGACAAGATAGTGTCATGAAGAAGATTTTGAAAGCACCTGGTATATTTTTAAACAGTATGATGCTGTACATTCGAGGTGCAGGAAGGCATGAAAGAGGATGGAAACAGATGAGTTTACAGCTGTGGATGGGACCTAATTATAAATACTCAGATTACCAAGAAGTTTGGCTGCGCTATGCCACAGGCAACAGACGACTCACGGAGGTGTTTAAACAAGAAAGTGGCATGATCAGACAGACTTAATTTTTAGGAAGATAGTTTCCATGGCATTGAGGAAGATGAACTGAAATGCAGTCATGCAGGAAGACTAGTTAGGGCACCATTGTGCCATTGCAGGATATCCTTATAAAAGTATCGTAAGCTGGCTAGCTAGCTGGATGATGTCAAGCTGGAAACAAAGATATAAATTGGGAACAGGAATCTTAGGATTGTGAGAAGATATATTTACCCTCAAAGTATATTTTAACATTTTCTGATTTCTGTGGAGTAACATTTCATTAATGTTAAAATAATATTTTATTATTCTTATTATAAATGAGAAATTTGGGGGATAAGGATAACTGTGAATTAGTAATCAATATTTTTGTGAATGGTCTTCATGAAGTCAGTCAATAATGGAGATGAGCATGTGGAAAGGGTGGATGGTCTGGACTTTTTAAAAGAGGTGACGAATGACAATGAGAGGAACTGATTTTCTGGTGGCATCCAGAGGCAAGAGGGAGGCTCCTCCTCCTCTCCCGGCGACTTCAGGACCCACTGGGGAGCTCTACAGAAGCGTTACTGTGACAGGAGAGCAAGGACCTCATTTACAGTAAGTAGGTAGAATGAGTGCTTTTTTAAAATGAAGAAATTAGGAAATAAATTGTAGGACTTGTAAAACTATGATGAAAGTTGGCCTGCGAGTGTGCACCTAGAAAGAAGAAGGAGAACTACACGTGGGGAAGGATGTGTAGGGCTAAAGCAGCTTCACCTGGAGCAGGGGTGGGAGTGAAGGCCTTGTGGGTCATTCATGATAAAATGAATTCCAGTTCTAAGTACCATAACTCTGTTTGAAAACTAGCCATGCCCATTTGAGTTCTGGGTATTTTTTTCTTCATTTGCAAAATTCAAATTCAAATGAGGCTTCTTTGAACAGAATTATTTTTGTTTACCAGATGATAACCTTCTAGTTCATCACCTAGAGAAACAGTGCCTAAAGCCTCAGGAGCCAGTCTGAGCTGTGCTACACGGCACATCACTTCCTAATGCATTAAGTGCGCTTCGCTGTGACTCGCTTGAAGTTCTTCAAAAGACAACCCTTATGTATTAAATATGATTCTCAGTCAAAGTTCTTCATTTTTATGAAATAAAAGCTGGAAGAACTGGAAAGCTGTACCAGGGAAACAGTCACCTGCTGATGGCTGGGCTTTGGGAGTTTTGAGCAGACTTTCAGCTGTTTTGCTAATCCTGTGATTTCCTTTGCTTAGTTCTTTTCATTCTGAACAGGATTGAAAAGACAGTTCCCTTTTTCATATCCAACATCCTTTTCCTCATTTGAGTTAAGAAATTTCAATTTAAAACTTTTTTATTACTGGTATTGACAATTTGTAAAAGCAGAAGAATGAGATAGATCACATATACACGTGTACATATATATAATATGTAATATATGTACACAGGTAGTTATATATAACATTTCTGTGGATTCTTTGCCAAGTTTTATTTATTCACTTCTTTAATTTATTGGAATATAGTTAATTTACAATATTGGTTTCAGATTACAATATGGTGATTTGTAATTACATATATTACTAAAGGCTCACCACAGTATCACCTGCTACCATACTAGGATATTATTATATTATTGCTTAAATTCTCTGTGTTGTACTTCCATTCCAATGACTATTTTATCATTTGACTTATAGTTTATAACTTCATAATTTATTTTATAATTTTTTAAATTTGTGCTTCTTTTTTCCCTTTGCCTATTTCATCCATCCTCCTCCCTTATGGTAACCAACAGTCTGTTGTCATTACTTATGGGTTTATTTCTTTTTTGTTTGTTTGTTTTATTTTTCAAATTCCACATGTAAGTGAACTCATATGGTATTTGTCTTTCTTTGTTTGACTTACCTCATTTAGCATGATATTCTTGAGCTACATCCACATTGCCTCAAATGGCAAGACTTCTTTCTTTTTTATGGCTGAGTAATATCCCATTGTGTATATGTACCATGTCTTCTTTATCCATTCGTCTATCAGAGGGCATGTGGGATGCTTCCGTATCTTGGCTATTGTAAATAATGTGGCAAAAAACATAGGGGTGCATATATATGTATCTTTTTGAATTAGTAATTTTGTTTTTTTGGGGTAAATTTCCAGAAGTGGAATAGCTGGTTGTATGGTATTTCTATTTTTAGTTTTTGAGGAACCTCCATACTGCTTTGCACTGTGGCTAGACCAATTTACATTCCTACCAGCAGTGTAGAAGGGTTCCCTTTACTCCACATCCTTGTCAACATTTGTTATGTCTTGTCTTTTGATGCTTGCTAAATTTTATTAAAGTTTCCCTGCATACAGAGACATTAAAAGAATCATACATTGACCACCCATATACTCACTATATAGATTCAAAAATTAACATTGCTATATTTGCTTTATCATAAATCTATCCATCTGTACAAAACTATAATTCTCATATTTTGAAACATTGCAAATTTCATGCCTAAACACTTCATCATTAATATCATTGGCTAGAGTTTAATATTGGTTTACTTTCTTTATTTTTTTATTTTTTTATTTGTTTTTATTTTGATATCATTAATCTACAATTACTTGTGCAACATTAAGGTTACTAAACTTCCCACTTCATCATGTCCCCCCCACAAACCCCATTACAGTCACTGTCCATCAGCGTAGTGAGATGCTGTAGAATCACTACTTGTCTTCTCTGAGTTGTACTGCCCTCCCCGTGCCCCCTGAACATTACATCTGCTAATCGTAATGTCCCTTTTTCCCCCTTGTCCCTCCCTTCCCACCCATCCTCCCCAGTCCCTTTCCCTTTGGTAACTGTTAGTCCATTCTTGGGTTCTGTGAGTCTGCTGCTGTTTTGTTCTCTCAGTTTTTACTTTGCTCTTATGCTCCACATATTAAGTGAAATCATTTGATACTTGTCTTTGTCCGCTTGGCTTATTTCACTGAGCATAATACCCTCTAGTTCCATCCATGTTGTTGCAAATGGTATGATTTGCTTTCTTCTTATGGCTGTATAACATTCCATTGTGTATATGTACCCCATCTTCTTTATCCATTCATCTACTGATGGACACTGAGGTTGCTTCCATTTCTTGGCTATTGTAAATAGTGCTGTGATAAACATAGGGGTGCATATGTCTTTTTGAATCTGAGAAGTGGTATTCTTTGGGTAAATTCCAAGGAGTGGGATTCCTGGGTCAAATGGTATTTCTATTTTTAGTTTTTTGAGGAACCTCCATATTCCTTTCCACAATGGTTGAACTAGTTTACATTCCCACCAGCAGTGTGGGAGGGTTCCCTTTTCTCCACATCCTCACCAGCATTTGTTGCTCTTAGCCTTTTGGATGGTGGCCATCCTCACTGGTGTGAGGTGATATCTCATTGTGGTTTTAATTTGCATTTCCCTGATGATTAGTGATGTGGAGCATTTTTTCATGTGTCTATTGGCCATATGAATTTCTTCTTTGGAGAACTGTCTCTTCATATCCTTTGCCCATTTTTTAATCAGGTTATTTGCTTTATGGGTGTTCAAGTGAGTGTGTGAGTTCTTTATATATTTTGGATGTTAACCCCTTGTCGTATATGTCATTTACAAATGTAGTCTCCCATACTGTAGATGCCTTTTTGTTCGGTTGATGGTGTCCTTTGCCATACAGGAGCTTTTTAGTTTGATATAGTCCCAGGTGTTCATTTTTGCTTGTTTCCCTTGCTCGAGGCAATGCGTTCAGGAAGAAGTTGCTCATGCTTATATTCAGGAGATTTTTGCCTATGTTGTCTTCTAAGCGTTTTATGGGTTCATGACTTACATTCAGGTCTTTGATCCATTTTGAGTTTACTTTTGTGTATGGGGTTAAACAATAATCCAGTTTAATTCTCTTGCATGTAGCTGTCTAGTTTTGCCAACACCTGTTGTTGAAGAGGCTGTCATTTCTCCATTCTATATCCATGGCTCCTTTATCATATATTAATTGACCATAAATGCTTGGGGTTATATCAGGGCTCTCTATAGTCTGTTTCATTGTTCTATGGGTCTGTTCTTGTGAAAGTACCAAATTGTCTTGATTACTGTGGCTTTGTAGTAGAGTTTGAAGTTGGGGAGCATAATCCCCCCAGCTTTATTCTTCCTTCTCAGGATTGCTTTGGCTATTTGGGATCTTTTGTGGTTTAATATGAATTTTAGAACGATTTGCTCTAGTTCACTGAAGAATGCTATTGTATTTTGATAGGAATTGCATTAAATCTGTAGATTGCTTTAGGCAGGATGGCCATTTTGACAATATTAGTTCTTCCTATCCATGATGACAGGATGTGTTTCCATTTATTGGTATCTTCTTTAATTTCTCTCATAAGTGTCTTGTACTTTTCAGAGTATAGGTCTTTCACTTCCTTGGTTAAGTTTATTCCTAGGTATTTTATTCTTTTGGATGCAATTGTGAATGGAATTGTTTTCCTGATTTCTCTTTCTGCTAGTTCATCATTAGTATATAGGAATGCCACAGATTTCTGCATATTAATTTTGTATCCTGCAACTTTGCTGAATTCAGATATTAGATCTAGTAGTTTTGGAGTGGTTTCTTTAGGGATTTTTATGTACAATATCATGTCATCTGCAAATAGGGAGAGTTTGACTTCTTCCTTGCCAGTCTGGTTGACTTTTATTTATTTGTGTATTCTGATTGCTGTGGTTAGAACTTCTAGTACTATGTTGAATAGAAGTGGGGAGAGTGGGCGTCCTTGTCTTGTTCCCGATCTTAAAGGAAAATCTTTCAACTCCTCACTGTTAAGTATAATGTTGGCTGTGGGTTTGTCATGTATGGCCTTTATTATGTTGAGGTACTTGCCCTCTATACCCATTTTGTTGAGAGTTTTTAATCATGAATGTATGTTGAATTTTGTGAAATGCTTTTTCAGCATCTATGGAGATGATCATGTGGTTTTTGTCCTTCTTTTTGTTGATGTGGTGGATGACGTTGTTGGATTTTCAAATGTTGTACCATCCTTGCATCCCTGGAATAAATCATACTTGATCATGAAGGATGATCTTTTTGATGTATTTTTGAATTCGATTTCCTAATATTTTGTTGAGTATTTTTGCATCTACGTTCATCAGTGATATTGGTGTGTAATTTTCTTTTTTTGTGTTGTCTTTGCCTGGTTTTGGTATTAAAGTGATGCTGGCCTCGTAGAATGAGTTTGGAAGTATTTCCTCTTCTTCTACTCTTTTGAAAACTTTAAGGAGGATGGGTATTAGGTCTTCACTAAATGTTTAATAAAATTCAGTGGTAAAGCCATCTGGTCCAGGGGTTTTGTTTTAGGTAGTTTTTTGACTGTCAGTTCAATTTCATTGCTGGTAATTGGTCTATTCAGATTTTCTGTTTTTTTCTGGGTCACCCTTGGAAGGTTGTATTTTTCTAGAAAGCTGTCCATTTCTTGTAGGTTATCCAGTTTGTTAGCATATAATTTTTCATAGTATTCTCTAATAATTCTTTGTATTTCTGTGGTGTCCATAGTGATTTTTCTTTTCTCATTTCTGATTCTGTTTATGTGAGTCGACTCTCTTTTTTTCTTGATAAGTCTGGCTATGGGTTTATCTATTTTGTTTATTTTCTCAAAGGACCAGCTCCTTCTTTCATTGATTCTTTCTATTGTTTTATTCCTCTCGATTTTATTTATTTATGCTCTAATCTTTATTATGTCCCTCCTTCTACTGACTTTGGGCCTCCTTTGTTCTTCTTTTTCTAGTTTCATTAATTGTGAGTTTAGACTGTTCATATGGGATTGTTCTTCTTTCCTGAGGTAGGCCTGTATTGCAATATCCTTTTAGCATGGCCTTCACTGCATCCCATAGATTTTGCGGTGTTGAATTATTGTTGTCATTTGTCTCCATATATTGCTTGATCTCTGTTTTTATTTGGTCATTGATCCTTTGGTTATTTAGGAGCATGTTATGAAGCCTCCATGTGTTTGTGGGATTTTTTATTTTCTTTGCATAATTTATTTCTAGTTTCATACCTTGTGGTCTGAGAAACTGGTTCGTACAACTTCAATTTTTTAAATTTACTGAGGCTCTTTTTATGGCCTAATATATGATCTATTCTTGAAAGTGTTACATGTGCACTTGAGAAGAATGTGTATTCTGCTCCTTTTGGGGGTAGAGTTCTGTAGATGTTAGATCCATCTGTTCTTATGTGTTGTTCAGTGCTTCTGTCTCCTTACTTATTTTCTGTCTGGTTGATCTGTCCTTTGGAGTGAGTGGTGTGTTGAAGTCTCCAAGAATGAATGCACTGCATTCTGTTTCCCCTTTTAATTCTGTTAGTGTTTGTTTCACATATGTAGGTGATCCTGTGTTGGGTGCATAGATATTTATAATGGTTATATCTTCTTGTTGGATTGACCCCTTTATCATTATGTAATGTCCTTCTTTTTCTCTTGTGACTTTCTTTGTTCTGAAGTCATTTTGTCTGATACAAGTACTGCAACTCCTGCTTTTTTCTCCCTATTAGTTGCATGAAATATCTTTTTGCATCCCTTCACTTTTAGTCTGTGTATGTCTTTGGGTTTAAAGTGAGTCACTTGTAGGGAGCATATAGATGGGTCTTGTTTTTTTATCCATTCAATGACTCGATGTCTTTTGATTGGTGCATTCTGACCATTTACATTTAGGGTGATTATTGATAGGTATGTACTTATTGCCATTGTAGGCTTTAGATCGTGGTTACCGAAGCTTCAAGGTTAACTTCCTTACTATCTAAGAGTCTAACTAAACTCACTTAATATGCTATTACAAACACCGTTTAAAGTTTCTTTTTTTCTCCTCCTTTATCTTCCTCCTCCTTTCTTTATATATTAGGTATCATACTCAGTACTCTTTGTCTATCCTTTGATTGACTTTGAGGATAGTTAATTTAATTTTTCATTTGATTAGTAATTACCTGTTCTACCTTCTTTACTGTGGTTTTATTATCTCTGGTGCAGCTATTAAACCTTAGGAAAACTTCCGTCTATAGCAGTCCCTCCAAAATACATTGTAGAGATGGTTTGTGGTAGGTAAGTTCTTTCAGCTTTTCCTTATCTGGAAATTGTTTAATCCCTCCTTCAAATTTAAATGATAACCTTTCCGGCTAAAGTATTCTTGGTTCGAGGCCTTTCTATTTCATTGCATTAAATACATCATGCCACTCCCTTCTGGCCTGTAAGTTTTCTGCTGAGAAGTCTGATGATAGCCTGATGGATTTTCCTTTGTATGTGATCTTATTTCTCTCTGGCTGCTTTTAATAGTCTGTCCTTATCCTTGATTTTAGCTATTTTAATTACTCATGTCTTGGTGTTGTCTTCCTTGCCACCCTTGTGTTGGGAGATCTGCGCACCTTGCTGGCTTGAGAGACTAACTCCTCCCCCAGACTGTGGAAGTTTTCAGCAATTAGCTCCTCAAAGACACTTTCTATCCCTTTTTCTCTTTTCTTATTCTGGTACCCCTATTATTCGAATATTGTTTCATTTTTATTGGTCACATAGTTCTCTTAATATCCTTTCATTCTTAGAGATTCTTTTTTCTCTCTGTGCCTCAGTTCTTTGTATTCCTCTTCTCTAATTTCTAGTTCATTTATTGCCTCCTCTGCCATACCTAATCTGCTTTTAAATCTTTCCATTGTATGTTTCATTTCCGATACTGTGTTCTGTAATGATTGGATCTCTGACAGGAATTTATCCCTGAGTTCTTGAATATTTTCCTGTACCTCCATGAACATATTAATGATTTTTATTTTGAAATCCCTTTCAGGCAGATTCATGAGGTCGATTTCATTTGAATTTTTCTCAGAGATTGTATTCATAATTTTAGTTTGGGCAAGGTTCCTCTGGCATTTCATTTGTCTATATGGTGCCTTCTAGTGCCCAGAAGCTCTACTCTCTGGAGTTGCTCAGCCCCTGAGGCAATGTTGGGGGTTGCAGGGGAGCAGTATTGGTGCCTGGGAGAGGAAAGAGCTGTTTCCTGCTTCCCTGCTGCTATGCCTGTCTCCACTGTCAGAACCAGTGGTCTGAGCACACAGGTATAAGCCTCTGTGCTTTGCATTTGTAGTTGCTGTAGACGGGGCTTCCCTCTGGCTGGCCTAATGCCAGAGTAGGATTTGCTGGTTTGCAAGCCAGTTGGGGCAGCTGGGAGAAAGGCGCAGTAGGCTGCATATCTTGGAGGGTGTCCTTGGAGCTCCTGAAGATCGTGAAAGTTCCCAACCTGCTGGGCAGAGTGCACCCTGACAATTTGTCTACCTGTCCTTTCTCCTGAGCAGTAAATTCTGTGCAATCCTTGCCCCTTTAGCAGCCCTCTTGCTGTTAAGAAGTCTGTCAGACTGCCCACCTTTCTTTTGTCCCAGAGCAGCCAGATATGGATCCCTACTTTCCACAACTGGCTGGAATCTCAGTCTCTCCAGATATTCTGCCTGTCTTAGCTTTTCCATCCCGTAATCACCAGAGTACCATGAAAACACCATGAAATGTAGGTTTGTGCTCCCAAATCAGATCTCTGGAGTTAGGTATTCAGCAGTCCCAGGCCTCCACTCCCTCCCCGCTCTGTTTCTCTTCCTCCCACTGGTGAGCTGGGGTTGGGGAAGGGCTTGGGTCCTGCCGGGCCATGGCTTTGGTATGTTACCCTGTTCTGTGAGGTTTATTCTTTTCTCCAGGTGTATGCAGTTTGGCACAGTCCTCTTTCCTGTTGCTCTTTCAGGTTTAGTTGTATTAATTATATTTTCATATTATATGTGGTTTTAGGAGGAAGCCTCTGTCTCACGTCTCACGCCTCCATCTTTCAAATATACCAGAATTTTTATATCAATTCTCTCATTAATGTAAACCTGGGATGTTTCCAGCTTTGGCTATACTAATAAAACTTTCTGTGAACATTTGTGTGTAGGTCTTTTCATGGACTTGTGCTTTCATTTCTCTTATGTATTTACCTAGTAGTGGAATTGTGGGGTCTTCATGAAGTATATCTAGGTTTAAATGTATTTAGAAGATGCCTGTTTTCTAAAGTGGTTGCACTAATTTACACTCCAAATAGCAATGGAAGAGTTATAGTTGCTCCACAAACTTTTAAGCTTTTGGTGTTGCTGGTCTTTTTAATATTGTACTACTTAATGTAAAGCATAAGAAATTTGCAAATATATAGGTCCATTTAGCATGAACCCTCAACCCACCATTCCTTTGTTATAACTGTCATATGTATTACATCAACATCCCCTAGGCAACTTTATAATTTTTTCTTTAAATATTGACAGTATTTAAAGAACTTAGGAAAAAAGTCTATCAGTTTATATTTCAGTTTACTTACACTTTCACCTCTCATCTCCAATTTTCTATTAATTCTTGCAGTGATTTTTAAAAATTATAGATATCACATTTTTCATTTCTAGGAGAAAAATACACATATACATATACGTATGTGTATATATGTGTATGTGTATATATGTGTGTGTGTTTGTTTTGGCAATTTCTGTTCTGATATTTCCTATCTGTCTTTTCATTATCAGCATTTTTTTTGTATGTGTCCTTGATCATAGCTTTAAAAGCTGCTTAGAAATTATTCATGTGTTGATTCCAGCATCTGATTGATATCAGTGTTGGTCTCCCTTTGCAGCTTTTCCTCTAGGTATGGGTGACATTTTGTTGTTTCTTTGTATGTCTAGTTTTATTTTTTTAAATTACTTTCTAAATATTATGAATGGTACACTGTATAAACTCAGGGTTCTGTTATTTTCCTCTGAAGCATAGTCATCCAACTTTTATTTTTATATTATTTCAGTTGGTTAACTTGTCTAGACTCACACTCTAAACTCTTTCCTGGAGCAACTGTGATTTTTGTTTTGTTCTTTTAGTCCCTATGAGAGTTGTGGAGTCTGCCTAGGTCATATGTAGGTCTTGCATCAATGAGAGATTAAGGAAGAATTTATACACATATTTTGAGGATCTCTTTCTGAGGCTTTCTCTTTTCCAGTATTTCTTCCTCACTTTAGAGCAGCTGTAGTTGTTCTCAGTTCTGTTCCCTGGTTCTTCAAGACAGTTAAAAAAAAAAAAGATAGTAAAACTGTGGGTTCCTATTTGTCTTTTAGCCACCTTGCATTGTACAATCTGGAGCATATCTAATACCTTCCTTCTGAGCATGCATATCCCTCTTACCTATTTGGTGTATTCTCTGATGTCTTCAGGTATTTGGGAGTTTTAAAAAAATATATGCTATTCAGAATACATAGCTGTTATTTTTGAGAGGTTTGGTCCACTAGGAGGTATCCATAATTACTGAAAATAGAACCTCTATACATGGGTTTTAAAAAGGTTTCTGCCATTTGAAACTGGAATGTGGGATTTTGATATCACCAAAATCATGCCAACTTGTATGAAAATACCACAGTATTTGAGCAAGCAAATAAAGCATATATAAATATTTATATATAAACATCCAAATAAAAACTGAAAAGTTGGTGAATTTTCTAAATGTTTGCCATATTGTAGAAAAATTTATATTTTTCACATGATGTAGATTTAGCATTTTTCTATTGTTTACTAATCTTGTATTATAGAATAGGATATATATTATTCTCCATATAGTATGCATATTCTAATCTCTAATAAAAACATATAATATAGGGACAATAAATATTATTTGTTATTTTTATAATTTTGTTCCATAAGCACAAATCCAACTCAGTTTACGCAGTCTAGATACTATTCAGAAAAAACAATGTCAATCATAATTGTAAGGATAATGATGATGGCTTTTATGTCATTAACATTACATGACCTGAGATTGAATTAAGAGGCTCTCTGTCAATACTCTATAAAGGTACAACAACTACTTGTAGTTTATTTACACTCGCAATGTTTACATGATCTTAACCAACTAATCCATATTGAATATGGAAATAAGTACTGCTCTGCTGCTTTTAAATGGGAATAAATAGGTGCAGTCTAATAGATTTAACATATAATGAAAATGGACTGCAATCCATAATACAACCTGCTGAAAATTCAATAAAAGCTGACATATTGACTAACTCTTCAAATTGGTCATTATCAACTAATTGAAGACCTTCCCAGACCAATACACTTTACTGATTTAAAAAAAAAAACAGGAAAATAGCTGATAAAATTTCAAAAGGCAGCTATTCCCTGACCATGAAACAAGACAATTAAATTGTGAGAAGGTTAATTTTGAGCACATGATCAATAAGTGTAACAGAAACAAATCAATGGAAAGAACTGAAAGATAATATATGTAAAATTTATTAATATTTTTATTAAGAGAAAACTCTATGAAGCAACAAAAGGGTGGTGACTGGATAAATTTTATTAAATATGTAAGTTGATGAGCTTTGCTAAGGATCACGTTTTGGCTCTTCATGCTCTGATACAAATAAGTCTTTAGAGTTAAAGAGCTGAGTTCAAATCATAGTGATCAATGTTACTAGTTCATAACTGTGCACATCATTTATCTTCTCTGAGCTGCACTCTCTTCATTTGTAAAATGGGACTAATGAAATCTACACAATGGAGTTTACTGGGGGATTAGATCATTTTTTTAATGAACATGAAATAGCTTTTGAATCAATGTTACTTCCATAGCTGTAATCCTTTCTAGCCATGTCATTTTGCTCACATTTTACTCATTTAATTCTGTGGGGAAATTGGGATATAATCCCATTTTATATTTTAGGAACTTACAGTATACAATAAAATAATTTTCACCAGGCATCTTTCCTGTTTAGTCCCTTCCCATGATTAGTCAGACCTGAGAAGGGGCGGTCTAGCCAACTCAAATCAGGTCCCACAGGGCTGCACCAAGCGAGGGCGTGGGGAGTCTTACCCATACCTAAAACACAGAACCCAAGGTTAGGGTCAAGGTCAGAACTAATCAGAGTTGAGGGAGGAGATAAAGGTCACAAAGAAAAACTGAGTGTCCTGGGGCAGTTTTAGAGGCATTGGCCACTGCTTGAGACAGCTTTTATGTGAGCACGCTGGCTTGTTTTAAGGGGCTGAAGAACCTTAGTTGCGTACACTCATCCTGCAGACCAGCAAGATGAGAGGTGGAGTTTTTCACTCCTGAAAACAGGATGCCTAGCATATCTCTTCCTTCTTCTTACCTATTTTTTTCTACACTAAAAACTAAAATTGTAAAGACCTGAAAAAAATCCCACTAAAACAAATTACTGGCAATGACAAATAGACAGTGGTTTGTATTGATATATATGTGAACTATTATGTATACTCTGTGTGTAATCTATATGTATTTATATCTACATCCATTTCTATATATAATCACATAATCTAGCAGGTAAGAACAAATACAAATGCAAGTGCTTTGTCAGTCGTTCAACATCCACAGGAAATTTCAGAATAAGTCTGTACTCATGCTATCCTATCTACCTGGTGTGTTTACTTTTTCCTTTTTCTTTTTCTCTAGCAGATAAACATCCATTTCTCCTGCAATTCAGCTCAAGGTCACTTCCCACAATAAGCCCATCTTACTAGTATTTTCATCCCCAAATCTGTTATGGTACCTGGTATAGTATGTACTCAACACATATTTAATAAAATAATTGTGCAGTTAAATGCCAAATGGTGACTGACATAAAAGAAAGATATAAAAAATAACCTTATTCATTTAATCAATATCATTTAACAGCTTAGAGAATAAAATGTCTGAAGTGGAGAGAGAATGCTCTTTAGATGATCAAATTATTTTCAAATTTGTAGCCTTATAAATTTCACAAAATTGAAGTAGTTTTCAGTAAGCCTTGTATCCACAAGTAAAATGAAAAAAAAAAGGTAATAACCTTCATATAGTACTTTGTCTTTTATAAAACACTCTACATTTCCTCATGAAATAAATAACATTAGTTTTACGAATGGCTAGTATTTTTCTGACCAATGATCATGTAATCATAGTAGTTATACTCATGTCCCATGGCCGGAATCTCTCCTCTGAAGGCCAGAGCATAGAGATGGTCCAGTGGGGGATAAATTTATCAGGAAGAATGAATGAGATAGTGACAGCAATGAGGTAAAAAAGTAAGTTTTGCACTGGCAAACAAGGAAAAATTGGAAACCCCAAGTAGCTATTAGCTGGAGAAAAGCACAAGGAGGAAGGAGGGCAAATGGGGTGGGCACTGGCTGGATCAAAGCAGCAGAATCAGAGGGATTTTAGGGAGCAGTGAGTGTAGAGAGGGAGGAAAGAGAAAGAAGCTTGTTTCTTTCAGTGCAATTCTAAATCAAGAAGGACCATAAATGAGCATTAGATTGATATAGGTTTCTTATGACATTGTAGAGAACATGCAGTGTAAGTGATTAAGAGGACAGCCTCTGGAACCAGAATGCTTGGGCTCAAATCACAGGTCTGTTACTTGCTAGCTGTAATCCTGGACAAGCCACTAAACACCTTAATAAAGTAGGGGTAATAGTACCCTGTAGCTTATATGGGCATCATTTGTAGCAAATTAGTCCATAAAGATAAAGTGTTAAAACAGTGCCTGACAGAGTAATGCCTGGAACATCATAAACATTCAATAATTCTGGCTATTATGATGATGATGATGATACATAAAACCTTCATGAGGTTAATATTTATAATTTATTCATTTTACAAATGAAGTGAGTGTTTACTGTGTACTCAGCATATGCTATTTTGAAAATAAGGGATAAAACACTTATGAACTTAAATCTCTACGGAATTTCAGTAAAATGTCAGGACATAGATTTAGTCAGTAAGGGACTTTCTGTCGGATGTTGAATTGATGTGGAGCTACTTGGCATGTGTAGAGCAGTGACCACCTAGATGGTCAGCATGTTCCTCACATAAATCGAGTCAAATTATGGTGTCTCAAGTGCACTTTCTCCAAGAGGAGTTTTTCATTAAAAGAATGGCTTCTGATCAATGACTTTACTATATTGTCATTGAAAAGAGGTCTATAAAATGCAAATACTTGACATGTATGAAACAGAATTGACATTAAGTTATGGAAAGTAAAGAGCCTGAGATGGCTTCCTATGTGGAATGAAGGGCCTACCCAGCCCTCCACTGATTGTAACTAAGTAAGACAAAACTTCTGTTAAATCTAAGAAATAATTTTTGATAGATGATCATGGACTACAATTACTTGTTTCTGGCAATGTATTGCTGCATAATATAGCTGTATAGCACAGAAGGCAGAAAAGAATGGCTTACCAAAAACTTTCATCATTTTCTACCTTCTCCCATCTGGATATTACAATAAACATTTACACTAAATGATAACTGTAGCATAACAATGACCACACAAAACACAGAGGCATAGTTTTGCAAATCTTTATATATGATTATAGTTTACTACTAGATATAGCTGAAATGGAAAATGCAAGATTGAATAAGATCTTTTGCCAGTAAGGAGAATAGATTTTTTTAAAGGTGTGTGTTAAAGACAGGACGCTCTTCCTAATTAAGTATTAAAGGTTAAAAATTAAGAAAATAGCTTTGGATTCCATATTTAAGATCTAGAAAGAAAAAACAATGTTCATTTTGTAACACATGCTATTTATGTAGTGTACTTTTATAATTAAGTCAGGTATTATCACTGATTATTTCAATTTCAATTAATTTAATGCTTAACAAAATATCCTATCTTAATTTCATTTTAAAATGCAACAAAATCAGACCATGTTGTTTCCAGTCTACATACCTTAATTTCAACATCTTTTTCAGGTTTATTCCCTGCCGTCCTGAATCTTGCTTCTAATGCTGTCATCACCACAAATGCAACATGTGGAGAAAAAGGACCTGAAATGTACTGCAAATTGGTAGAGCATGTCCCTGGGCAGCCCGTGAGGAACCCCCAGTGTCGGATCTGCAATCAAAACAGCAGCAGTCCATACCGTATGTATTTTAATGTGTACTTGTAGGCCACTGGGTGCCATCTATAGTTGAGTGATTTTGAGTCCAAGTTGTGTTAAAGCAGAAGGGCTTGGGGTCCCAAAAATTCCTAGAACTTTTCTTTCATTGTGAGCTGCTTTGCAGCCCTTCTCCATCATTTGACAGACATTATTAGAGTTCCTTATATGGACCAGGTACAGTGCTTGAGGAGGGTTTTCTAGCTGAAGACCTGTGGCAGTCATTAGGCATATTATATCCCTAGAATAGTACCTGAGGATGTGGTTGTTAATTCAGGCTTTAGTTATTCATTGGTCACTTACTTGTCAGGCACTATGCTGGGAGTCAAGAGATATAAAACATGATCCTTGGCTTCAACTAATGAGGAAATGGGCAAAAATCACACTATTGCTATGTAGTGTGGTAAGTACAAAGGAAAGAATGAGCACAGGTGCCTGAGAGAGAGAGAGGAGGGGCACAAATTCCATCTAAGTGTGAATGAAGGCTTGCCAGGAGAAGTGATATCTAAGCTGAGGTCCAAGAACAAGTATGAGCTGAGCAGGTAAAGAGGAGAGAGAGGAAAGCGAAGAAGAAATGCCAGCAGGAGAGATCAGAGTAAGACACAGAAAACCTCACTCACTCAGGGAGCTACCAGTAGTTAACACTGGCAGAACAAAAATGTCAGAGGACACTGGGCAGAGATGCATCTGGCACAGAGGCTACAACCAGATTATGAAGGTCCTTAAACACCACCGGAAGAGTGTTTTAAGAAGCAGTGTCATATAAGCCCTCTTGCTGGCATTTATGAACCACACTGCTATGTAGGACTCACTCATGTATTTATTCAACAAACCTGAATGCCTGCTAAGAGCAATACATTGTACTGCGGCATAATGTTAAATCGTACGCAGCCCTTGACTTACAAGACTTAGAGGGGAAATAAAGGAAACAGAAAAGTAAATTGAGTGTTGAGGGAACATGAGAGAGGTCATCTAACTATTTCTGGGAGAAAATGACCCATGCACTGAGAAAATAAGAGTCGGATGAAAAGGGAAAAAGATTATAAAAGAAAAAGCAAGCGTCAATCTTGAAGATGTGACCTGCATGATATATCCAGAGAACTGTAAGTAGTTATTTGGTTTAACGAGTAAAGAATTGAAATGGAGAAGGGAAGAATGGTGTGAGATAATTCTAGAGATGAAGGTTAATTTAGAGATACATGTTGAGAAATCATCAAATATATAGGGGTGGTTAATAAAAGGAATCCTTACTCTCAAGGAGCTGAGTTATAAAGGGGATAAAACTTCACAATTACATTATTTTTAAATTTGCTTATCTCTCTCTTTTCCAGGCATAAAGAAATCTTTCTCTCACAGTTTATATTTTTTTGTTGGAGGGCATTGTGCATTCTTTCATGGATCTGGTTAAACCGAAAGAGGCATAGTGCTCTCCCTATTATATAATGTAGAGATGCTGAAGAGGTTAATATATTTGGAGAATTTGGGACTTTTGTGATTAAAATTGGTGGTCATGTATATCACAGAATGTTTTAAAGAGAAAAGATAAGAAACCAAAGATGGCCACTTCCTTGCCTTTTAATGACTCTGGCAGTTTTCTGTGGTATATATTGCTGTGGTGTGGGGAGGGTTTGGACATAGCCCATCTGTTTGCTATTCTTGTATAGAATGACAATGGTAAAGGACCTAGTTCAGAGCCCTGGGGAAATATCAAAGGCTATGGGAGGTATCCAGGGAGGATATAAGTGGAATATATAAATAGACTCCAGAAAGGAAAAGAAGAGAAATGAGTTCCAGGAAGGCAAGCAGAAGAATTAGATAGCATGTATGTGAAGAAGGAAAGAATTTGCAGAAAGAATGTGTAATCAACAATGTTAACTGCTTCCATCATACTGAGTAAGGAAAGTATAAAACAGGTTTCCCTTGATTTTGACAAGATGGAATGTATTGGTGACCTTGTTAAAGCAATCAATGGATTGATGATGGCAAATGCCACATTGCAGAGTTGATAAATGAAAGGTAAAGGAGAAGAGAGGACTGTGGGAATGTTCTTTCAAGTGTCCTCAGTATGAAAGAGAATGGATGACTTTGACAGAGGAAGATGCGGGGTTGTAAAAGTTTTCAAAGACAGGGAACATTTGAGTAGGTTTAGATACTAAAAAGAGAGGCCAGGAAAGTTGAAGATAAAGTTTTGATGGAGAAGGTACCTCTCTAAAGGTAAAAACAGGTGGGTCATTAATCACAAGTGAAAGCCTTAAATTAAGAGATACCTACCTTTGAACTGATCAAAACCGAAAGAGGGAGGATGAGTAGAGGTAGATAAAAAGAAGTATTTGGGAAGAAACTCTTATTTAATGATCTTGATTTCCTCATTAAGATGTGCATCTGGGACTTCTGCTGAGGAAAGAAGTGAAATTTTGCTTTTTAGGGAAATAGCAAGAGAATTGCCAAGCCATAATCAGAATAAAGTGAGAATTCCGTATGGGGTAAAATGGAAGAATCAAATGTTTGTACTGATCATCATGGAATTTTACAAAGGAAGTGGAGTGGAAGGGTAAGATGGTGAGAAAATTGAAGTAAAAGCCAGAAAATAAATGAAATGATGGAGTACAGGCTTTAGGTTCATTAGGGAAGAAGATGAAGCCCGATGGACCATTGGTTCAGAGACTGGTGGCTTTAATGATTTCATAAAGAATGTGAGAAACTCTGGATGTATGGAAAGGGTTGGGGTAAGGGGAGTGGAGGGCAGGTAGTTGGAAGTGTATAGATAGGGTGGGCAGAGAGGGAGAGTTAAAGTATGTAAAATCATGGGTGTGTATGTGTGCATAGATATGCATGTATGTGTGTATATGTGTTTATATACGTACATTTATAGTTCCTGTCTATTGGTACAATGTGAGGGTAAATAAGGCTTGATCATAGAAAGCAATTAAGCAAATATTCAAAACTGTAAACTCAGGCCTATACCTTGTGGTCCATATTATAAATGAAGTAAAATTTCTGAGAAGGAAAACATCAGTAGGAACTGAAGTATCAGGAAAAAGTTCCACGAAGGTGGTCACATTTACTTGAGCATGAAAAAGCTGAATTGCCTGATTAAGAGGGGAAGGTGTTCCAGGGAAGGAGAAAAAGAAGAGAATGTGTAGTCATAGACACAGGATGGAAGGAAGGTGCAAAGATTGGGTGGAAAATAGAGTAGAGACTGTCAGTTTGAAAAATGGATGAGATGCATTTGCCAACCAGAGTCTAAGAGTGAGTGGCTCTGTTACTTCCCTCTTCAGAGTTCTGTTTGAGGTCTCTTGTGTCCTGGTGGAAGGCATCCGTATTTAGGCAATCCCACCCCATATTTTCACACTGGGACCAAAAGTAAATAAGTTTAGTAAAGGAAGAATACATTTGAGGTATATTTTTCCCGTTTTTATGTACTACTAGTGCTTTTTAAATGTATCATAGCCTGCATTTACTTTGTGTGATTAATTTTAAATTACCAGCTTCATTACATTTCAAAGTCCTGTTGGAACTAGAAATTCAGAAAGAATGACACCCACAAGGATAAAAAGCTAACAGTAAATTACATGAATATATTTTAGTAAAAGTTTGAGCTATAGACAATAAAATTCAACAAACTCAGTGGAGAGCTAGAACAAATCTAGAAGGTCTGTACCTAATTACCATACAAAGAAAAGGAAACTTGACCTTCTGACTATTAATAGATTGTACTTTCCAATTACAAACTAGCAGTTTGAAAGGTTTACATCATCAATGATTCTCTTGCCAATTTTTAGATGCAGTTAACCCATGGACTGACTTGCTTACCTATCCCTGTTGAGGATGTTGTGAATTTCTATCTTGTTTTAAATAAGGGAAGTATGCCAACAATTAATCAGTATTTGCAAATTAATTATGATTAAATTTTCATAATGGGGATTATTGTTAATTGTTGATTAATCTCCCAGTCCTACTTTTTGTTTCTAATTCTCATATCAATTTGACCTGAGGTGGCAGATATCAAAATTTCCAATTAGACAGCTTCTCTCACAATTACCTAAGAGCTACAAATTTGATTTGGAAAAGTGTTTGTATGTGTGTTTTTCTATTATATATTAAATGCACAATATGTAAAGAAGGTTCAGGAGGTTGTTTGGGGAATATTTGCTGTGATATTTATTTTTCTTCATAAGCAATGCCAGGAATACTTCATTCATGGTTCTGATTTCTAATATGTCAATTTCAGCACCCACTCATGAAACCAAGGGCGTAGTTTATATTTAGTTATGCATATGGTATTTGCTGTCATTATAAAGATGTGACACCTTCCTGGGCTTTAACAGACAAATTAACCAGTGCTAATTATTAAATTATTAAGTATATTTAAATATATTCAGCAATTTTACCTTTCATTAATCAGGTAAATAGGATGCCTATCTCAGTGAATTGATAATGTGGTAAGACTTGGTATAAAGCAAAGTCCATCTAGGTGTTTAGTTGAGTTAAATAATTTAACACTAAAAATAAAAAATTTTTTTCTGTTCTATGCTCTCATATTCCCATAAGGAACTCATAAGCCTTTGTTTTCAATTAAACAAGTTAAAACACTATTTTAATGAGAATTAATGTAGAATAAAAATGTTTAGAAATCTGAAAATGGAATAGCAGATTTAACGAATATTCAATTTTTTATAAAAAATGTTCTTTTGAAAATGATTTTACTTTATCAAATTCCTATTGCATCATGGACTTCGTTTTGCTTGATTTTTATTATTTATTTTCTAATCGTTTTGTTAAATTTTCTCTAGGACCAGAACAGTGTCTATTTTGAACAGGTGTAGAATTTATTTTGTGTATATGTATAGTAATAGTTATCATATTAATAGTCGTATTGTTCCTCTGGTGACTATGTAAGTCAAGGGTTTTCATCCAAGATATGTTTATTGGTCTATGTGTACTGGGAAAAATGAGAAAATGAGAGCAAACTTCAAATTTTTCATGAAAATAAAATGAATACATTTTAAAGAATTGTCTTTCATTTTTATTTTTTTAAAAACTTTTATTGGCTTCAAATGTCCTTTTTATGAAAAAATAGTGATGTTTTATATTAAATAATAGAAAAAGTAGATTGGAGGATATTGTTACTTAGAGAAATAAAGACCTACAATTCCTATGTCAATTCCACAAATATCTCTACATACAGTTATTTTAATGCTTTTTTTCTGAAAGTTAAGTATCTGGGAATCATGGCTGTGAGTGGAGTTTTGTTATCCCTGTTTCAAAAATGGCACACAGAAATGACAGCCTCTTCAACAGCTGGTGCTGGCAAAACTGGCCAGCTACATGTAAGAGAATGAAACTAGATTACTGCCTAATTATATACACAAAAGTAAACTCAAAATGGATCAAAGACCTGCATGTAAGTCATGAAACCATAAAAGTCTTAGAAAAAAACATAGGCAAAACTCTTTTGGATATAAACACGAACAACTTCTTGATGAATATATCTCTCCGGGCAAGGGAAAAAAAAGCAAAAATGAGCAAGTGGAACTATACCAAAATAAAAAGCTTCTATACAGCAAAGGACACCATCAGTAGAACAAAAAGGCATCCTACAGTATGGGGGAATATATTCATAAATGACATATCCAATAAGGGGTTGACACCCAAAATATATAAAGAGCTCAAGCACCTCAACAAACAAAAAACAAATAATCCAATTAAAAAATGGGCAGAGGATCTGAAGGTATTATGCTCAGTGAAATAAGCGAGGCAGAGAAAGACAAGTATCAAATGATTTCACTCATCGTGGAGTATAAGAACAAAGTAAAAACTGAAGGAACAAAACAGCAGCAGACTCACAGAACCCAAAAATGGACTAACAGTTATCAAAGGGAAGGGACTGGGGAGGATGGGTGGGAAGGGAGGGATAAGGGGGAAAAAGGGGCATTATGATTAGCAGACAATGTAGTGGGGGACGGGGGATACGGGGAAGGCAGTATAACACAGAGAAGACAAGTAGTGATTCTATGGCATCTTACTATGCTGGTGGACAGTGACTGTAATGGGGTATGTGGTGGGGACTTGATAATGGGGGGAGTTTAGTAACCATAATGTTGCTCATGTAATTTTATATTAATGGTAACAAAATAAAAAATAAAAAAATAATGGTACACAGAGCATGGAGATTTGCCTGTGGTCAGTTAAGTACAAAACAGTGGAGTCTAGCTCCTCATATTCCAGCTCTTCATATTCCAATTTTTTTTTTTTTGCTGAGGTTCTTTATTTTTTTTTTAATTAAGGTATCATTGATATACACTCTTATGAAGGTTTCACAAGAAAAACAATCTGGTTATTACATTCACCCTTGTTATCGAGTCCCCCCCATACCCTATTGCAGTCACTGTCTGTCAGCGTAGTAAGATGCCACAGAGTCCCTATTTGTCTTCTCTGAGCTACACTGTCTTCCCCGTGACCCCAACACACCATGCATACCAATCATGATACCCCACAAACCCCTTCTGCCTCCCTCCCCACCCACCCTCCTCTTTGGTAACCGTTAATCCCTTCGTGGGGTATGTTAGTCTGTCGCTGCTTTGTTCCTTTAGTTTTGCTTCTTTGTTATACTCCACAAATGAGGGAAATCATTTGGTATTTCTCTTTCTCTGCCTGACTTATTTCACTGAGCATAATACCCTCTAGCTGCATCCATATTGTTGCAAATGGTAGGATTTGTTTCTTTCTTATGGCTGAATAATATTCCATTGTGTATATGTACCAGCTCTTCTTTATCCATTCATCTATAGATGGACACTTAGGTTGCTTCCATATTTTGGCTATTGTAAAGAGTGCTGTGATAAACATAGGAGTGCATATGTATTTTTGAATCTGAGAAGTTTTTTTCTTTGGGTAAATTCCTAGGAGTGGAAATCCCGGGTCAAATGGTATTTCTATTTTTACGTTTTTGAGGAACCTCCATATTGCTTTCTACAGTGGTTGAACTAGTTTACATTCCCACCAGCAGTGTAGGAACGTTCCTCTTTCTCTGCACCCTCGCCAGCATCTGTTGCTCCTAGTCTTTTCTATGTTGGTCATCCTAACTGGTGTGAGGTGATAACTCATTGTGGTTTTAATTTGCATTTCCCTGATAATTAGTGATGTAGAGCATGTTTTCATGTGCCTGTTGGCCATCTGAATTTCTTTGGAGAAGTGTCTGTTCATATCCTCTGACCATTTTTTAGTCGGGTTATTTGCTTTTTGGGTATTGAGGTGTGTGAGTCCTTTATATATTTTGGGTGTTAACCCCTTGTCGGATATGTCATTTATAAATATATTCTCTCATACTGTAGGATGCTTTTTTGTTCTGCTGATGGTGTCCTTTGCTGTACAGAAGCTTTTTAGCATGATGTAGTCCCATTTGTTCATTTTTGATTTTGTTTCCCTTGCCCGAGGAGATGTGTTCAGGGAAAAGTTGCTCATGTTTATATTCAAGAGATTTTTGTCTGTGATTATTTATAAGAGTTTTATGGTTTCATGACATACATTCATGTCTTTGATCCATTTTGAGTTTGCTTTTGTGTATGGGGTTAGGCAATAATGCAGTTTCATTCTCTGATATGTAGCTGTCTGGTTTTGCCAACACCACTTGGAAGAGGCTGTTAGTTCACCATTGTATATCCGTGGCTCCTTTATCATATATTAATTGACCATGTATGCTTGGGTTTATATCTGGGCTCTCTAGTCTGTTCCATTGGTCTATGGGTCTGTTCTTTTGCCAGTACCAAATTGTCTTGATTACTGTGGCTTTGTAGTAGAGTGAAGTCGGGAGCATAATCCACCCCCACTTTATTCTTCCTTTTCAGGATTGCTTTGGTTATTTGGGGTCTTTAGTGGTTCCATATGACTTTTAGAATGATTTGCTCTAGTTCGTTGAATAATGCTGTTGGTATTTTGATAGGAATTGCATTGAATCTGTAGATTGCTTTTGGCAGGATGGCCATTTTGACAATATTAATTTTTCCTATCTGTGAGCATGAGCATGGGATGTGTTTCCATTTATTGGTATCTTCTTTCATTTCTCTCATGAGTGTCTTGTACTTTTCAGAGTATAGGTCTTTCACTTCCTTGGTTAGGTTTACTCCTAGGTATTTTATTATTTTTAATGCAGTTGTGAATGGAATTGTTTTCCTGATTTCTCTTTCTGCTAGTTCATCATTAGTGTATAGGAATGCAACAGATTTCCGTGTATTAATTTTGTACCCTCCAACTTTGCTGAATTCAGATTTTAGATCTAGTAGTTTTGGAGTGGATTCTTTAGGGTTTTTTACATACAATATCATCTCATCCACAAACAGGGACAGTTTACCTTCTTCCTTACCAATCTAGATGCCTTTTATTTCTTTGTGTTGTCTGATTGCCATGGCTACGACCTCCAGAACTATGTTGAATAAAAGTGGGGAGAGTTGACATCCCTCTCTTGTTCCCAATATTAAAGGAAAAGTTTTCCGCTTCTCGCTGTTAAATATGATGTTGGCTGTGGTTTTGTCATATATGGCCTTTATTATTTTGAGGTACTTGCCCTCTATACTCATTTTGTTGAGAGTTTTTATCATGAATGGATGTTGAATTTTGTCCAATGCCTTTTCAGCATCTATGATGATGAACATGTGTTTTTGTCCCTTTTTTTGATGTGTGGATGCTGTTGATATATTTTCAAATATTGTAGTATCCTTGCATCCCTGGAATAAATCCTACTTGATCATGATGGATGATCTTTTTGATGTATTTTTGAATTAAGTTTGTTAATATTTTGTTGAATATTTTTGAATCTATGTTCATCAGGGATATTGGTGTGTATTTTTCTTTTTTTGTGGTGTCTTTGCCTGGTTTTGGTATTAGAGTGATACTGGCTCATAGAATGAGTTTGGGAGTATTCCTTCCTCTTCTACTTCTTGAAAACTTTAAGGAGGATGCGTATCAGGTCTTCAGTAAATGTCTGATAAAATTCAGCAGTGAAACCATCTGGTACAGGGATTTTGTTCTTAGGTAGTTTTTTGATTACCATTTCAATTTCCTTGCTGGTAATTGGTCTGTTTCTTCCTGGGTCAGCCTCAGAAGGTTGTATTTTTCTAGAAAGCTGTCCATTTCTTCTAGGTTATCCAGTTTGTAATCATATAATTTTTCATAGTATTCTCTAATCATTTTTCATATTTCTATGGTGTCTGTAGTGATTTTTCCTTTCTCATTTCTGATTCTGTTTATGTGAGTAGACTCTCTTTTTTTCTTGATAAGTCTCACTAGAGGTTTATGTATTTTGTTTCTTTTCTTGAAGAAGCAGCTCCTGCTTTCATTGATTCTTTCTTTTGTTTTATTTTTCTCAATTCTATTTATTTCTGCTCTAATCTTTATTATGTCCCTTCTTCTACTGACTTTGGGCCTCATTTGTTCTTCTTTTTCTAGTTTCATTAATTGTGAGTTTAGACTGTTCATTTGGGATTGTTCTTTTTTCCTGAGGTAGGTCTCAATTGCCATATACTTCCCTCTTAGTACGGCCTCAGCTGCGTCCCACAGATTTTGTGGTGTTGAATTATTGTTGTCATTTGTCTGCATATATTGCTTGATATCTGTTTTTATCTGGTCATTGATCCATTGATTATTTAGGATCATGTTATTAAGCCTCCATGTGTTTGTGGGCTTTTTCATTTTCTTTTTGTTATTTATTTCTAGTTTCATACCTTTTTGATCTGAGAAGCTGGTTGGCACAATTTCAATCTTTTTAAATTTACTGAGGCTCTTTTTTTGGCCTAGTATATGCTATGTTGTTTCATATTCCAAATTTAATGTTCTTTCTTCACTATTAGCATTAGAATACATGGCTAGATTGCTATATGATTGTTCCTCATAGTAGATATGGTTTGTTCATTATTTGAAGTCTTCCTTCAATTTAAAAACAGATTGTGTTCTGATATAAAAGGTCATCCTTTGGTCATTCATTTGAGACATCTCCTCATAAAACTGGGGAGTTAAAAAGTTAAAAATTTCTGGAGACCAACATTCCACTAACTCAACAGTGAACAGAAGAGTGGCCGGGGTGCTTGCCTCCAGTTGTTTCCATTTCTTTGGGCAAATGTGCTGACTTTCAAGCAAGTGGAGAAGAAGTTAAGCACTCTTGCTGCAGCCCTAGGAGTAGAGCTGGAACACCCCCAACAACCTTCACTCCTTGCCTCGTGAGCTGGCCTGTGAAAGGAACAGAGCTTGTGTTGGCTGGAAAATGAGAAGCAGAGATTTTGGAAAAGAATCATGACTGAGCAACAAAATGGAACGAGGGCTTTGGGAGCCCAAGCCCATGGGTAATGGCTGTCATGAGATGTGGGGGGCTGAGTCGGAGGGGAGGGCTGATGTTTGAGGTTTATAAGACAGAAAGGACTGGAGAGAAAAGACTGGGGGGTTCACACCTCCTATTTTTTTAATCTCAAATTTCCCTTTCAGTTGGCACCATAGGGCCTGTTCTCATCTGTCTGGAATAAAGGTGAGGGGAGACCCATGTTTTGTTGGTGGGATGGAGTCTTGTGTCCTGTGCTCCACCGGCGTGCTGTTACTCTGCCGACTCCACCGAGTGAGTGATTATAGCAATGGGCAGAAGCTAGGTGGGAAATTTGCAGAATCTTTCCTTACATTTTTAAATACTGGTGGAAAGATGGCAAATGAAGGACTGACTGCAAAAAGCCTTGTAGGGTGGATATTAAAGAATATTACATTAAAACCATATACATAGTGGATTGCCCAAGTCTTGATAATAATGAATGTGTCAGAAGGGCAGATCTTCAAGTAGCTTTCAATCATGATTCAGGATTTTATGTTTCTGTTAGCAAAGTCCAGGGCATACTAGAGCTGCCTCAAACGGTAGTGCTTTTGCTTCTCTGAATGATTGCCATGTCAATTAGAATTCAGTATTATTTCTTCACACTTAATTTCTGTAGTTTTCTTTAAAGTTGCTCATTTTAGTTGATGACCAGAGTGTTAAGCAACAACTTCTCTTGTGGCCTAGGTGTTTAACCATTTCATACTACCTTGTAGAGTGCTATGAAAAAGTTGGCATTAAATTCTGTTGATGATATGAATTTCTCTCTCTTTGTATTATTTTAAGGTTTGATATTCATAGATGGTGTTTCCAACTTAGTTTTTTTTCTTTAAGGAAACAGTTATAAATTCATTATATGATGTTTTCTCCTCCTCTCACATGCTCTTGCTTATTCAACAGAGAGACACCCAATTACAAATGCTATTGATGGAAAGAACACTTGGTGGCAGAGTCCCAGCATTAAGAATGGAATTGAATACCATTATGTGACAATCACACTGGATTTACAGCAGGTACAGTGCCTGGGTTTTGTTTTGTTTTTTGCAACTGTATATTGGGTTTGGGTGAAAGGATACTCTTTCCATTATTTTCTTAATACAGTGAACAAAGGGCCTATTCATTTAGTATACTGTTATTTTAAAATATCTAGCATTTATTTCTAAAGCACAACTAAAATGAATTCACATGAAGAGTTTAGAACTGAATTAGGAGTGACTCTGTTTTGACTGATGAGAGTGAATGATGAAAATAAAGATCAACAGAATTTCACATAAAGAAAATATACAAGAGCCATTTTTAACTTTTAAAATGAGACACTGCTTCCCCCTCTGCTCATGGTGTGTGTCCTGAAAGGTTCTTAGTTCACAAACCTCTTGAGTAAATTGTCTCTCATTACTGTGAGTTGAGCAAGCTGGGACGGTTGATTCTTAAATTATACTTGGGCCGCTAAATGAGGTAACAAAGTTGTAGTTGTATAAAATTGATGTTTAAGTTGTTAGAGCTTGTATTGCATAGGCCTGAGTGTCTTCTACACTTAATTTCCTTCTTCTTTCTGTTTACAATATTTAGATCAGGCTGAAGTTATTAATCAAGAATCACCATCACCCCAAATTATTTAGGCTTGCAAATAGGATGGAATCTGGAAAAATATTCCCATATTTTTCTGTTATTCCATATTAAAAAGCCAATTTAATAGACTGATGACTGAGACTGGAGACATTGAACTTGGATGACTTCAGCTCAGCCTGTTTCTCTTTCACTCTCTGGAATCAGTGAAGATTGTCAACCACTCATCCCTGGCCCAGTGGAGGCAGAGCAGCAAGGAAGTTTAGGGTTAGCAAAGGAGGAAATGGCCAAGATGCTTGAAAACGGACACCATGCACTATAGAGGTTACGTTTCCACAGGTGGTCACAGTGGAGAAAAACACCAGCCAGTGGGGGTTAGTCACATTTCTGAGGGCCAGGTAGGCACCAGGCATTTCCCTAATGGATGCCATTTGTTATTAATAGAAGTATGGCCTCTCCCTTTCTGGGTTTGGGTCCATTTTGACCACGGTGCACATTTCAGAACTTGCAAAAGAGCTGGCTGATGAGTGTCCCAGAAGACCCTCTTTCTACCCTCTGTCCACCCCAGGGTCTGAGCAACTGAGTGGCAGCAGAGGCTCAGTGTTGCATCTAAATTGCCTACTGGCGTGGATTTATTTCTACCCACAATAGCAGTTGAATGTCAGCCTTTAGTTAATAATATTTCTCAGGAAGTCTCAGAGCACTACAAAGGAGGGAAAGGCAGAGCAAACTAACAGGGTGATCAGTCATGCTTTAGGTCAATGTAGTCTTGTACATGAATTCCTGGAAGACCCTAGCCTCAAAATGGGCTTCGTCCTTCTCCCAGGGAAGACAGCTTGGTCCTTTATCAGTCACTGTAGTTCTCCCTCTTCATGTGGTCATAAAAAGCTGGTCTTCCCATTCAGGAGTGAGTTTGCTGTCTGTTGCGTCAGGTCATCTCCTGGGATAGGGAATCAATTAATAATGATAGTTAATTGCTCTGGTTTACTCTCTGCTTATACTTTTAGATTGCACATGGAGCAAGACAGTTAATTATTAATAAAATTTACACAAGTCCCTTATACTAGTCTTTGAGCTCAACTGCAATAGCCTTTACTTATTAAACATAGCATTTTTTTCTTCAAATTTAAAACTGGATGAATATATTTATAGTCACAAGTTTTTACTAAATCATTTCAATCTAATATACGTATCACAATTAATCGAACAGGTCAAAGAGTCCACCTGAAAGCCCATTTTTCAATGAAACTGTTTATATTTTCCTATTATTTGCTAATATAATGATCCTAATAGTTTCCTAATAATTTTCCTAATAATTGCTTTGCATCCCTACTCATCCATTCCCAGTATCTTAAGTTATGTGGACTGTTCTCTCTTCTTCCCATTTAGTTTCATAGGCTTAAGATGAGCAAATGCTCCAGCAAATAGTCCAGCCATCATAACAAGAGGCAGGATTCTGTTTGTGAGACAGGCCTGCCTGATGCCAAAGTCTGGAGGACACCTAGTGGAACTGGCATAGAGATAGGTACTCATATGCTTCCATATCCCAGGGTGGCGCCCACCCATGTCCTTCTTTACTTCAGCCGTCTCCTGCTTCCTGCAAATCAACATCCTGGGTGTTCAAAAGAAGGGGATATAATGTAAAATGAAATAAATCCTTATTTCTACTTGACTCAATACTTTTTTTATTTAGTGTTTTGATGATGTTACAAGTTAAGCAGGTCTTGTGACCATGTTTTATCATGAAATTTTTCAGATAGGAAGAGGCTTTGGACCTCTCATGTGGCCTTAGGCTTTGGAGTTCAAACTGTGGATCATGTTCACAGAACTTAGTTAGCTAAGGAGCAAAACTGTAGGCAGGCATATTTCAATGCACTAGCAGCAGAGAAAATGTAGATATCCTTATTTTTTAAATTTACTTTTCATAGTAATCCTGTAAGGCAGCTAGAGTTATTATCCCTATTTAGTAGTTGAAGAACACTGAGACTTGGAAAGGTCAAGTGGCTTGGCTTTCTTTACAAAGGTTATTATGGGCAGGGTTGGGATTTCAACCTGAGCAGTCTAAGTCCAGATCCCAATGTAGAGACTATTCCCTAAACTAAGATCTGAACACTTAGCCTAGGGAATCTCATGGGAATTTTGGATATATAGAATTCCAAGGGGTCCGTGCATTGTTTGGGTTCTAGAAACACCATACTATGACCTCCTGGCTTTCACAGGAGAATACAGCCAACATCTGTTTCATTATAAAACAAGGGACTAGATCTCTCATTTTTGAGTACATTTTAATATAGTTCTAAAATGGCCTGATTTCCTTCTTTTCACCTACAATATGAAGGATTAACAGGTTATTCAGCATAATATGAGCTATCATCCAGCTGGGAGTAAAGGGAAGGGTTTTATAACGAATAGGTAAATAGCACTAAATGTTTGTCATTGATTCAGCAAGAAGTTTGACCATTTATTCTCCTTTTCATTTTGAGATGTATAAATTTCAACAACCTTCATTTTTTTTTGACTGATATGTACTTGGCTCCTCTGTGAAATCCTTTTAATAAATTACTATTTTAAATATAAATAGCCATCACTGGATTTCCTGATTAAATCATTGCAAATTACATGGGAAAAGTTCTTTTACATTTTAACATTCAAGATAAGTACTAGAAAAATGTGACAATTTATTAATAAGAAAGTAGCTACTTATTTAATATCTAGATTGCTTTTAGATTTTTATTAAGGAATTATGAACTTTTACCCCACAAATTTTGGCGGGGAACTGCTTTTACTAATTGAATATCTTGTTCAAATGATTTAATCATGCTTTGCCGCAACTTCTAAATGAGCAAAATAGCTATAATATCATGGCAAGAAATTTGATATAATGATACTAATATTAGGGATGTCATGCAAAATCTAGTATGAAGATAGAGAATATACAGCAGTTTAAAAGATAGGGACTTGAAGGTTACTAGATATCCAAAGTATTCTGTTTTAGTGCCTTTCAACCAGATTTTGATCACAGTATACGTTGATATCTGATCTCATTGTACGACATTTTAATCTGGCATTTTCTTAGTCTTGTGTTTTGATTTGTATGGGAATAAAGCTGATTAGCAAATGGGATAAAACACAGAGGGACAGCTTTTTAATAGACTTTGCTAGCATATAGTGAGGTCATCTTCATGCCTGGGTGATCCAGGTGTGCCGTAGAATTAATTATGCTCATGGGTGGAATCTTCTTCCCCTCAGTAAATAGTTTGCTTCTCTGCCTCATCTATTCCCCAAAACTAAGTGTCTTTGCCAAGAAAGGTTGTCTTATAGTTACAGATATCTTGACCTAAACATTCTATTTTTTGACTTTTTAGGGGCATATTTAATGAACTAGAATGAGACTTATTTTTTGGAAGGAGGTTGAATTAGCATTTCTCTGCAAATACTAATATACTTTTAGAATCTATGTTAATGGTGTACAAGTATCTTCTCCTAAAACCTTGAACTGTTCATGATTCAACCCTTCTGTAACAGTAAAGCATGAAATAAATTGAATATTTCAATGTACCCCATTTTTTCCATGTATTTGGGTTTTTTTGTTTAAACATCATAAAGGTGATGAAATTTTCAATCTTGAAGGAAGCTTGTATTCTTTCATAACATATTCTTTCCTTACACTCTCTTATTCCTATTAAAAAGATCTGCTGTTCTGTAACTTACAGAACATTGTTAGCTCCACCTATAAAAGAAGGAGACAAAGTGAGATAGATAAAATTCACAATTAATCATTCAACAGGTAGAAAAGAATGTAAATCATATCTCTGCAATTAATATCTCATTATCAAAAAAGGAAAAAAGATGTACACATGTAATTTATTAAAAGCCATACAACATTTAAATAGTCCGATTGAATATGTTTCTATTCAACATGGTCTATTTGATGTAAGGGTTTCCTCCTGGAGGCAGATCTCTATAAAGGCATCAGTCCGTTGCTGTTGATTAGGTGTTTATTTCCCTGTGGTCCCATTAGATCTGAGTTCCTCAAGGCGGAGATCTCCGCCTGTTGCCTCCATCGTAGTGCTCAGCATTTAGCAGCATTTCATCAGCAGATTTGATGAAGAATGGTCCATGTCGCTTTACAAATGATGGAATTTTTCTTGGCACTATATGGCTCACTGCTAAATTGATGAATATCAACCTAATTATAGAGGAGCCTAAAATCTACATGTTCAAAATGTCCTACATGGATCCATGTTGTTTCCTATAGCAGAACATAATTGAAATCACAGAGCTACCTGCTTTAGTTTTATTTTTTTAAGAGCATTGATTCAGTGTCACAAATAGGATCTGTAGTTAATTAGAAAATGTATTCTCCTTCTAAATGAATTTGCGCTGACCTTTTAATCATTAATAAACATGGCAACCAGCTTCAGTGTCTACATTTTGCTGAACATTAATTCTGTCTCCCCTTTAGTCTGTTTTCTGCACTGCAGTCACATTGATTTTAGTCAAAAAACAGGTCACATCACTCCATCCAGGAGAACTCTCAAATGGCTCTCCATTGCACCCAGTGGAAAAGGCACACTGCCTCACGAGGACTCACAGGATACTCGCTCGCCTCCTTTCAGCCCTGTCCTCATGTCCCCTCTTCAGCTGCCCCCCTGGTTGCCTCGCTGAATGCCAAAGGCCTTTGCCCTTACTGCTCCTTCTGTCTGGAATTTTTTCCGCTAATTTCCTGTATCCCTTTTCATCACTTCCTCTAAGTTTTTATTCAAGGTCACTTTCTTAGCAAGGATCTCCCTGGTAATCCTATTTAAAATTCTAAACCCCTCCCCACTTCCTAACCCACTTCCCCGCTTTATTTTTCTACATAAAATATATCACTGCCTTACTTACTCTGTATATTTTACTATTTATGATGCATGTTGTTTACCTCATCTTTCTAAATACAGTTTTCATGAGAGGGGCGATATCTGTCTGTGTTTTTTTTTAATAGTTTATTTTGGTATCATTAATCTACAATTACATGTGCAATATTATGGTGATTAAAATACCCCCTTCATCAGGTCCCCCCACCAACCCCAATACAGTCAGTGTCCATCAGCGTAGTGAGATGCTATAGAGTCACTACTTGTCTTCTCTGAGTTATACAGCCCTCCCCATGCCCCCCTAACATTACATCTGTTAATCGTAATGCCCCTTTTTCTCCCTTGTACCCTCCCTTCCCACCCATCCTCCCCAGTCCCTTTCCCTTTGGTAACTATTAGCCCATTCTTGGGTTCTGTGAGTCTGCTGCTGTTTTGTTCCTTCAGTTTTTTTTAGTTCTTATACTCCACATATGAGTGAAATCATTTGGTACTTGTCTTTTTCGGCTTGGCTTATTTCACTGAGCATAATACCCTCTAGCTCCATCCATGTTGTTGCAAATGGTAGGATTTGTTTTCTTCTTATGGCTGAATAATATTCCATTGTGTATATGTACCACCTTTTCTTTATCCATTCATCTACTGATGGACACTTAGGTTGCTTCCATTTCTTGGCTATTGTAAATAGTGCTGCAATAAACATAGGGGTGCATCTGTCCTTTTCAAATTGGGCTGCTGCATTCTTAGGGTAAATTCCTAGGAGTGGAATTCCTGGGTCAAATGGTATTTCTATTTTGAGTTTTTTGAGGAACCTCCATACTGCTTTCCACAATGGTTGAACTAATTTGCAGTCCCACCAGCAGTGTAGGAGGGTTCCCTTTTCTCCACATCCTCACCAACATTTGTTGTTGTTTGTGTTTTGGATGTTGGCCATCCTCACTGGTGTGAGGTGATATCTCATTGTGGTTTTAATCTGCATTTCTCTCGTGATTAGTGATGTGGAGCATCTTTTCATGTGCCTGTTGGCCATCTGAATTTCTTCTTTAGAGAGGTGTCTATTCATGTCCTCTGCCTATTTCTTAATTGGATTATTTGCTTTTTGTTTGTTGAGGTGTGTGAGTTCTTTATATATTTTGGATGCCAACCCCTTATAAGATACGTTATTTACGAATATATTCTCCCATACTGTAGGATGTCTTTTTATTCTACTGATGGTGTCCTTTGCTGTACAGAAGCTTTTCTGCTTGATATAGTCCCACTTGTTTATTTTGCTTTTGTTTCCTTGCCCGGGGAGATATATTCATGAAGAAGTCGCTCATGTTTATGTCCAAGAGATTTTTGCCTATGTTTTTTTCTAAGAGTTTTATGGTTTCATGACTTACATTCAGGTCTTTGATCCACCTTGAGTTTACCTTTGTGTATGGAGTTAGACAGTAGTCCAGTTTCATTCTCTTACATGTAGCTGTCCAGTTTTTCTAACACCAGCTAGTGAAGAGGCTGTCATCTCCCCAATGTATATCCAAGGCTCCCTTATCAAATATTAATTGACTGTATAAGTTTGGGTTAATGTCTGGATTTTCTATTCTATTCCACTGGTCTGTGGGTCTGTTTTTGTGCCAATACCACATTGTCTTGATTACTGTGGCTTTGTAGTAGAGCTTGAAGTCAGGGAGCGTAATTCCCCCTGTTTTATTCCTCCTTCTCAGGATTGCATTGGCTATTCGGGGTCTTTTGTGGTTCCATATGAATTTTAGAATTATTGGTTCCAGTTCATTGAAGAATGCTGTTGGTATTTTGATCGGGATTGCGTTGAATCTGTAGATTGCTTTAGGTAGTATAGCCATTTTGACAATATTTATTCTTCCTAGCCTAGAGCATGGGATGCATTTCCATTTGTTAGTGTCCTCTTTAATTTCTCTTAGGAGTGTCTTGTAGTTTTCAGAGTACAGGTCTTTCACTTCCTTCGTTAGGTTTATTCCTAGGTATTTTATTCTTTTTGATGCAATTGTGAATGGAATTGTTTTTCTGATTTCTGTTAGTTCATCATTAGTGTATAGGAAAGCAACAGATTTCTGTGTGTTAATTTTGTATCCTGCAACTTTGCTGAATTCAGATATTCTAGTAGTTTAGGAATTATCTGTATGTTTTTTAATTTGCCAAATTCTAAGCCCTTATTATAGTGACCCACAAATAAACACTCCAAGGTTTTTTATTAAATAAATGATTGAATGAATGAACAATGAAAACCATTGATCCATAATGTAAGAATTTATTAAAGCTTCAGATTAAATGATGACACAATCTCATTGTGTTTCTTATAAAATATGCTGTGCATTTTTTAATTTATGAATTTTTGTGTAAGTCTCAGGTTGACAAACATGAAATAAATGTTTTCATTAATCCTTTTTCTAAACATATCCTAAACTTTAGTTATATTTGTCACTCTCTGGGTGACTTTATTCCATTTGTAGCTTTATTTGGGAAAAGCGTGTTTTAGTCAATTTAACTCTTCTTTTAAAACAGAGAACAATAGAAAACTAATTTTTTTAATTGAAATTTTATTATTTCCTATTGGAAAAAGGAGGCAGATTAGAAAAAGGAGAATAAGTCCATCATGATACTGTTGGAACAAGAGTGTAGATGTTGGACATACGTATGTTGATATAAAATACTGATAAACTAAATTCTACAACATTGTGAAAATGCAAACATTTTTGGAAATGTAGATGTTATTTCAAATAGTGTCAAGATGACTGCCCTGGGAAATGATTCTTGAAACCAGGGAATCAGTTAGAGAATTGTGTATTTAAAAACAGAAATAATAATAAATAACGAAGAGATCTGTTAAAAAATCTGTGGGAAAAGACCTGTTAAAAATTTTAAATGATACCAGTTCTGTTATGTAATATCTGAACAGGACTGCCTGAAATAGACTGAATGTGGACAGTTTTTCACAGCTCTCTGATGGCTTCCACACATAACACACAATTGCATTTTATCATGTTGGTAGAATATTGTGTATTCTCCCAATTTATTCTAGGAGTCTGTTTCTTGCTTATTATATATATTACATATAATAATTTAGTGGACAATATATACAAAGCTATATATATATATGTATTACATAAACACATATTAGATTTTTTTTCTAGAAATTGATTACCTATTTGTAGGTAAAACAATAGCATGTGTGTTTTAATTCATAGATAATGAATGTTTTCAATATTACCCCGAGTCTCTAAAATATAAGAATGGCAGAAAGGGTAAAAATGAGGCAAAGGAGGAGATATAATTGTGTCCACTTATGAAAAGATTCCATTTCCCATCACTCATCGGTTCATTTACCTTTGATAAATTGTCCTACTTTTATGCTCCTCAGTTAAACGGAGCTAATAGTTGAAGGCAAATTCCAGGGTGCTAAGGTGCCCGCCATCTTGGGACAGGAACCGCCATTTTCTCACCCGCCATCTTGGGAGCAGAAGCCGCCATTTTGTTTCCTGCAGTCTCCAATCACCAATGACCAGATGATCACAGCACCCTGAGACCCAATCACCAACGACCTGGTGATCACACCACCCCCTTAAAACCCAATCACCAATGTCCCCATAGCAGGACACATCCAACCCCAACTTCTCAAAAACGTGCTTCCTCAGCTGTGAGCTGCTGCTCTCTACTCAGAGATAGCCATTTTCATTTTCTTTTTCAGCCGTTAAAATCTTTTATATGGGTTCATACCTTCCTGAGTTTTTTCGGGGAAGGGAGGGTCGCAGTGAAATACCCTTTCAATAGTACCTTTTCTTTCTGAAGAACATTGTTATAAGGATAGTGATGTAAAGTAGGCAAATAGCCTAGCACACTGCAGTACATTAATTGATACTCAGTAAATGTTAGTTCCTGGCCTTTTACACTGAAAATAATGCTGAGCCAGGAACAAATAGGCTGGAGTTATAATGCTAGTGATATAAAAAGGCAAAGTAAAAGCTAGTTTCAACTCAAAAACAATTTAATTACTGGGATATTTGAATGATACCTACAAGTCTCACTTGGCATATAACTTAAAATTATTTTATTCCATATACAGTATTTTGTTAGGATCAATATTTATTAGAGAAAACATAACAAAAATGTCACTTGGACATTGAAATATATATTATTTTACTTATATTAGCTTCATTTTGTTACTTGCAGGTATATTTTTGCTATCTTTTTATTTCAACATTCTGCCACCTTCCATTTTAGGTATGTCTCTCATAAACAGCTTATAGCTGAGTTTTGATGTTTATTTAGTCTGACAATGTTTGTATTTTTAAAAATATATATTTTCTGTGTATATGTGTTATGTAACATTTTTATCAAAGTGAAGTATGTACACACAAAAGTTGAGAAATCATAAGGGAGAGCTTGGTGAATTTTCACAAAGTGAACCTACTTGAGTAACCACTGCCCAGATCAAACTTATCATGCCACCCCATTCATTCTCTCTCATCTCCTTGTAAACATAACCAGTATTCTAAACCACTGTAGCCATTTGAACCAAGGAGTCTCCTCTGTGGATAGGGTTATACTTACAGATCAATATCTACAATAAATACAGGAGTCTTCAGAGTTTTTATTTTATTTTATCTGTATAGTTAAGTAGGCTTTTCAAGAAATTCATCCATTTCCCCTACATTTTCAAATATTTTGGCATCAATTTGCTAATGATATGCTGTGGTTACCTTTTTAATGTACAAATGATCTGTAGTGATGCCCCTTTTTTCATTCCAGCTATTTGTGCAACCTTCTTTTTGTCCTTGACAGTGATAATAGGTTTTTATAATTGTATTCATTTTTTTAATAATCTATTTATTTATTTATTTTTGGCATTGTAGTGCATTGAATTCTGCTTTTATGTATCTTGTTTTTTACTTCCAGTTTTAAAAAAAATTGTAGTTTACTTTTTCCTATCTTCTTGAGGGGATACTTAAATTATTAATAATTTAGCCTATTCCCCAACATATTTATTCAAAAGTATATATTGGCCTCTACACATGGCTTTATCTATGTAAGTTGGATGTTACATTTTTCATTATTTATTTTAAAATATTTCATAATATCCATTATAATTTCTTCTGTGACCTATGGGTTATGTAGAAGCAAAGTATTTTATTTCCACACTGTTGAGTGTTTATCTCATCTTTTTATTTTTGTTGTTATTTTTTCTCATTTAATTCCACTGCAGTCAGTATACTTTCTATACTTTAAGAATCAATTTTTTTCAGACTTGTTTATGTCCAACATATGGTCAGTGACACTTGTGCACTTGGGAAGGATCTGGATTCTCTAGTTATTGACTGTAGTGTTATAACTATATCAGTAAGTCATGTATTTTTTTTGTTTGAGGTTATTTTATTAGATGCATACTAATTTTGGATTAGCACTCTATTAACCCCTTTTTTAATACTATTGCTAGCAATAATTCTATCCTTAAGGTTTACTTTTGTAGCTTCACAAGTTTCCTTTTTGTCAGTGTATGATACAGCTTCTTCCATTTCTTTTGGTCCTTATATTTAAGGAGTATCTTTTGTGTGCAGTATTAGATTGTCTATTTAACCAGTCAGACAATTGTCCTTAAATTGGGTATTTAATTAATTTACATTTAATATTACTACTGATTTTGGGTCAAAGTGCCACATTTCCATTTGTTTTCTATGTTGTTATTTTTTTCCTCCTGACTTCCCATCTTTTGGATATTAAAGATTTCCCCCCATTTAATTATTCAATTTTTCTTTTCATTAACTTGCATGCAATCTTATTACTTGTATTAATTACCATAAATATAGGATGCATTCTTGATTTATAACTTGCTAAAAAATTGGTACTTTCATCACTTTCCAGGCAAGGCAAAGACCTTAAAACAATTTACTTCCTTACTCTCCACCCACCTCACCCCTGCCAAGTTGGATTCTGAACTATAGTTCTGATGTTTATAATTTTATATTAAGCTCCAGAAGAAGTACACTGCTAACATAACAAACAGGCAGTACTCATTTAACTTTTGATACATGTAAATTTAGCTTTTTCTATTATTCTTGTTTATTTATTTTTTGTATACATCCGTCTGAGGTCATTTCACTTCCACCTTTTTTTTTAATGACTGTTGGTGATAAATTCTCTCATTTCTTTCCCCTTGAAGATCCTTATTTTTCCTTTATTTTTGATACCATTTTTCATTAGGAATAATTCTTGTTTGAAGTTATTTTCTTTCAACACTGAGAAAGATTTCATACCCTTATTGCCTGGATTTCATAATTTTTCTTGTGAAGTCCATGAAAATTCTTATGGCTTCTCTTTTGAAAGTAAGTTTTTTTTCCTTTGTCTTCTTAAGGATTTTATTTCTTGTATATAGCATTCAAGGATTTACTACAATATGTCTAGGAGTGATTTTATTAGTATAAATACTGGTCGGGATTCGAAAGCTTCTGGATTCTATAGTTCAATGTCTTTCACTAATTTTGGAAGATTCCCAGCCAATATGTCCTCAAATGTTATTACTATCCACTTTCTTCTATTTGAAGGACTCCAGTTAACACGTCTTAAAACTTTTCATCATGTCCATTATGTATTCTATGCTTTCCTTTATTTTCCTCTTTCTCTTTTCCTTTTTTCCTCTATTTCATCTATCCATATTCCGGTGACCTATTTTTCAGTATATTAATCCTTTCTTCTGTTGGATCTAATCTCCTATTAAACATGTTTACTGAATTCTTGTTGAATTTCAAGAGCTCTATTTTTTAGTTCTGGAATTTCTGTTTAATATTTTTAAAAATAGATTCCAGACAGCTTCTCCATTTGGTTATCATTAATCACAGTTGTTTTTAATTATATATCTGATAACTAACATGTGGAATATCTGTGAGTCTGTCTCTACTGTCTTTTTCCCTCTTCTTGATTTACTGATTCAAGGAAAGCTTGGCAAATTTTTTATTAACTAACATACATTTTATCTAAAAATTTGTAAAAAATGTCTTGAATAGATTGATTTTTTTATTTCTGCAAAGCAAGAGTAGGTCTGGATTGCTTTGATTATATAAGCTCTTCAGTTGTTTTGAGGCTTGACAGAGATTCTGAAGATTGTTTCTGGTTTGCCCTTACTTATAGGGATAGAAATTTAGGGTTCCCAGCTGAAAGCCTTACACCAACTTTTTGACTCAGTCTAAACTCCAAATCTTGTCTTTTCATCTCTCTGAAACTTCCCAAAGGTTTGCTTAGCTTTTCATCTCTTATGAACTAGTTTTTGCATGAAGCTTCTCTTAGGGCTCCTCCATCACTTTGGCAAATCTGTTGAAGGCAGAGGCTAAGCAGAATGTAGGGATAATTTTTCTGTGGCTCATGGCCCTTCAACTCCTAGCTGACTTTAGAGCCCTGAAAGCCAATGTTATCTTCCACTGATGGAAGTTCTAAGATGTAGCTTTCTCCATGAGTCTCTGTTCATCTCTTAGCAAATCAGTAAATATCCTGAGAGGAAAATGACAGCTCATTCTGACCTGTATCCTGTTAATCAAGTATGGCTGCCGTGGTTGTTCTCTGATGCCTTCAAACAGCTGTTTTTAGTATTTTGTTCAACTTCTATCATTCTTCTCTTTGAAAGAAAATAGAAAATATGTATTTGTTTCGTTTACAGTTTTGAAAAAACAAAAATAAGAGCGTATTATCTGATAAGAATTTTTTTTAATTTAAGGAACAATTTGAGTCATTGCTATAATATTAAAATATATTAATTATTGGGATATTTTGATAGGTTACAAAGAATGTAAAAAATAATATTTAAATTTGGGATCCTTGTGGAAAATCTGGGATGCATGAAATTGTCATCTGAAGTAGTCCTAAACAAAACAGATACACTCCAAAGTAGGGAGTACCATGCACCCTATGGTACCTGCCCTGAATGACACATAAAGAAAATAAATGATACATAAAAATTACGTATTTATTGAGTGCTGCTTGACAGGCACTGTGCTGAATCTGAACGTATGGCCATGAAGGAGACAGATGTCATTGTTTTCCAGGATTTTACATTCTAATCATGGGATTTGGAGAGGGGATGATGGGGATAGAGCAAAAACATGGAGAATTAAGTAAATGATATAGTGAAAGTGTCATGGAAAAAACAAAACAGGATAATGCTATAGAGAGTGATAAAAGGAGCTACTTTATTTGTATGTTGTATCTGTACATTTCTGAGAACGTGATAGCTGAGAATTGAATAACAGAAACTGCCAGTTGTGGAAAAGCTGAGTAAAGTTTTTACCAGGCAGGAATGATCTTTTTGGCTGAAGGATGGAGAGAAGGTTAACATGGCTGTAACACAGTGATCAAGAGTGAAGATTATATAAGATGATGTCTGGGAGGTATCCAAATCTACTTATTTCCTATAGGAAGTAGTCAATCATGAAAAATAGATTTAATTGAGTGAAATGAGAGATTACAGTGGGACTTAAACAAAGATTAATATGATTTCATTTATTTTAGAAGTATTTCTGCCTGCTAAATGGAAAATGATTTTAGTGATGCTGGAATGAAAACTAGGTGGCAATTAGGAATCCACTGCAATATTCTAGTCAAGAGATGATGGTGACTTGGACTGTTGTGGGAGTAGCAGAGATAGATGGCAGTGGTGGGTGGGATTACTGTAGAGGTTGATATGGCTAGATTTGATGTAGAGTGTGAGGCTAAAGGTGTTGACTCCTAGGATTTTGGCCTGAAGAAATTTACTGAGATTGTATAGACTGAAGGAGGAGCAGGATAGAGATGCTAGGTGGTAAATAAGGACTCTGTTTTATCATGGTATGTTTGAAGTGCACATTAACCATCCAACTGGACATATTAAAGACACAATGGGATTGGATGATGACTCAATCTGGAATTTAAGGGAAGACTAGAACTAGTGATGTGAATTTAGATATCACTGACAAAAAGAACACTTTTAACACTAAGAACCTCTTTAAGATCACTTGGAAAGAAAATGCAGAATTCAAAGGAGGTCCTAAAATAGAATCCTAAGCACTTTAAATTTAGAGATGAGTGGAGTAGGGAGGAGAAGAAGTGAAATTGGAGAAGCGTAGATAAACTATATCAAGAAAGAGGGGGTGGTCATCAGTGACAGTGTAGCTGTTGAAAGGGATGAGTTAAAACACTCAGGTATTAGAAATATCAGAATATAGAAAGAAGGACCATATTAACTTTCAATAAGTGACAATTATTTTTTATTAGAGACTCTTTACTGAAAGGTGAACGGCTCCAAACACTGAGATTTAATTTGGAAGTTTCCATCACAGCAACACCTACCAGTGTTCAGCTTATTTATTTAAACACACAAATGTTGACTGTGTAATTTTCAGATTAAGGTAACAGCTAATAAAACTATACAGGAAAAAAATAGATCATAGCACTCTTTATTTATTAGTCAGGTTGTGTCTAACTATTACAAGTAATATAATCCCTGTCAAAACACCTCAGTTTTATGTTTTTACAAATATTTTAATGTGGTTTTTCAGCCAACTTTACTGTTGGAAGGTCATGGTAGATTAATCACAAACTAGCTCAAATAGTGAACTCAACTCAAAGAAGAATCAGCATCACAATGTAGTCCAACCAAGGAAATCAGTCTAAAACACTAATGAGCAGTTGCCCTTCTGCACTGGGTCATTATGATAATAAGTCAGGTTGGGAAGCAAAGATGACTAAACTTCAAAATATAGAGTAAATTCTTAATTTAGCTTTCTGCTTTCATAGCATTTAATATTTCTGTGCTAAAATCTTACAGTAGTGGGTTGGAAGATGTGATTTTATGAGTGATAATATTTAATACAATTTCCATTTTTACTTCATCATCTTCACTGACACCTTCCTCAATTCATTTCAAATGATAAGCATTTCTATCCATCAGTGGTGAGAATAATTTATTTCATTAATGATTCTGGAAATAGGCAATGTTTATAATGGAATAGAAAAATTGAGAAATGGAATAAGAAAGTAAAAAAAGATAATTTCCCACTGATTTTGGAATATACTCAAGAAAATTAAACTAGCCACAAAATAGATTCCACTCTAAGATTACCTTTTACTTTATTATAGCATGCATCACTGAAATTTCAAGAATTTTGTTTGTAAATAGATAATATCTTGATGTCATGATTTACATTCCTCCACCTACTATTATGAGATTTCAGGTGGCCCTGCCACCATATAAATATTGCTATGTACCAAAACGCAAAGGAGAAAGTAGGTACATGTCTCAGCCTGTTTGGGCTGCTATAACAATACCACAGACTGGGTGCCTGATGAGGAGCAGAAATGTATTTCTCAGACGGTTTTGGAGGCTGGAAGTCCAAGCCCTTCTTATTGTAGCCTGCATGGCAGAAGGGCCTGAGATCTCTCTGGGGTCTCTTTTAGAAGGACACCAATTTCAGTTATGAGGCTCTGACTTCATGGCCTCATCATATCCCAAAGGTTCTACTTCCAAATACCATCACTTTGGGGATTAGGATTTCAATATATGAATTTGGGAGGGACACAGACAATCAGACTATGACAGTGTGTTACTCTCTTTGGTTATTGTTATATATAGATATATATGGTACCATATATATCTTTCTTGTAATAGGGCCTCCTAATTCACCCTGAAAGAGTTCCCATTCTTTGCCTTTTGATATGTCAGAATGAGTCTCCTTCTGAAATCTGTTGTTTTCATCCATGTCATTGTGCTCTCTGATACTCAACAATATTTTTCTTTTTCTTCTCAACTCAAGTATTGAACACTTTGGGCCACATTTTCAGCTTATGATCAGCCTCTCAGAATATGCTATGGTTCATTTTTTAAATTAAAGTAAAATCTGCATAACATAAAATTACCATCTTCACCATTTGTAAGCGTCCAGTTCAGTGGCATTAAATACATTCACATTATTGTGCTACCATCACTAAAATACAGCTCCGGAAATCTTTTCATTGTATAAAACTGAAATTCTGTATTCATTAAAGAGTAACTGCCCATCATCTACTTTCAGTCTCTAGGAATGTCATGTAAGTGGAATCATATAATATTACTTTTTGTGACTGGCTTATTTCACTTAGCTTAATGCCTTCAAGGTCATTCATATTGTAACAAGCATCAGAATTTCCTCTCTTTTTTTTTGAGGCTGAATTTATTTTAAGGCTGAATAATATTTTGTTGTATGTATATAGCACGTTTTATTTATCCATTCATCCACGGACTCTTGGGTCATTTCCACCTTTTAGCTATTGTGAATAATGCTGCTATGGACGTAGGTGGTACAAAAAAATCTGTTTGAGTCTCTGTTTCTTGTCAGGCATATGCCTAGAAGTGGAGTTGCTAGATCATCTGATAATTCTATTTTTGAATTTTTTGAGGAGCCACCACAGGTTTCCACAGCAGCTACACCGTTTTACCTTCCTTCCAACACTGCCTGAAATTTGCTGTTTCTGCAGACCCTTGTCAACACTTGTTATTATCTGCATTTGTTTTTATTTGTGAGTTTGGTTGGTTGGTTGATAGTTGATAGTGAAGTGGTACTGGTTCAGATTTTCTTCCATAATTATCTAATCTTTCTTGAAATAGTTTGGGATAAATCATTCTGAAGTATATATAACTTTTGAACATATGCTGTTGGAAAGAATAGCAGTAAAGAGTACCCAGGCAAAATTTAAGAATCTTGAAACATGACAGGTAAAAGGATTGCATTAAAGGAAGTTAAATCCTGGACTGTTTTTGTTCAGTTTACTGAAGTGTATCATCAGCAAAGGGCCCGTGATAATTCAGAGTCAGGAGATGAACTGTTTTATTTATTATTTGTATGAATTATTTCTAAACAAATTATTTTATAGCTTTATTCTTTGTGTTGCTATGATGTTACTTTTGTAATTATATTATCTCCCTCTTCTATAATAAGATTATATATATTATTCCTTGCTCAGAAGTAGCATAAATTGCTAATCCAAACCTTAGACTTAACTTTTCCATGATCTCAATCTCCTAATAACCCAAGAAAGTTAGGATGTAATGCATTATTTCTCCAGTTGTAGCCTACTTTCAAATTTCCAAAAGAGTTCAGTTTGAACAAAAACCACTTCTATCTATTGAATACTTAATGTGGAGAATCTGTTTTCAGCATGTAGACGATACTATAAATTGTAAAAAAAATAAGACATTTTCAGTCCTGTCTAAATTTGGCCATATTGTTATTTTCCAGAGAATGATCTTTATCCCTATCTGAATACTTACTGTATTGACTAGCTTTAATTCTCTTGATTTTCTTTATAACTTTGTATTACAAAATAATTTGCGAATTACATGCCGGTATAAAAGTACAATTCCTGAAATACCTTTTCATTTATGTCTTTAAAATCATTACATTTTACTCTTTCCAATATGGCTTCAAATAAGTACATTTGAAACATTTGGTTTTTCCATTGATACTTAGCTATTGATTGTTTTCCATATATATATTGAGATTTTTATCTGGGTTTCATAATGAGCACAGCAATAAATGTATCTTTTATATCTTATAAAAGTTAATGCATTACATTTTGGTTAATTTCCTTTCTGTTCTCTTCTGCACATGCACACACACCAACACACATGTGCACACATGAATACACATGCATTTTAAATTGACAGCATACTAGAGATAAAATTTTATGTACTTTCAACTGTTTTGGTAACTGGATATTACATTATAAACATCTTCCTTATCTAATTATATAGTCTTTGAAATTTAGTTATTTAAATACTAAAGTGGAAACAAATGGTCTCAGACCATGTTCCTTCTTCCACGACTTCCTTGGGGCTGCAGACCCCCTGCAAGGCAAGGGTTGGAGAAGTAAGAGAACACCTAGCAAGATCTGAGGAAACAGCATGAACTTTATGGTACCTGACAATATCATGGGAGCAAGCAATATGCCCCTTCAAAACAAGTAATAAATCTCTATCAATAATTAAATACATTTAAAAATGTATTCTACTACTGCATTATATATAATCCCTTTTCTTCATCATCTGTTCATTACAATAGTGAAACTGAACCAAAGCAAAACAACCCCAAACCAGATGGCTATTGCCAGGTAGACTTTAAGGGTGGATGGGAGTGAGGTCTCAGGCAGACTTTACCCCCAACTAGAAGATATATGTACTGTCTAATCTGATTTCTCTTTGTCTTTTTGTTTTCCAGTTAAAAGTTTCAAAATAGAACAAAATTATCTTGCCAACTTCATATACCATGTTCTTTCCCACTTAAGATTATATAAAAAGTATAAATCCTACATAACAGCTAGGAAAAAGATGCAAGTATTGCTACTGATTATAATAACTAATATTAAATGAATGCTTAATATGGCTGAATGCTGCTCTAACACTTCACAGACCTTGTTTTGTAACCCTCATAACTTTTTGTTGGACATGCACTATTATTTCCATTGTCCAACTGGAAAAAAATGAGGTACAGAAAGGTTATGCAACTTTCCCAAGTGGCAAGAGCCCATTTAATGCTACACTGCATCTATTTCTCAACCAGCAACTCTGCTTGAATGTCTAATGAAGCATCACATATTTTACAGCTTAGAACAGAAGTTTGATTTCCTTCCCCTAAACATGCACCTTCTCAGTAATAGCACTGCTTATAGTTGAGTTGGTCAGGCAAATAAATAAAAACAAACAAAAACCCAGGGAATTACATTTGATTCTTCTTTTCCCTTCAAACCCTTATCCAAGTTCTGCAAACTCCACCTACAGAATATATCCTGAATCGTACCACTTCGTTATCTGCACTACCATGACATTCATCTAAGCTACCGTCATCTTCCCCCAGGACTACTTGAATGGCTCCCTGACTAGTCTCTCTACTTTTACATCCCCACTTCATAGCTTTCTCACAAAACTGCAGCCATGGTAATCTTTTAAAAATACACATTGCATCTCATTACCCCTCTGCTCAAAATCCTCCAGTGGCTTCCTAATATCCAGAGACAAAAAAACCCATGCTCCTTACCACACCCTGCAGAGCCTTCATGACCTGGCCGTTGTGTGCTTCTCCAGCATCGTAGCTGACCACAGTCTGTTGCTTCTATTTTATTCTAGCCACATTGGCCTTTTTGATACAAACCAAGTTCATTCTTGTATCAGGCTCTTCTACTTCCTGTTTCCTTTGCCTCAGATGCCCTTTCCCAAGACCTTGACATGGTCTCACCCCTCCTGTCATTGAGGTCTCTGCTCAGATGCTACCTTCTCAGAAAATCCTTCCCTGGTCACCATCTAGTATAGAAACCTCTACCTAAAACTGCATCATTTATTCATTTATCTTGTTTTTTGCATGGGGTTTCTGGCAAATGTTTTATGACCCGCTCTCCAGGGGGGTAAAAAAAAAACCTGATTTGTAATGTTAGCCAATTTGCATGCTGTAAATACTGCCATTTGAACTGATCTCAAGCTACCAACATGATGTCATTAAACAAGAAATAAGAGATACACACAATTGGCTTAAAAAATATATATATATTTGACACAGCATGTAAATTTAAGGTGCACAGCATGTAAATTTGATGCATTTATAAATTGTAATATGATTGACATTGTAGTGATGAACACATATCATGTTACATAATTATTTCTCCTTAGTGGTTGGAATAATTATAATCACCTTAGCAAGTCTGATGATTATAATACAATATTGTCTGTATTCACTATGCTGTTCATCATATCTCTAAGACTTATACACTAATTGAAGTTTGTACACTTAAACCACATAGGTCCTATCCTCCAACCCCCATGCCCTGGTAACCACCATTTTACTCTGTTTTTATGAGTTTGGGTTTTTTAGATTCTACATATAAGTGATATTAAAGAGTTCTTGTCTTTCTCAGTATGACTTATCTCACTTAACATAATGTACTCAAGATCCATTCATGGTATGGATTGCAAATGGCAGGATATCCTTCTTTCTCATGGCTAAATAATACTCCACTGCATGCATACATCACATTTTTCTTTATGCATTCTTCCACTGGCAGGCATTTATTTCCATATCTTGGTATTGTGAATAATGCTACAAGAAACACGGAAGTGCGTATATCTCTTTGATACTTTGTTTTTCAATTCCTTTGGGTATATACACAGAAGTGGAATTGCTGAATCATGGTATTAAAAAAATTTTTTTTGAGGAACTTCCATATTATTTTCCATAGTGGTTGAATTAATTTGTATTTCCATCATCAGTGTACAAGTGTTCCTTTTTCTCTACATCCTTGCCAACAATTGACTTGAAAGCCAGTGCAAGCTGGCTCCAGCACACCTCTGCTGTTTTACCTGTTTTTCTAGAATATAATCCCCATGAGAGAGCTACTGTATTATGTTCTCTACACCACTGTATTTCAATATTTAGGTTAAAGTCTGGCATAATAAAAATGTGTTGCTCAATAATTTCATAGAATAAATGAATCAATCAACTAATATATCACTCTGTGGTTCTTTAAGATATGTAGAGAGGTGCAGGATTTTAGGATCTATAATAGGAATCTTGGGGGAAAGAAACGAGAGTAATACTCCCCAAAGTGAATCTGAATGTCCTTCCCACCCTTCTTAATCAAGGAACCACCCAATCCCCACTTGAGCGTCCTTTTAAACCTCCCTAAAAGAATTACTGAGAATGTAGACATTTAAATATGTTCTGTTCCTATTGGAATAATTTCATTTATATTTAGTCTGCAAAAATTGACCTGAAGTTATTCCAGTACCTTGTGTACTTTAAGTATTTGATGAACGTCTAAAATGCTGTGCATGTCAAGAATATCTACAATTCAAATCATGACCTTCTTTTGGTTTGCATTATAATTTTAAAGTGACCTAGACACAAAAAGGATTAGTCTCAAGAATTTTAATAATCCTATGACTCCTCTTCTTTCTGTAATGACACTTGATAGTATATTTATGCTGAACAAACAGTAGGAGAGAGATCTCCTTCACACAAAATGTACATGAATTCTGTTGTCAGTATGTGGCTTTATTTACTACTTGCTGTTTATGGTCATTATTTGCAATACCATTCTTATACTTACTACAAACATGAAGTATGGAATAAGGAAAAGTTAAACCTTCATCCTTCAATCCTCTCATAATTCTTTACCAATAGCTGGAGTAATTTTATAATAATCCACAATGTATTAGGTTTAACAAAATCTTTGCTTCATAATGAAGCACTTCATTAAAGTGTTGTTTAGAGTGTCTCTGTTTACACTTATCCTCCATACATTCTTATGGTGGCATTGTATGATGTTCTGTCATTTGTTTTCTGCTGTTTCGATGGATTTATAGTGACTGATTTTACCATTGATGGTCTTGCAGCTTTACCATTTGCTATTGAATAATTGTAGTCAGTCAAACTGTGCAAGAAGCCCTGTGGATTATGTTTTATGCCTGGGGTATCACAAATGAGATAGAGTCCATATTGGTGCAATACTACTTCTTTTTCCCAAAGACATACTGTTCTTTATGATTTGTTTTTAGACACGGTGATTAAATGTTTGACTGGATAGTGATTCAGAATCAGAATACAATGACAAGATTTTTGTCATACTTTAAATGGAAATATATGTAGGGCTTTCCTGGTGAAGGTTTTTTTTATAAATAAATCATGTTAAGGGCTGATAGAATGCTCACAGCAGGTCATTTAGTACTACAGAAGGTGTCCAAAATCATTTGCTCTTTTTCTGGGCAACTATAACCATGACTTTCTGTGACATTCACAGCCTGTTTAATTGGAAAGGTTTCAATGTTAGAAAATAGTTCTATGTCATTTTTTAAACTTTTATTTTTTCCTACTGTACTATGAGTCTTAGTTTGACTAGCGGTAAGGTTTAAAATTTTTTTAAAAAAGGATTTTTACTTCGGTGCAACCAATTATTTAGTCCAACATGGAAAGCTTTGGAAATCCATGAGAGTTAAACCTGCTAACAGCAAAACAGTGAAGCAGTACAGAAGACAGCAATATTCTCTAAATATCATCTGTGTATGCTATGGATTCTCCTGGAGCTTCAGAAATCTAGCTCTCAGCACTTCATAAATCATTTTGACTTGACATCCCCGAAGTTATATTATGATCTGGTACATTTCTAACTCAAAAAGAATCAGGAGAAATCTAGGTAAATACAAAAAGCAAAGAATTTGCTGGATTGTTTTTATAAGAACTTTGTCATGTGTCATCTTAAAATGGTAGGCTTTTGGACATATTTGTTATAACTTTTTGGCACTCAATACTTAGAAAATGTCTATATAGTTATATGAGTGTCATCTCCTATCCTTATTTTAAGTTGCAGCCAGAATGACATCAGGCGCTGCAGATTTCTCATTTTTCATTTCATTTACACTCTTTACACTTCACTGGCAAGTGAGGTCACCTCTTTAAAATTTGGGGTAAAGGCCAGCTTGGCAAACCTTGGCAGAATGCTCTCTTTTGCAGATTTTCATTGCAGATGGAAAACATGTGATTTAGTATAATTAAGATTGTTACTTTTGGCAGAATTTCCCCTCTGGAAATGATGAGGGATGGGTCCTCTGTGTGTGCTGGTGCTGTATGGTGGTTAGGTAGGTTCACCCTTTAGGAACATGTAGCAATCACCCCAGAGGTCTCTTACATCATTTCAGAGGAGGCATTACATTTTTGATCACCTGTTCAATTGAATTTAAAAATAATTGAGAACTATTATGGGTAAGGCATTAAAAGACATTTATAAAATATTCTATAGTTTCTACTTCTAGCAACTTACACCTTGGTTCTGTGGTAAAACAAGGGCAAAATAGTTTCTTTACAAAGCAAAATTTAATTGTTAGAAGAAACATTGTTCAATTGTTACTTTGAAATATAAAATAGGTTGTGAGAGTGTGGTGAAGTTAGAAATTGAGGTGTAGGAATAGATGTACAAAGGAGTTAGATATATTCCTCGATGTGGAAGGTATTATTATGTTAAAAAAAAGAAAACTGGATCTATAAACTTGCTTCATAATTTACCAATCATGTGAAGTGGAACATTTTACCTAGTGTATTGGCTTGGCTACCACAACAAATTACCACGAATGTAGTGGCTTGCAACTACTAGGTATAAGTTAGAAATCTGACATGAGCCTCAATGGGCTAGAAACCAGGTGTAGGCGGGGTTGCATTCCCTCTGGAAGTGAGAGGACAATCCCTTGCCTTTTCCAGCTTCCACAGGCCACCTGCATCTCTTGGCTCATGGCCCCTTCCTCCAAGTTCAAAGCCAGAAAGAGACTGATTTCTTTTCATGTTCCATCACTCTGACATCCTCTTTTGCTTCCCTCTTCTATTTTTAAGGACCCTTGTGATTACAGTGGGCCTACTAGGTTAATCCAGGTTATCTTCCAATCTTAAGGTCTTTGGCTAACTTATATCTGCAAAGTCTCCTTTGCCATATAAGGTAACATATTCACAGATTCCAAGGATTAAGATATGGACATCTTTGCCATTATTATTTCTATCATACCTACAGTCTCTCATTTTGACTCTCTAATCAGTTCCTATGTATCTTAGGGTTCTTGTTAGCAAAACAAGTGTCCACCTGCCTGACAAAAGCTAGGTACTAAATACAAGGGTATTTTCCCCAAAGAAATGTTTATCCTGAAATAATTGGGACACACCTTTCTTAAGGAAACTAGAATTAAAATGAACACAGCAGGCACACCCAGACAGGTCTTAGAGAGCAGGAAGTGCTGTCTTCTGAATACATTTTCTGTCTTCACTCTGTCCTCTCTCATTGTTTACTTGCCATTTTGGGCAAAAAACTGTTTTAGAAAAACATGTTTTTCTTTAAAAAAATTTTTAAGTTATAAATAAATATCATGTCCAAAGATAAGGAGAGTTTCTAAAAGGGGAAGAACAATATAGTTAAAAGCTGTGGAGACTTCAAAGATGAGGATAGGGGAAAAAAATATGAATTTTCCAACCGACTTGCTGGTAACCCTCCTGAAAGTGATTAACGTAGGTTGGTAGGTGGTGCATGAGCTGCGGGGATTAAGTAGAGAAGGGGTGGTAAAGTCATAAACAGCAGAGGGTACAGTCTACGCTTAACAAAGTCCCTAGAGAATGATAAGAAAGTGTGGCAATATATAAGCATGAAAATAGTGGATGCTATTTCATTCGTCATAGCTAAAACTGAGTAAGTGTTAAGTGACTCTGATCTGTTCAAAGAATTCATGAACCGGGATCAGAAACTCTCATTCTGTCTTTGATTTGTTATTCCACACTGTTAACATTACATTTCCAACTTTTCTCATCACTACAAATCTTTGCTATTATTCCCCAAATGCTTTGAACTAGAGTGATTCATTCATGTCTGCAATGTCATAAATTGGAGAATGCGTAGGTTCTGCCTACCCTGGTAACTGTGGCAGCACAAAAACAAAGGCAGTGCTGGGTATTTCTCAAGGGTTAATAATTTTTAGAAGGCAAAGCTTTAAACGGTCACATTTCTGATTGTGATTCACACCAACACTGTGCTCTGTGATGGCTTCATTGAAAGGACTGTCATGTTCTGTGGGGGACTCAGCCTACTGCTCTTTTACCTGCAGCTGGTGTGGAAGCCATGCGGTGCCAATGGCTTGTTCACAGGAGGCAGGTCGATCATTTGAAACCATAGCTTGTTTCAGATGAGAGGGAAATAATGTGAGGAGAGAATGGATGTCAAGGGCAGTGCTAAAGAGAAGAAAAATGCTTGTCTGAGTTTTACCTGCGGTTAACATTGTTAAAAATGATAGCAACTTAATGAAGCATGGAGTGCTAAAGGCATTAATAAGCTGAGGGAGGACCTTATGCATTCCAATTTGGATTCCACTTACTCGTGTTACTACTTTTCTTAACACTGGACTAAAATTTTGATACCTTCTGGACCAGCAATGCCCTTTAGAGTTGATAATTCATTTGAGTGAATTATTAAATCACATTTCCTGTGCTCAGAATGCAATGTAGTCACAGTATGAAGTAGAGTTAACCAGTTATCAAGGTAATAAAGAAACTGCATTAAATATTTGCTCATTAAGAGCAAGAACTAAATTATCGGTAGTAGTAAAATCATTATGTAAAAGAGAATCACTTGTTTATTAAAATGAGATGTATTAGTAATCTTCCTTATACTGATTAAGAAACTTTCCCAACATACCCAAACATACAGGCAAGAGTACCACAGACCCAACGCGCATCTGTAAGAACTAACTTAGGGCCCTTTTTATCAATTCTACACTTATCCATACCTCCCTATTCCCAGATGATTTGGAAAGAAATTCCATAGATATCACTTTCTCTATAAATATTTCAGCATGTATCTCTGAAGAATACTCTATTTTGTAAACAAAACCACTGTCACACCTAAAAATTAATACTATTTCTACTACTTCTTCAAATACTGACAAATATCCAGTCAGTATTCAGATGGCTCACATTTGCTTCCATTTTTTTTAACGGTTGGTTGAATCAAGATGTACCTGAAATCACATATTAACTTTTGTTTAATGTATCTCCTATATTTCTCTTAATCCAAACACCCCACTATTTTTTATTTCCTTGCAATTTATTTTTTGGAGAAACCAAGTTGTTTGTCCAATGGAGGTTTTCCCTTTCTGGATTTTACTAATTGTGGCCCTGTGGTGCTGCTGACATGCTCTTCTGCTACTGTATTTCCTCTAAACTGATAGTTACATTCAGAGAGAGTCTAATTAGGTTCACTTTTTTGGCACAATACTTTATAGATGGTGCTGTGTGCTTTCATCACACTGCAGAGAACGTCCAAGTGTCTCCCTTTTGAGGACGTTAGTGGCCATTGATGATCATTAGTGTCCATAGATCCATCATTTCAAAAGGGCCCTTTCATATCGAACAGCAGCATCCCATATAATCGCAGTTTTCTCCACATTGCTTTTTCCTTTTACATTATATCTCTCCATTTGTTGTTTTTCCATCCCAGGTTTTCTTGGCTGTTCTTGCATGTTAATTCTTCCAAATCAGCTTTGTAATCAACTTACCAAGCTCTAGGGGAAAATAAAGACCGTAATGTTTTTAATGAAAAAATGAAATTACTTTATATTTATATATTGACTTAGGGAATGCTGAAAAAGTAACTCTTGTTATTTCTCAGGGCTGGAAGTGGAGATTTTATTTCTTGCAGAGTGAGGTAGAGAATTCTTTCAAATACATTCCTATGAATAGTTAGGCATTGATTAAAACCCTTTTAAAAAACAATTTCAACAAATAATTGAACATTTTATTTTCTAAGGATTATCATTAGTCATCCAGTTAGATGATTGTTTCTTAGAAATTCTGGAGCTGTAGAGTAATTCATTTTCAAATGTATAAACTTCATGTGAGTTTAAAGTGAATATAAAAATCGTTTTGAGGGCCAAGTGTTTCTGTTTCTCTGGTGATATGAGACCCATTTACCCTGCAGTGAAATGGCACATTGGCTTACATGCAGCTCATTAAGTTTACACTCAGCAGTTGTAGTATACACTTAAAGAGGAGAAGGAATAAATGGGCTGCACATTATAACTGAGTGACAATTACAAATCATTCAGTGAGATTATTGTAAGTGAATTTGTCTGAAGGAAAGTACAGGCAGGTAGGGGGCTGTACTTCTGGACGCCCCACCACATTGTTCTAAGTTTATTGAAGTGAGCATATATTTATTTACAAGGGACATAAAAATCACCCAAAAAATAATCATTGGAGGTATTTTGAGTTAATTTTTTTTACGTTTAAAGCATCGTTTAAAATCTTTTATTGTTAGAACTAGATTTAAACATAGGTCCACTAATAGTATTATCAAAATTTATATAATTTCTTCAGAGAATATTTATGGTTATAGTCAGCCACTCTTATTTTGCAGTTGCTCATAAATTTTGCTGGGGTGTAGGAACTTGATTCCACATGGTTTGGTGGGGTTTGGTCTTGGAGTAAGTCCTCTATTGTATCCAGACTTCCAATAAATTCCCTACATTCAGTCCCATGTCTCATGCCTACTTCTTGTCAGACCTGCTGCTATGAGGTTCTGCTGGACTTCCCCCAGGTGACATCTACTCTGAGTACGTTAGGCCATGACCTCTGTTCTCCCTCATCAGCCAGCTCTCATCGACCTTCCAGAAAATGCTCCTCATCCTCCTCTTTGTTGTTATTGCTTCTATTTTACTTCTTTATTGTCTTTTTTGAGGTCTCAGATGAAAGAGCAGATAATCACATCAACTACCTCCATCGACTCAAACAAACACAGAGACATATATACATTTTTATAAAGCATCCCAGATTATTCTAGTGGGTATTAAAATCACAATTCCTAGGATTCTTTCTGGTTCTGGTATCATGTAACTCTCACTGCTTTCTGAAAGCCTATATATCTATCTAAAAACGAGAATTTGACAAACGCTATTAGAACCAAGGATACAGACAAGTGTTAGAGATGGAATCACTGCATATGAAAATACTAAAATCTACAGCATTGGCAAGAGCAGATGTAGAATATCACAAAGCCTCTTTCAAAATTAAACAGTTTTCTTATGTGGACACCTATTTGCTCTAGGAAATTCATAGACAGCAATGTGGGGAGGGAGGCAGAGCTCAACAATGGGCAGGAATTAGATGGCCATGAATTGTTTTCTTGAGAGATTAGGAAAGAAGAAATGGATGAGAATAATTCAGGTCAAGTCTTATGAAAAGGACGGAGTGTCATCTTCTGTAGAGTATGGCCTTCATTAATATTTTTATGTCTTTCGTGAGGATCGGCCTATAGGCAGCAGAGTTCCTATGGCCTTGTTAAATCATTAAGGAGTTATACTTTGGCCTGACTCCCTTAATTATGTGCCAGTGACGCTCAAAGTCAGTAAAGTCTCTAAAACACAGGACCCTTTGGTAATCTTTTCCTAGATCTGGGATTCTGCTAAAGACAAAAGAACTGGTATAATGTAGGTTACGGAGAGTTAATAGCAGAGAATATTTTTTTTAAATCCAGACCCAGCAATGCATTTGCCAGAAATTGGTCCTGGATGTCAGACTTATCCATGGGTGCTAATATATGCAGCCCCGGGGCAATGTCCAGGGTTGGCAGAGTTTCTAGGTTGCTCACTTCAGACTGTGAGGTCTCCTTTTACCCCAGTGCTATACGAACACATATCTCAGTCCTGATGGGGAAATGATGGGAAAGCATCACTCTATGGGATGGCCATGTGTTATTTGTTACTTGGAGGCTGAAGGATTCTTCAGAAAAACTATTCACCAATCCCACTCTAAGTGAGATCAATTTCTTAATATTCTTCTTATTATAGAAGGAACATTGAATTTAATACTGCATCAGTGAAGTAATTATATATTTTGCTAGGTGACATACAAGGAAAAAGTTTTGTTACAGTAAAATATCAAACATTTGGTATTATTTCAAAAGTTATTTTGGATTTTTTTCCAGGCACCAAGTTTGTAAAAAGTATCTTCTTCCAACTGAAAAAATTCAGGGTATCGTGTGTTGATATCTAAGGTTCATTGAAGCCTGGCCATGATAGCATTTTTATACCTCCTGCAGTTCCTCATTGTCCATCAGGCAGATTGGGGTTTTATTCATTGAGAAATAAGGTTTTATAACTACTCTATTCTGAAGAGTCTCATTCGGAAAATGCAAGACATAGTTTTAAAAGAAGTAGTATAGATACATTAAAGAATTATTCCATTAGGGTCATTAAAATTTTGGAGTCCTTAGAAAATTACTGTTAAAATTTTCAGTCATTCTCTGATGTCTTCAAAGAATACTTCTATTCATTGTATTTTTCAATAATGCTGTCTGCCACATTTTTAGAAGTTTATTCAAAATACTACATGCCAACTAATTTAATTAATTTTGCATGAAACGTGAAAGAATCCATAGAAAATAAATGAAAGGGGATATTGTTTTGAAATGGGACTCCTCTCATATTCTCTAAGGCGATGGCTGCTTTTCCATGTCACTTAATGCTGGCTGTTGAATTATAGAATGAGTCTGTGGGGTTTCTAGTGTAACTATTTTTTCATGGATTTCATCTATTATTCCAAAGCAACACAGAAGATCCTAAGTCATAAATCTGCATTGTAGCTCCAAACGAATTTGGCCTCTTCCTATGTTTGTTTGCCGTGCTTCTTTCTAAACAAAGTTCTTTATCAATAACCTCAGTGTATCTTTATTTTTCTTATTGGATACCTATGATCTCTTGCTGTGGTATTTCTCTTTTTGCTTCTGTTTTTAAAAACTGCAATTTTTTTTTTCTGGACAGAAAGATGCTAACTTAAAGTATTTATATAGATTCTTTTTTCTAAGGAACATGGAGTATTTTGTATCCATTATCTAATTACCTCTTCCACAGTTTTGACTTTGGAGATGAAACACTGGGAAACAGAGGGTAATAGAGTTTATGTAATTGTCTCAGCTCATGAAGACATATTAGGATGAATACCCAAGCAACATATGTCTTAGTTCTACAATTGACAAAATATGGTAGTGCTGAGTGAGATTCAAACACTAACAGAAAAGAGACAGTGGCAAGCTAATAGAAGTAATAGGGAAGCATGTTACAGTGACTTTGGTTATTAAACTAAATTTGAAGATATAAAAACTCTAGTCTCTGCTTTTTAGGAGTTTACAATTTAATTATTGGGCATATTCTTTATCATTTTATAGACATTGTCATGAATACTTTAGGATTACCAGAAATGAGGATCAGTGTGTCTTACATTTGTAGTAGCGTCAGCTATCTCTCTGCATTATATCAGATTAATCAATTGGTATGTTCCTCAATAAATTTCTTTTTAAATTCCCCATACATGAGTTGTTGAATATGGGCTGTCTAAGGGAAATAATTCCTTGTGAATAAATAACACCTAAAAAGTACAGAAACAGCAAATATTTTGGATCATGATTAATGGGGCATGTTCCATCTTATTCCTCTTTTCCTTCTCTGATACTTATTTTGCTTCAGTTTTTATTTATTTAAAAATAATTTTATTAAAAACTAAGACATGTTAAAACAATATAGCAGGATATTGAATAAAAGTAAAAGCTCTCCTCTTTCTCTTGTTGACTTTATTCCCAAATCCCAGAGGTCACAGCTTTAATATGCTTATGTATATCCTTCCCCAAAAATGTCTAAGCATATTCAGGTATTTGTATGTACATACATAGATAAGTCTGTCTCTGTCTATCTGCATTTATATTGTTTATATACCTTTGTACATATAAACTCATAGTATTTCCCACCTGGAGTGATATTCAGTAAAACAGAATGGTCAAAGCTCAGACCAATCAAAGCAGATGTCTTGGGTGTTCTTCGGTTTGCTGAGGTTACCCGGATGGTCTCAGGGCAGAGGGCGCATTTGGGAGGCTTGGGCAGCAGCAATTTACCAATGGGTACAGAAGTATTTCAATATTTTAACCACCAGTTTTTCCATAACTGTGCCTTATAGGCAAAGACCAGCTCTACTTTCAGTCCTTCAGTGGTTATGATGGTCCCTCTCTGGTCACAGGTGTGCCTGCATTCTAGGAAAGATCTCAAAGATCAGCATCAGAGCCACTTATGTAGCCCTTCCATATCAACTTTTCATATTTTTTAATTCAGTCCTTGGAGTTCACTATAGAAACACTATATGTATTCATGAATGTCTCGTGTCAAAACTATGACACAGATTAAGTTTATTTCTAGAACATTCTTTTCAGGATTCCCTCTGTGGCTCAACAGAACCTTTACCCAAACTTTAGTGGATCTGTCCTCACAGTTGTACCCTTCCAGTGCCCCCAGTCACCCAGAGATAAGCATCTCATATTTCATAGCATTTAGGAAACAAGAATATACTTACTGATTTATTAGTGCACTTTCCATGTGTCTCACTATTATAATAACATTATCCACACATGGATGGTGGGACTGTAATTTAAACTAGTTTGTTTATCTCTTTCTACCCAGGGCATTGCACATAAATGTCCCTCAATAATGTTTGTGTATTATTTTTTTGGACTCCACTGGTTATACACTATCACAAAACATCCAGAATATGTATTTTTTTACACCTTCAAATTTTATGTAGACTTGAAAATAAAGGATTGCCACATTTCCCTCAATTGTCGTTCAGTTGACTTATAGTAACTCCATGCCTTTATTTCCTTTCTTTTTTACACATGTTTACTCCTTGTACAGAAGACCCTCAGTTAATATGTTCCAGCTTCAATCAGTTGTCTGAATGTCCTAGAATTTCTTCTTCATTATTTTCTATTCGGGGATGTAAATTAATTTACTTTCATTGAGTATTTACAGCCGAACCCTTTGCTAGGTTCTTTGCATACAGTATCTCATTTAATCCAAATCGTCTCTCAGTAGTGTATTTATTATTGACCCTAATTTTTGGATAAGGAAGCTAAGATTTGGGAAGGTAAAATAATCTGCCCAAGGTCACATAAATTCTGGGACCACAATTTGAACACAGGATTGTGCCTTCAAAGCCCTATGTTATTTTTGCTGCATCACACTAAATCCATGGATGTGGTACTTTTTTAAGGTGACGTGTGTTTTCTAACTCTCAAGCTGTTATCCACATATGGAATTTCTAACTCAATTTATACTCTCTAACACAGTAAGGTGAGTAAATTGGTATATAATGAATGCTTTAGGTGATCATGATTATAATGGGAATTTAAAAACGAGGTGAAGTGATGTCAATGATTTCTTAGGAAACTAAAATCCAATCTTAACCCATTTCTTTTAAAGCCATACTGTCAAAAATGAAACATCTCATCTTAGCAAAAAGGTATTAAATATGAACATGTAACAGTAAAATCATTTTAGAGAACATAATAGGGTTATGGAATAAAATCTGAAAATCTGTAACATTAAGCTTTATATTTGATATAACATGGTGGGAATACTTTGGAATTCAAACTTACATGTTGCTGTCCTTCTTTCCCAGGTGTTCCAGATTGCGTATGTGATCTTGAAAGCAGCTAACTCCCCTCGGCCTGGAAACTGGATTCTGGAACGCTCCCTCGATGATGTTGAATACAAGCCCTGGCAGTATCATGCTGTGACGGACACAGAGTGTCTAACCCTCTACAATATTCATCCCCGCACTGGGCCACCATCATACGCCAAAGACGATGAGGTCATCTGCACTTCATTTTACTCCAAGATACACCCTTTAGAAAATGGAGAGGTAAGATGAGAAGACTCACCGTACGTACATTTAAGATGGCAAAACAGGCCTGTCAGAGCGACATGAATATATCCGTAATTAATGTCAGGGAGATTTAAAATAGGATTTAACAGAAGTACATTTAAATGACTTATTAAATAAAAAGGAAAAACCCAAGATGATTAGAATTTTAACTACCTTCGTCTAGTCTGTGTCTTCCATCTCCAATAAAGATCAGAGAAGAGGAAATGGGTTTAAGTTGGAAAGTCAGTGATTAATTTTACATATAAAGAGACTTTTCTGACAATGAGGATTGCTGATGATTGGAGAAGGACTGAGACCATAAGAGAAGCCTTAGATCTGTGTGAACTCTGGTCTGAAGATGGGGACAAAAGGGGTAAATGTGGGAAGACATGTAATTCACAGGAAGGACCTAAGTAACAGGAAATTTTGTCAGTCTTTGTATGTTTTTCTGTCACCAAATAGGGCTGCACTGGGGTTTGTTTTCTTTCGTCAGGCTTTATTATATGCTTAATTATATGCTTGATTCAACAGTGTTCCGCTTATCTGTAGCTTCTTTTATCCTGTGGTTAAGATTTTAGATCCGTTCATTGCTTTTAAGCTACATATCAAACATGGCTTTGCCTGTTACCAGCGGTGTGATCTTGAGTCAGTGACTTAAACTCTCAGTACCTGGGTTTTATCTACCATAAATTGTGAGCAAAAATAATAGTTCTTATTTCATTGTCAAGAAGATTAATTATTACATTTAAAGCAGTAGAACAGTGATGCGGGCATAAGCTCCAAGTGCTTTGTGAGCCTTAATTTTTTTTTATTGTTGCTGCAATAATAATAATAGTAATAACTATTGTTATTGTTGTTGTTAGTAGTAGTCGTCTTGTTTCAAATACCCAAACCTTGATTTAGTGACTCTCTTGGATTCTCTAATCATATTTTCCTAATCCGGATTCCTTCCGTGTATGGGCCTACCTGCTTCTGCCCATCTCACTTTGTGCTCACAGATGATATTCGCTCCTCAGCAGGCTGAACACCTGATCGAGTGTCATTTTTTATATTCACATTTTCAGAAAGCCCATATTCATGTTCTCTCATACCCATTTCAGCCGATCTAGACTCACACTTCTGGAGCAAAGTTAGATTTTTTTTCTTTTTCATAAATCTATCACATTCCCTTTTGGCACTATTATTCTATGAATGTATACCAGTGCCTCACTGTATTTCAAATTCCATGTTCAAAAATACCAGTTGTGTGGCAAAAATATCCAAATGGTACTCTCAGCAGAGATCTCAATCTGCCAGATGACAAGGAGTCAAATGCAGCGAGTCTGACAGCTGTTCACTCTGCTTTATGCCCAGAGGCATCCCGTTCCTGGACGGATGGGCCTGAGCATATGGGAGCAGGGAGAGAGTGCACAGATAGTATTTTTGAGCTGACTTTTTATTATTTTTCTCCTAGAGCCTGTGTTTATCCAAAGCTAATAATCATCTAATATTTATATAGCTATTTTTTATCTTAAATAAAATGGCCCAATTCAGAAATTGGTTGAACAATATTAAATGTACCTGGATAGATATATAACATATAAGGTACATGCATATCACAAAATCTTGCTTTCCTTACACTGAAGGCAGTTCTGCATCCTTTACACTACATCAACCTGCCAACATGGAACAAACAGAAGTGTTTGTTTGTTTGTTTGTTTCTTTAACTGGCTGTATTTTCATTCCAAGACATTCACTAAAAACTCATTGATGTTGACTATTAAGGACAACTTACTCACTTTTCTCTGTGACATGGTTTCTTTATTATGTCTATTTCTCTTCCATTGGAAAGTAATTCAAAGTATGGGAAGTAGAATGATAGCATTTAAGAATAAGAATTAAATTCAGACCTCGCCTAGGACATCTACTTTACGAAACATGTTACCTTTTGGAATAAAAATGTCTAGAGAAGGTAGGTGATATTCTCCAAGACTTGGAATGCAATTGGTAGCATAGCTGAGATAAGAATTGAGGTTTCTTAACTCTCAAATTAATTTTTTTTACACTCTAGTAAAGACTGGAAGTTGATTTTTTAAAAAGTTGGTAATTGCTAAACTCATAAATGGTTTAGAGAAGACATAGAGTTGCTGGATTCAGTATAAGTAGAAAGAGTCCTGATTCTCAGGTACAATACAGAAGAATGTACATGAGATTAGAAGACCGGCTCTGGTCTGGACTCTGGTCTCTGTGGAACCTTGAGCAGGTCACATAATCTCTCTGAGATGGAAATCTTTGATATATGAATTAGTTTAATATATAAATCATCCTAATGCATCTTTCCATGCTAGAGTAATATAATGTTAGATAGCTCCTGCAATGTAACATAGGGGAACATTCCAAAATTTTTGAGTCTTGTCTCCAATATTTTTCAGACAAGTAACTGTGAAATAAATCTTGCCAACATTGACTTTTAGTTTCAAAATGATGTACTTTTGGAAAGCACTTTAAGTGTAATTATTAGGTGCTTATGTTAAAAAATTCCCACAGAAGTGACAGTCAAGTAAGAGAAATGTATAAAGCAGTAAATACCAAATGATAGTGTAAATGCTATGACAGAAGTGTGTACAGAGTGTGAAATCCCACCTGGGGGAGCCAGAGGAGCCATATTGAGAAGGTGACTTCTCAGAAAGGAAACCAGAAACAACTCTTATCATTTCAGAAGTTTCAAGGCTAATAGGCAAATTCATCTCCAATATGGCCTGTGGGTTAACTAGGCATATAACAGAATCCTGTTGTTGAAGGATATTTTTATTGGGTATAGCATTGTAGGCTTGCAGTTATTTTCTTTGGCACATTTCTGTATTCCAGTTTCCATGTTTCTGTATAAAATATAGCTATTTAATAACTGTCTCCTGTAGTGTCTTTTCTCTGGTTTCTTTGAAGATTTGTATCTTTGTCTTTGTCTTCCGTAGTTTTACTGTGATGCTCCAGATCTGCACTGCCCAATACAATAGTCATTAGCCATATGTTTATTTAATTTAGATTTCAGTTAAATCAAATTAAATTGAAATTCAGTTCCTTAGTTACACAGCCACCTTTTAAGTCCTCAGTAGTCACATGTGACTAGCAGCTACCTAGATTGCACATAATACAATATTTCCATCATTACGTGAAGTTCTCTTGGGCAGTAGTACTGCTATAGATGATACCCTTTTATTTTCTGGATTGGGATTTATTTGGATAATATAGTTGCCGAGTGATGTCGTTCATCAGTTCAGGAAATAATTTAACCATTAACTCTCCAAATATTGCCCCTTCCCCATACTCTCTCCTCTATAAATACAATTTAAAAAATTTGGAACTTCTTACTGTAAACACTGTGTATCTTACATTCTCTTTTCTATTCATCATCTGTTTGGCCTTCTGTTCTTCATTCTAGATATTTTCTTCTAGTTTACTTCCATTTCACTAATGCTCTCTTCAGCTATGTAAAATATGCTATTGAAACTATTCATAGGATTCTTAATTTCATGTATTGTATCTTTCAGTTCTAGGAGTTTTCTTTCATTCATTTTAAAGTCCTTTAAGATGTAGTTTTATATTGAGATTTTATATCTCTATAACATTTCAATTTAATAATAAAATTTATATTTTAAATTTCAGTATTCTATTGTTATCTTCTTGAGCATAAAGTAACAATTATTTAAGAATTTTTATTTAATAATTCTAATATCTGGCCTTTGTGGGTGTATTTTATTTGTTTCATCTCCTCTTTTTCATGCTGCCTTATATTCTCACATTCCTGATTATTTTTGCATAACAGAAGTCATAGTTGAAAAAATATCTATTAAAATAATTTGAGGCCTAAGATATTTTCTTCATTTTGTAAGGATTTTTTGACACGCTGCTAGACAATGACAATACGGGTGATCTTAACCCAATTTCAAGGTTTCAAATTTCTTTGACACTCAGGTGACTCAAAGCTGTGCTATAAATAATAACAATTGTGTTAATTCTAGTTCACCATAATTTCCAGGATTCCTGTCTTGGAGTCCAAACCAGAGTATGTAGAATTTACCAAAGCCCCACCTATACAAGTCCTGGAATTCAACTCCTAGTACAGCAAGACTCTCACTGCTCAGTCTCTCAGACATGTCTCCTGGATAGGTAAATGCCCATAGGACAAAGCTGTCATAATATACTAATAACCTTTTAAAAATTTTTTTTAATTTTTAATTGAAGTATCATTGATACAAAATCTTATATTGGTTTCAAATATATAACAAAGTGGTTCAACAATTACCCATATTATTAAATCCTCACCCCCTCTAGTGCCATTACTCTCTGTCAACATAGAAAGATGTTACAGAATCATTGACTATATTCTCCATGCTGTACTACCATCCCTGTGACCAACTTATATTATGACTGAGGATTTTTGTGTCCCTTTACCCCCTTCACCCTCCTCACCCACACACCCCAACCCTTCCTCTATGGTAACCACCAGTCACTTCTCAGTGTCTATATATCTACTTCTGTTTTGTTCATTCTCTTTTGCTTTGTTTTTATATTCCAAAAATGAGTGAAATCATATAGTATTTGTCTTTCTCAACCTGGCTTATTTCACCAAGCATAATGCCCTGTAGATATATCCATGTTGTTGCAAATGGCAGGATTTCTTTTTTTCTTATAGATGAGTAATATTTTATTATGTATATGTACCACATCTTCTTTATCCATTCATCTACTGATGGACACTTAGGTTGCTTCCATATCTTGGCTGTTATAAATAATGCTGCAATAAAAAAGGAAAGGAGAATATATTCATAAAAAATTTATTTGATAAGGGGTTAAAATCCAAAATATATAAAGAAATCATGTGTCTCAATACCAAAGAAAAACAAATAACCCAATTAAAAATTGTGTGGAGGACCTGAGCAGACATTTCTGCAAAGAAGAAATATAATTACCTTTTTAGACATCTTTCTTTTCCTTGATATTGAGAAGGTGATTCTTCATCCTCTTGATAGCCCTTAGATAACTTTAAATATATAAATATTTTTTTTATTTGTCAAAACTATGAATCCTCTTAGCTTATTGTTCACATATTTACAGCCTTCCACAACCCTGGAGATGAATAGATCATTAGTTATTTAGGGAATGAGTATTGGTCATTCTAACTTCTTCTTCTTTTTTTTTTTTAATATAATTTATTTTATTATCATTAATTT
>JAVSCE010017888.1:0-121280 GCA_032199065.1 Smutsia gigantea
TTTGGATGGTCTGCTTTCTTTGCTCTGATTTTTTTTTTCTCTGGTGACATCCTTTTAGCCTTAGGTGTGCTTCCCTCTAGAGCAGTCCATTTAAGATATCCTGTAGTGGTGGTTTATGAGACGTAAATTCTCTTAACTTTCGTTTATCTGGAAATTGTTTAATCCCTCCATCATATTTAAATGATAATCGTGCTGGATACAATATTCTTGGTTCGAGGCCCTCTGTTTCATAACATTAAATATATCATGCCATTCTCTTCTGGCCTGTAAGGTTTCTGTTGAGAAGTCTGATGATAGTCTGATGGGTTTTCTTTGTAGGTGATCTTTTTTCTCTCTCTAGCTGCCGTTAATACCCTGTCTTTATCTTTGATCTTTGCCATCTTAATTATTATGTGTCTTGGTGTTGTCTTCCTTGGGTCCCTTGTGTTGGGAGATCTATGAGCTTCGGTGGACTGCGAGACTACTTCCTTCCCCAGCGAGGGAAAGTTTTCAGCAATTATTTCTTCAAAGACACTTTCTATCCCTTTTTCTCTCTCTTCTTCCTCTGGTACTCCTATAATGCGAATATTGTTCCGTTTGGATTGGTCACACAGTTCTCTTAATATTCTTTCATTCCTAGAAATCCTTTTATCTCTCTCTGCCTCAGCTGCTCTGTACTCCTGTTCTCTGTTTTCTATTCCATTAACAGTCTCTCGCATCTCATCCATTCTGCTGTTAAGCCCGTCGATCGCTTGTCTGATTTCTGTATTGTCTTTCCTCAGTTCCCTCACTTCCTCCCTCAGCTCTTGCACATTTCTCTGTAGGTCCATCAGCATGGTTATGACTTTTATTCTAAATTCTTTTTCAGGGAGGCTGTGCATTTCCATCCCTTCAGACTCCCTCTCTGGGGTTGTCTGGTTGATTTTGGTCTGAACCATATTCCTCTGTCTTTTCATGGCTGTATAATTTGGTCACTGATAGTTGCCACGTATGTCAGCTGGGCTCTTTAAGACTTTAAAAGAGAAGAAAAAAAGAGAAAAAAGAAAAAAGAAAGAAAGAAAAAGAAAAAAGAAAGAGAAGAAAAACAAAAAAAGAAAAACAAAACAAAACAAAAAAATGCCCACCGGACGTAGATTCTGTGGGAATGCTCTAGGTGGCGCTATTGCCCCACTATTCCACAGCTGTGACTGTGCTGCTCCGCAGGGCCCTTTATCGCTCTGGCAGGGGTGGGAACGAATAGGAGGCTGTTGATCTCAGTGAGAAGTGTTAAGTATGGCTACGCTTCCTCAGTCGCCAGCTAAGGCGTCTGAAACTCCCCAGGACTCCCAGCCTGCTGGGCTGAGTGTGCTGGGGCGATCCGGCTCCTCCGCTGGGCTCCTGTCTCTTTAAGACTGCTGAAGAAAGCGCGCACTTTTTTTTTTTCCTTCCCGGGAGCCGGCTGCAAGCACCCTGGCGCGTTCCCCGCTCAGATCCTGCCCCTCTGTCTCTCCAATCTCCGCTGCACTGCGCAATGTGGGTCAGCGCTCCCCGCGCAGATCACCGGGGCTGGCTACTTCGCGGGGTGCACTTCCACTCCCTCCCGGCTCTGAATCCTCTCCTCCCGCCGGTGCGCTGGGGTGGGGGAGGGCTCGGGTCCCGCCGGGTCGCGGCTCCGTATCTTACCCGCCTCTTGGGGTGCCGAGTCCTCTCGGGTGTAGCTGCACGCTGTGCGCTTTCCTGTGTATTCTCGTCTCTCTTTTAGGAATAGATGTATTTTCTGTGTTTTCGTAGATAAATATAGTGTTGGGAGGAGATTTCTGCCGCTCTGCTCACACCGCCATCTTCCCGGAAGTCTTGCTCCCACTTTTTGACTTTAGATCTGTAGGTTGGTACTTGGAAGGCCTTTTCTCGCCATGTATGGTGAATGTCCAGCTTGACAGGCTTCTCACAAATATGGTTAATGGGGTCTAGAAGAATCTTGTGCTTTTCCAATTAAGCCTAAAAGAGCTAAACAGACCAGAGCACTGGAGAGAGAGGAAATAATCTGTCCACCTTCACCCAGAGGCTGGGCAGAAAATTTGAGTGAAGGGAGCAGCCTAGATGGTCTCTCATGGATCCAATGTAAGGTAAGAGCTCCTTCAGCCCTGGTGGGTCTCTCACTCCAGGTTAGCTGCAAGGTAATTATCTCCGCGGTCGAGAGCCTCTTACCCACTTGCCCCAGCTGAGTCCTGGGCCTTCAATTCTCTTACCCTGGAAGGAGACAGCTCCAGGCTTCCCACATGGGAGTGGCATGGGGTATGCGTACAGGTTCTTAGTATCGCTGAGCCAAACAGGTGACTCCTGAGTTACCACTTGTTTTTGTATTCTTCCCCCTTTCAGACTTGATACTGCCATCTTCCATTTATCCTGCATACTGATTGACTCTATTTTCTGGAGAGGAGCAATCCCATGAGGCAGAAGGTGCAGGCCGAGGAGGCTTTCTTTCCCTTTCCTAATCTTTCCCTTAGTGTGAGAGCACTACAGAATCTGTGCCAGATGAATAAACACCATCGGCAGCAGACGTGTCGGCAAGTGTATTCTGGGGTTATCTGGGTCTGTTTAAATTGGGCTTTTCCTGCACCAAAGTATTTTGTGAAACATGTTGGGTTTTTGGATGCAGAGAGATTTCTAGCCTCAGGTTTGGAGGGCCTCAGAAATTAACTACCCCATTCGAGAACTTCCATGGGGGAGGTGTGGCTTTGTATTGGGGAACTGCTGCTTCAAGCCTAAATAAGCTATAGGAACAAACTTCCTCTTTTCTCTGATTCCTTTTGGAAGTGGACATGACATAACCTTGATCATCTCCCTTTGGATTCTGCCTGGAATTTTAATAACGTGGTCACTGTTAGTGACGCCGATGTGACCCATCCAGAAGCTCTCAGGGGTGGAGAGGAAAGCCATGTTAGGTCTCTGGAGAGGGACATCCATCCTTTCTGCCTATTGTAGAGGTAACAGACAGCATCCTATGGCAAGTAGTCAGGCGCTACCCTCACCTGCCAAATACAGCTTTCACAGCAATTCCACACCTTTTTGAGAGGAACGCTTTAGTGATCTGAGATGCTGGCTTCATGTGGCAAGGTGAAAAGGAAGGTTTTGTTGAGCATGGAACACTGAAGATTCGGAGAACTGTATGAGTCAGGAGCCCTTCCACCTAAGCCCGGTTCTGTGATTTCTTTGTGTCATACTGAGGGATTCATTCGGCCTCTCTGCATCCCTTTCCTTATCCAGCAAATAACGTTGCAATAAAATGAGATGCTTTCTAAGTTTCTCCTAATAACAGCACATTCTGATTCTTTGACCTAGTATTAAGCAGACCAAATCGTTTGTATTCTACCTGTTAGGATTTTAGAATGTCCTAGCCAAAAGAAACCTAAAGAATTAATTAATGGAGACTTACTTATAATTTAACATTAAAAAATATGCTGGTGTAACTTTTTCCCTGAAAAAGCAGCCCCACTGGCATTCGCCCTTCAATCCTGACTAGGAACTAGAAAAATCTCTGACATCACTACTAGAAGAACAGCACTTTACAAGACCCTTTTCCATATGATCGCCATGGCCGGCCTGTGAAATGACTGTGTTGTCCCCGTGTTCCAGAGAGGATTGGTTAAGTGGTAAAGCTGAAACCTAAATACGGGTCTTCTGTCTTCCAGTTTTCTAGAGTTCTAGTTGTTATTCCCGGGGCTAATTCTAACTAATCACCCATTGTCAATTCTGGTTACTCTATTGAACAAGTAGACTTTTATCACCTGCTATGTGGGCTCCACTGACTTTTCTTTGAAAAGTAAAATATTACTGAAGAAAGATCTATACACTGAGAAATGACTAATATAAGAAGACCAGTTTATAGGCAACTATATATATATATATATATATATATATTTTTTTTTGGCTCAAGTTTGTAAATGATTTTATAAATGACTCACTCTTCTGCCTTTTTATAAGCTGTATCTAGTTCATTTCCGTCTTCCAAATATAAATCCCTAAATGTTAAGAATATTCTTTTTTTTAAGGCAATAAGGAACAGACAAAGTTAGCATTTTCAGGTATTTTCATGTAGTCAGGGAAGTTCGCCAAGGGAGTGAGGATAAGATGGCCCAGTGCCCTCAGGCCTTTAGAAAACATCTCACGGGGGTAAATGCTTTGATTCCCAGCAGTACAAGAGGAAACAGATGTGAGGCTCTCCATGGTGCCTACCAGAAATATGTATGTACTGTGGGACAGAACCAGGTACTTTGAAGACTGGAGAATTCATCGGCCCTGTGACTGTTCACTTTATTGCTTTCTTCCTGTGCAGAATGTCTCCATACCCAGAGGGAGAAGCACCAGCTAGACAGTGAGTCAAATGACAAGTTGACAAAATGGTTGTAATTCTAGAAGCTGCAGTCCCATCCCGGTCTATGTAGGGGTGGGGATGAAGCCAAAATCTGAAACAGCTCCCAAGGGAGCAAAAAGATATTGTTACGAAGGGTTGAACTGACCTGAATTCTTTCCATTTATTTATGCCAGTCATTGGAATAAACATCTGAATTGCATGCACATTAACACCCATATCTACCAATAACAATCTTAAGAGAGAGTCAGCCCCAAGCCTCATAACATATTCTCTACCCACCGTGTGCAGAACAAGCAGCTGACATCATGGTAGAAAGGCCTCAAAGGGACAGCACAGCCATCTCTACTTGTTATCCAGAAATTTAATGACAGCTGGCACAAGGGACAGCAGAATTTGTGCCACATGTATTTTTTATTAAGGATAGATTTATGCAGTTTTAGATGTATCTATTTGTGCTCATTCATTCATTTTCTAAACAAATTACTGAACACCTGCTGCTGTCCATTATTGTAGTGGGAAGGTCCTGCCTTCTAGCTTCTTACAGTCTGGTAAGGGGTGTAGGCAAGAAAATAGGGGCGAGTGACAGGTGCTGAGATGTGGATGAGCTTTGCAGGCATGTGGGATGAGTCATCACTGCGGTGATGGAGCAGGAATTTCAAGGAGAAATGGGAGGGGAGGTTTAGACTGGGGTAAAGGACGAATGGAGGCTAACCAGGTGACATTTACATGGAGTTTGGAGGTAGGGAAGTGGAAGCTGCAACCCAGCAGAAGAGCACAATGAGGGGGGAGCTAATGGCTTCCTGAGCTGCCTGCCAGGTGGCAGGGTGAACGCAGCTCCCTTCTACTCAACTCTGTGCGGTCCTTGACTTTAATAAACTTCCTGCCCGCTGGTACATGCTGGCCTTTTTATATACACGATTGGCTTACTCCTTTCTCCCCCTATTGGAAGTATTATTGTGTCAGTTTACAAGTATGAAAGCTGAGTCGAGAGTTACTGCACCACCAGCAGAAACTTACTCACAGTTGTACAGTAAATAAAGCAACAGAACCATGTTTCAAACCAGGTCTAAATCAAGATCTGTGCCCTTTGCCACCTCCATCCAGAAGTGTACAGGCTGGAACTTGACGATCAATTTTGTATTGTCTGTACGTCTCCATGCCGGCTCTTTGAGAATGAGAAACAGGCTGCTTCAGCTACCCCCACCGGGCCTGGGACAGGGCAGCCACGCGATGCCTTCTCAGTGAACACCTGCTACCCTGTGCTACTCTACCTCGCGATCTCTCTTCCATCCTTCTCATCAGAGTTTAGAAGGAATGCAACAATGACATTTGGACTGAGGCATTTTTCACCTAATTCTTTTGAAACTAGGTAGATGACTTAGTAGAAGATGAACTAGTTGATGTATGAGAGATTTAGCCGCTGTTTAGAAACCCTTGAAATGCTTATATGCTCCTTGGTTATGCAAGCGGGTTATTGCTCAAGAGGGAGAGAGCATCTCCTGCCACCAGGGAAATAAAGTCAGGCTTATGTCATGGAAAAACTTTTATAAGCTAGATAAACAATGTAGAACTGCATCTAAGGTCTGATAATGAAATAAGTCATTTATATCTCTGATTGATCTTTAAATAAATTTCAATTTTATTGCTTTTTTTCAAACAAGTGAGTACCTTTTATATGATAATTTGAAGGCAATATCTCAGTGAATTGGTGCCATCATTTCTTTTTTTTTTGCCCTTTTATTCTTCTTTATTCTTTTATTATTACTCACATATAATAGGACCCCATAATTGTGCAGGCTAGGATTTTTTTAATTGAAGTATCATCAATATATAATCTTATATTGGTTTCTAGTATAAAACAATTACCCATATTATTAAATCCTCACACCCACTAATGCGGTTACTATCTGTCAACATAGGAAGATGTTACAGAATCATTGGTGCCATCATTTCTGATGCTTACAATATATAAGATCTTCAAGGGTATGCCCTTGGACTAGTCCTCGATTATAGTTAGTATTTTTTTTTTAGTTAAGAAAAGATGGTAATAAGTCTGTAATTGGTTAATAAGGAGATCTTGGACAAGTGGTGCCAAGAAGACAGAGTGGGAAGCATGTGGGCTTCTAATTTAATCTGTACCTACAACCTGGGGGAGTGCAGGCAAGTTACTCAGTCACACAGACTCTGGGTTCGCCTGTTTGGTAAATGAGGATGGAACAGCTTACCTGTTGGATACTGTCAGCTTTAGAAACAGTATATGAAGAACAACCAGCACCTTGTCCAACACCTAGACATTTAAGCCTCTTATTCTGTGAGATGGATGAAAACCCTTTACCCTTCTTCCCATTGTCCCTGTGTATAGGATGTGCCCTCACTGTGGTGTGCTTCTGGCCATATAGAGCATGAGAGCTTGGACACTGAACTCAGAGAGATGGGGATTCAGACGACGACTTCGCAGCTATCACTGTGGCTTCTGCAGTTGATTTATTCTCTCTGTGCTTAGTTTTTCTTCTCTGTAAAATGGGCAACATGATAATATATACCTAGTAGAGTTATTGAAAAGAGGAGCTGTTTAAAGCCTTCCTATGGACTCAGTGCCTAGAAAGTACTCAGTAGAAGCTGGTTTTCATCACCACTTTTATTATCATCTAGAGGTTGCTTTACAAGGAAGTAGGTGTCAGGCTCTTCCCAGTGCCAGAGGCCTTGCTGTCCTACTGAGGCTTGCTTTGCAAACAAGCTTGCAGTTCAGTATTATTGAGGATGTGAAAGCCACTATGTGGAAGATGGAGGTCATCTGTCCTCTGTCTGTTGCTCCACCCACCCCTGGTGCAGGGGCTGTAGGCCAGTCAGGTAAGAGAGCAGGCCTATGTGGGAGGGTGGAAGAAGTGGAGGGGCTTCCTATGTAGGGTAGCACAAAAAACATTTAAGGAAAAAAATTCTTCTGAATGGAGTGGGTTGGGAGGCTTCAGAGAAGTGTTGGGAATTTATTTTTAATTCCAGGGACCTGACCGCACAGAAAAATAACAAGGCATATTTTTGAAAAGGAGATTTCCTTGGAAGGTTTGCATCCTTCTTAGATAAACAAGGAGAGAAATATTTACAGAAGGCATGTAACTGGCAGTAGGCTTCTCCACTGCGAGCATCTCGTTTCTAGTCCCTGGAGCCAGTGCTGCCTGACACAGAGGTGGCCGTGACTTTGCCTGGAACAGCTGGCGAACCAGCAGCATGGGCAAACAGTTTCTGCCTCTGCAAGGCCATAATCCTTTCTAGGTACCTGCAGTCTAGCCTAAAGGAAATGATTTAGACTTCTCAAGATGGAATTGTTTCCCTGGGACCGGGATGTAGATAGATGGTATGTGGCAAATGACCATATGAAGAATTCTATAGTTTCCTTAAATGGTGAGGTCTTCATTAGGAATCTGAATGGGCTAGCTCATCCATAATTCTGCCTTCCTTTCTTTCCCCCCCTCACCCCTTCTCACTTAAAAAAATAAATCGCCCTTGATCACACCTGGTGTCATCTATAATTAAAGATTATTTCAACTGCTGACAATATCCCAAGCTGTTCTTTAAGACGATCTCATCCCACTTAGAAGCACCCTGTGCCTGATGACCCCACTGCAGTGTTTTCTCTGTTTAAGACAGTGCCTCGACAAAATCTGTTGCAGAGTTTTCCCTGCTTCTCCATGCTGAATTACAGTCACAGTTGACAGCCCACTTGTGTGTAGTTCAAGAAGCAATTAAAGGCTCTCTTCTTCGAACAAGCAAGGGAGGGAGTAGAGTGAAAAATGATCATCGCTCTGATTCCTCTGCGTAGCTGAACAGTTTGCAGATCTTTGGTGCCGTGAGTCCGCCACATTTAAACCCATTTCTGTGACTTGCCTTCTGCAGCCACTCCAGCCTGTCAGAGAGATTGTGCAGTGGCAGGTCATGGAATCACATGTCATCAGGTCGGAACAGCCCAGTCTGACTCCAGGATTGTGTTTAAATAGAGTTGTTACAGCTGCACAGTGATTCCCAGCCTGCTGATGGTGCCATTGAAAATTAGAAAGTGTAAACGTCAGAGGTGTCCCAGGTAACCTTGCAGTCTCCATTGTAAGCCTTTTGTTTTATTCTGGTGGATTTATTATAATCAGAATATGGTACTCTTACCTTCCTATGCATGTCTGCGTGAACTGTGTCTGTCTTTAGTCTATATATTCCTAGAGGGCTGAGACTTTTATCTAACTTATACCATATTGGCTCTAAAACAGAGCTGAATTGAATGTTTTTGTTAGGATGATTAATGGATACCCTCCTTGATGTTTCTCAGTAAGTATCTGCTATGAGCGTAGCAGTAAGCCAGGTCCTGGGAAGAGACACGTCGCTACATGTCAGTGGTTCTCAGAGGGGTCCCTTGACCAGCCGCATTTGGGAATGTGTTAGAAAGCCTTCTTCTGCTCCACTCTCAGAACTCTTGGAGTCACGCCCCGCTGTCTGTGCTTCACCAAACCTTCTAGGTGATTCCCATGTATGCTCATGTTTAAAAAGCACTGGTCTACACTTCTCCTGGTCCTCAGCACATCCACAAACTTTTTGTGAAGAGGAGATATAGGGTACTAGCAAGACTAGAGGGGTGGGGATGGAGATTCCTTAAGTGAAGACAAGTTTTGGGACAGACTTGCGGCTGCTTCCCCAGGTAATCCACATGACAACTTCCTGCCTTTCCAGGGCGTCTGCAGCTCAGGGAGCTGAGTAGTTCCGTAAGACCGTGTGGGTGTGATATTGGACCCTCTTGCCTTGAAAAGAATGTCCTCTTGCTGCCCCACTGAGCATGTGTGTGGAGGCAGAGAAGTGCACTGATTCTTGCTCAAAATCTAAGCAGCTGTAATGTGACGAGAGGAAGTTTAGATGGGGAAGACTTGGGTCAAGGCACAGCTCAGCTATAGTAGCTTTGGGAGTCTGGGAAAATCCATTAACCTCACTAAACTCCGATGGACCTGAGATTCCCTATCTCAAAAGCAGAGCTAATTATATGTGCCCTGTTTCGTAGGACATTCTGCTCAATTGAGATAGGGGTCGGGATGAGATTTTGCCCAAACTCGCTAACTTCTCCACTCAAACGGATTCTTGGATAAAGGTGCTCTGCCAACAAGAATCACGGCTCAGTGGGGACAAAGTATTTTGTTAGTGTATTAAACTGGAGCATTTATACACACACACTGTAGGGTTTCTCTGGTAAGGGGTGATAAACTACAAGGCTGTGTTGTCAACCTGAATGAAACCTCCCGTCTCCAGCTTGTGGTCAGACTCCATGTCCAGTCACCAGCCCAGCCATGAGCTACTAGAATGCTAAGCATGACCATCATCAGGGAATGATGGCCACACAAAGGCAGGACCCTGAGCTGAGCTTGCCCACTACAGATGCCAGAACGAGAGAGGGAGGTGAGCCTAGAAGGCTGTATGAGAGGACGGCAATCCTGCCCATTGTGATCGCAGCCCAGTGGTGGCCAGGCTCCCACCCAGCACAGTGGGCCCCATGGGAGGAGCTAGCGAGGAGTGGAAGGTGGAGATGCAAGACTGCCCTTAAATTGAGAATACTTCACTCCATAGGGAAGAAATTCTCCTTCCTTAAAGTAGGAACAGTGGGGAGAACAGGAAAAGCACCCTCCTTCCTCATTAGCTAAGCAATCACTCTGAAAATGCTAATGACTTATAAGTATGTGCTTTTGTATTTAGTGTTTCCTTTCTTCAGTTCCCTTTGCCATGAATAGCAGCAGGCCCTGAGGACCCTCCTTGGCAGGTTGTGCTGGTGGCAAGGGTGGATGCAGCGTAGCTCAGCTTGGGTGGTCTGGTGGGCTGAGGCCATTCTGAGGGAGCAGGTGGGACAGGAGATAGGGTGGGAAGGAAGGGGTTAAGAGGAAATACGAAAGGAACGCACGTTGAAACGAGGTGGAAGGAGCTTCCAGAGAATGTCTCAACAGTGGCTGGTATATTCAGCTTACTTTATGAGCCAGCTAGGACCTGTTGGACGGGTAGATTTATTAGATTTAAAATGCAGGGGATATAACACATTTTGACCTAACCTGGCAGCACATAAGAAACCCTAGTCCCACCACTAGGGTTTTGATGCTGCCCTGCCCCTCCCCATTGTTGTAGCCACCCAGGGCTCTGTGAGTGCCTGGTCCCCACAGCTGTCCTCCTGCTTAAACTATGACGCTCTGCCACCTGCTAGGACTGGAACCCATCCTCCATCCCAGCACACCTGAGCAAGATCCTGAGACCGTCTTCCATGTGGCCAAACCCTGGCCCTGTTCTCTCATCGCTTCATACGTGTCCGTTTCCAGTTGCCTGGAGACACATGCTAACCCTCATACAATAATAAACATAACAATTGACCAGAGACACCCATCACGATGTTCCATCTATCAGGTGGGACTCCAGGATACTGAGCAGGGGGTGCAGACTGTGAACGAGGCAGCTTGAGAGGGTGCCTTTATCTAAATGGTGCTCTATGCTGTAATGTGCAAACACATCTGGCATCCCTGAGTGCCACGGATAAGACCTGGGTTTGTCATACTTTACATATTGTAACGTAGACTAACAAACTCAGCTTTGCTTGGATCCATGGCTCTTGGCAAAGATTTGACCTTGGGGTAAAAAATAAAAAAAGAATAGGCTCAGATCGATTGCATGTTAGCCAACAACTAAACCTGGATGTAGGTGATGAAAATGATGACCGTCACCCTTCCTGCTACTTACATTTATCGAGCACCTATTGGATGCCAGGCGGGCACCTGCATGGTTGAGGGACATCCTGAGATTTCCTCTGACTACAGTTTAGCAGGACCATCCGTTCATCCAAAATCCAAAGTGACATGTCACAATGATGAAATCTAGTATCTCCCTTGGCAGCTCCCTTCAAGGTGACCTTGAGAGATAGAGACACTTCTAAGCCTGCTGCCTGAGGATATTGAGGTCTGATGGAGAGAGCCTCCCCCCACCCCATCCAAATTTCCCAAGGTTTCCAAATTTTTGCAGCTCATCATGCCTATGTATCTCAGCAATTTGTTCAGTCCCTAGACAAAGAGAACTACTTAGCAGCTCCCTTTATTAATAGTTAACTTCAAATAACTTAATACTGGTAGTTGCTGCTCTGACAGAGGTCTGTCACTGTGTTACCCTGGAAATTCGAAAAGATCCTGTGGCTTTCCTGTAAGTTTGTTGTAGTCTCAGTTTGGGAACCACAGCCTTCACCTCACTGGAGGCAAAAGAGATGGAGCTTAAACATGGAGAAATATTACCAGGAGTCTACCACCTTGATGACACTTTCCTTTGAAATAGTCTAGTAAAATAATGAGAATTTTTACCCATTCCTATGGGAAGGAAGGTCATTTGGGGGAAGAAAGGTGACTTTGATAAATTGTAGGGAAGTGGCAGACATGGTCTGTTTTCTTACAGGCATTTCAGTATCAGGATCAGATTCGGCCAAACGACAGAGTTTCTGGCCAAGAATCCCTTTGGACTCATTTGCAGATTGCTGCCTGTAGTTTATTTTAGAAGCCATGGTTTCTTTCTGGAATAACAGGTTGATTGCCCATTTCCCACGTCTGTTTGCATGTCTGTGTCACTCGCTAACCTTTGGCTACTTCAGGCAGGATCGGTACAGAGAAGGTGTTCAGGGTATGTTTTTGAATTTCATAACCCCTTTATGGATGGCCAGTGAATAGTTTTAATTCCTCAGGTGGTTTCCCAATGAACATCATTGCTACTTTTCTTTGGTCTTGTTTTTTTAGGCTTGCAGAGAAAGGGTAGCATGAATACATCAAGCACTGGAGCTCGGGTTACATTGAAAGGTACAGGCTTATTACCCGTCTATGAGTTCCCAAGGAGAAGTGAGTTCAGAGCTTGTTGGTATGACTGTGGAGGTCTTAGCTGAGCTTTTTTGCTCCTCATAAGAATAGCAAGCACACCCTTGCGGACTTGTACCCAGGCTCCATCCTGCAGGTGCCATTGTTCTTGAGCAGGAAACTATTGGAGCTTTACTGTCATCCCATGTTCTGTGGTTAAGCTCAGTTATGAGTGATATGGCAAGCTTTGGTGGTAAGAAATTAAGAAACAGTACCTTATGTTCATTGAAATGGACTGCTTGATATTCTGGAAAATGAATGAGTCTGATACCATTGACATTTAGCAATGAATTTGGCAATGGTTGGTTGGCTATGGTGGTGGGAAGGCATAGTGGGAAAATTGAGCAACTCCAGAAAACCTCAATAGGTTTTTTTCTTTTTTGCTTTTCAGGTAGGTCTACCTGTCCCTAATCTAAAGGTGGGTGAAGCATAATTGAATTGATATAGCAAGTAGCTTGAGAAGGCAACACGGTCCAATTCCTGTTAAATATTTATCTTACTTTAAGTTAGATCCATGATGAATTCAGGTGAGAACTCGGTTCTGGTGTTTTCTCAACTCTGTCTACAAGTTCATTTCTATTTACCCCCTAGGCCAATATCACTGACAATCCCTTGGGTTGAGGTGAGTCACAGCCCTGCAATACAAGTAGTGGAGCTATTGGTAGGCAGTTCGCACCATTTGAGAAATTGGAGCCATTGAGCATGATAGTACTGTGAGGAAGTGGGTCTAGAAAACTTTTAATATCCATTCCAACCCTTAGAGAGTCCATGCTTTTTAGATGTGAGCTGTTAGTCATCCCACGGGGTCATTGAGTGTCTTGGTTTTAAATAAAACAGCAGCAAGGAAGCTTGTTGGGACAAATAGTATACCTGCTTTCTGCCCTCTACCTTGCCTCACACATAAAAGCTCTTCAGCATATGAATCTCAACAAGCTGCTTGAAGGAGTCATTTACAACCAGAAGCAAGGGAGAAAAGAGCATGTTCAGGCCTTTGTCAGCTGATGTTCAGACCAGACATAAATTGACTACTGTAGTTCAATTTCTTTTCTGCAGTGAATTAAGAAAAGATACCCTGGTGGTGAGAAGTAGATAGGAAGCCATATCTTTATAAAGGTCTTTTTTTCTTTTGCTACAAAACCACGCTGAGTCTGCCCAGACCTAAATTCTTGGAACTCACTTTTCCTGGAACTCCAGTGGAATGGAAACACTGACTTTGAGCACTTAACATTATTCCAACACTTTTATAATGGTCCATGCCGAGTTCTGAGTGTCTTACATGTACTAACTCATTTAATCTTCAAAACAGTATTAGAGCCAATGAAAAAGATACTATCACTGTGATACTGTGATCCTTCTGTCCTCTTTAGGGTCATATGGTAGCCTGAGATAGGTATCTGCCCTGACCCTCCATTAGTTCACAAAAATACTGTTTCCAGGAGTAGGACTAGCTTTTATAAAATAAAAATTACTTAAAAGAAATAAGAATAATGTAGCTTACAGTAACTTTTTATTAATTAAAGTGTACAGAAAAAAGACCCTACCTTATCAAAATTTCATTTGGGTTCTGTCAAGGTTCAATTTTTTTTGTTAAATAGTATACCTTTTAGGATAGATTTATTTGAAGGTCATAGACGTGTGTAGTTCTTGGAACAGATGATCTCCATTCAGCGCTCAAAGTTATTATAATCTTTCTACACTTATGATTCTTAGAGTAGCTTGAAATATGGAAATGTGAATGATTTTGTTATTTCACTCTGGATATTACCCATGTTCTAAAGTTACAGCATTAAAATATATACTTACTGTATTTCTATTTCCTGCAGGCTTATTAGTTCCAATGTCCATTGAGGGAACTGAGAAGGGGGCATAATATCTTTTCATGAAAAGAAAAAAAAACCAGAAATGTTTTGGCCTCCTTTCAGTAACATAAAGTCTGTAACGTTCTTCCCCTCATTTACAATCCTGTCCATGTATAAACAGTAATTTGCTCTTACAAGTGTACTGTAGTTAGAGTTCTGTTGGGAGCAGTTGTGTTCTCTGTGACATCATGAGATTTTAAAAAACAGTAATTATAAATATCCTCTAGGGTAAAAAAAATATAGTAAAAAGAAAGAATTGGAGAACCTATCTAGAGACCAACTGTTTCTTATTGCTCTTTTTTTTTTGAGTGTCCTACCTCCACCCCAATCTCTAGGAGTTTAGACCCCTGAAATCCCTGAAAACTCAGTGTAGATGTTACCTACTGCAAAGCTGAAAGTGTTATTGTTGGAAGAACTGTACTTATTAACACGCCTTCTTTACATCTGAAATAACTTGCTGCTATTGGTAAAGCCCATCTTCCAATTCTAAATCTAAAGAAGAATAAGCCTCAACTCCTTTGCCTGACACAGTGAATGGCGGTTGTGGCTTTTTTCCTTTGCTCTCTTTTCTCAAATCCAAGAATATGCCAGTGCGATCAAGATTTGTATTTCTCTGAATGGTCTGAATTAGAAACAACTGGTCTCAGTAATACTGGTTAGTGCCGAGACACAATCATGCGTATTTAGATGAAAAGGATCAATGTATCAAAGACAGACTCTGAAGTGACATTTCAACAGAAGAGCCCACTAGATGCCTAATGGGGGATTTAGAGAGGAAGGAGCAAAAGTAGGGTGGAATCTGAATATAAAAGCCACTCATGTTCTTACAGTCCAATTTGTATTCAGTTTTTTTGTAACTCGGGATGTATTTCCCGGTAGGAACTGTGTTTTTGCATGCTTTTCAGCCCCCCAGCTAGCTTATGAAAATCCATGACAAGCATAATGCAGGAACATGGTTTTTTGTTTTTTTTGAAAGAACACAGATTAGATATTAGATATCAGAGGGCCCTGGTTTGAGTCTAAACTGTAGTACCACTCACTAGGTGTATGGCTCTGGACGAGTCACTAAACTTTTCTATGCTTCAGTTTACACTTACAAAATTCACATGCTGAAACCCTGGATTTGATACAGAGTAATTATTCAAGAAATGTTAGCTGAATGAACAAATGAATGAGTATGCATTTTATTTTTGTGGGAAAAATCCATTCAAGGGATGAGAGACTCCTACAACTTCTGCAGCCTCATGGTGGAGATTTCCGGCCAGGGTCTGTGGTAATGGGGACTTCTTAAGGAACCTTCTGTGGCCATTTATGTGGTGTTGGGGTTTTCTCTGCAGCACCTCGTGGCTGACTGTCTAGCTGCAGTAGCTTCAGAGGCAAGGCCAAGGCTTCATGAACACCTTTACAGGGAGCATCAAAGGGGTGTGGGTGGTCATGTGTGTGTTTGTATGTTTGAGTTATGCACAGGTTACAAATTTGCATATCAAGGATTTTATGTGTACTTCTACTTCTGAAATGTAACAGAAGGTATAAAAAAAGATGTTTTTAATAGAAAATATATTAAATATAACAAATTTTGATTGGCCCAAGGGAGTTAGATAGGTTAATGCATTCAATATGAGTAGGGAAAAAAGATAAACATACTATAGAAGTATGAAAAACACAGTGTTATTCTCAGAAAGAAGCCAGAAGATGCAAGATATCACAGACTTTGAGGTGGTTGTCTTCTGATTATAGGAATGGACTTTGGTTTTATTTTAACATAACCTCTGTTTTTCTAATTATAGCCAGTTGTTCTCAAACAGACATGGGTAAGAGCAGTTTTAAATCTATCTTCTATTTCAGTAAGCATACCTTCTAAAAAATCCCTAAAATTTCAAGAGGAACTTTTCTCCCCCCTTTTTTTTTCTTAAGCAATTGCTGTATTTTGAGCTCCAAGGGCTGACAGCTGTTCTAGTTTTGCTTGGGGACTTTTTCACAATGTGGATTAATCAATGTTATGAACTGGGTCCGTGGGGTTTTGGGAATGTAATTGGTTTCAGATGACACTTTGCTAGTCAATCTGTGAAACAGCCGAATGTTGACACAGCTGAACAATTCCAGCTGTTTCCACTCGCCCCTTCCTCTTTCCCTGGACGCTGAATCCTTTGCCTTTATTTTTGTCTGCCCTCTCTCATTGTGACTTTGCTAAACTAATTTGTTATCTTTTCTGAAATTTCTTTCTGCTTTTCTCTCCTTTGGGATATCATGGATCCCCCTTTATTATATCTCCCACCCATTTTTATTTTACTAAACTTTTTTTGGCTTCTGTATTTCTTAAGCGAAGAATTGTTTTACCATTAAGTTCCCTTTTATTTGTGGCCATCACCTAGTTTGTTTATTTAAGGGCATGCAGCAACAAATTTAGATTTTACACAAGTGCTTGGATTCTGTGACTATTTGGCTTCACAACCGCTTGATTAACCTTTTTTTTTAATTACCAGAGGCATTCCACTGAATAAACAATACAAGCCATTAGCTTCCTTCAGTGTATAGCCGTATTTGCTACTGTATATCCCTTTGAAAGTGTGAGAAAAAGGGATTTAGGAGTCAGTATTGCTGCTAGAAAGATATATGATTAGAAGGGAGGAATCAAAAAAAGACCAACGCTGGGTTATAGACAGTATTTTAAGAGTTTACATACTGTCAGGGGAATGGTTCATAAATTGCTTTCAGTGGTTTTTCATTATCAGACTAATTTCTCTTTGTTTTGTCAAGAGTACTTGTTTCTGCATCTAACCTAATGGAGAAATGGCTTTAACTGCTTATGTGCCCAATGAAATTTTGCTATTTTATTGAGGGATAGGCTGCAGATCGCAAGCAAAATGAGCTACCCCGAAGAATAGACTGCACAAATAGGTACGTGGGTGAATGTGGTCATTCCCAGTAGCTGAGACTCTTGATGAGGGCAGAGTAATACCATTCTTTCCAGGATGGTCTGTTTTGACTAAATGATGGCTCAGATTTATAGGACAATTATACAGACACCTACTCTGCCTTGCTTGTGTAGACTTAGATGCACAGCATGATTAAATATTCCAAAGTCGAACGCAAGTCTAAGCTGTCAAAGAATGTGAAACAATTGAGCAATTATCATGAGAATTTGGCAAATAAATGCAATTGACACAGTGAATTTTTCCAGATCTTTCCTCCCACTATGATTGCTAATGAACATGGTATCAGAGGAAACACCCTCAGGAGGTGGAGACTATTTTAGAGACAGGAAACAATGGGTAGATATACAGTGTCATTTCTTTGAATGGAGAACTATAAACAGTACAGGTCCCTAGGCATTGGTGAGGGCTGATCCACTTTAACTCTTTTATACAATTGTGTGTGTAGTGAAAGTTCTGGATCTTTTTAACAGCGGAATACTAAGCTGTCATGGGCCAAGTGTGCCAAAAAGAGGCAGAAAAGCAACTGTATTAACAAAGCATATGGAAAAAAAAATAACTCAAATTGCACTTGGAGGTGAGCAGCCAGAATTGTATGTGCTAATCCAGTAAATAGGTTTACAAATTGTTACAAACAGTTCTCCCAAGACGGGCCAAAATGTGGTTTTTGGCAGACCAAATATTGGATGTAATCATGGAGGGTGGTGGAAGCAAATGAAAAGCCTGTCTCTGGCTGTTCATAATACAGTCCACAGCCAGACCAGTACCCCCGACGGAACAGAGGAAGGTTCTGAGAAGGGATCAAGGTATGTCTCTGGCTGTTCATAATACAGTCCACAGCCGGACCAGTACCCCCGACGGAACAGAGGAAGGTTCTGAGAGGGGATCAAGGTATGTCTCTGGCTGTTCATAATACAGTCCACAGCCGGACCAGTACCCCCGATGGAACAGAGGAAGGTTCTGAGAGGTGATCAAGGTATGTCTCTGGCTGTTCATAATACAGTCCACAGCTGGACCAGTACCCCCAACGGAACAGAGGAAGGTTCTGAGAGGGGATCAAGGTAGCTAAGGGATTTGAGTTATATTACCTGAGGGCAAACAAATCTAGTACCTTTTATTTAGGAGGTTAAGAATGGATGGTATGATGATCTCTAAGATCATAGAGGTTAGGACAATGTGAACCTAGACTTATTCACCAAGCTTGGCAGCAATACGTATGTTGAGAGAGAAGCCATAATATACTGGATGAGAACACCAATGTTCAAATCCTTGTTCCACCATTTATTTATCTGACCATAGGTCTTTTACCTGATCACTCTGATTCTTAATTTTCTCTTCTGAAAATGGAGGAAATAAGAATCTGACAGTGGTCTTACAATTATCAAGTGAAATATTATAGGATTAATAAGCATGCTGCATACTCCTGTCTCTTTCTGATTTTACCCTACTTGGGTACCACCATGGAATCATTAACTTCTGTTAGAAGCTGATGGGTAAAAATGGACAGCTCATGTTGGATTTGGAATGTAGATGAGAGCTCATAAACTCCTACAAATTGCATCCTTTCAGCCAAAAAAAAAAAAGGTGAAAAACAAAAACACTAGACTTAGTAAATTTCTCAGACAAGCAGAAGTGAAAGGCTGGAATCCTACTCCAGAGGAGGAATATTGATTCAGTCATTGGCTACTTCAACCAAGGATACTTCAACCAAGCTGCAACCAGCCTTGAAGGGGACACCAGCCATGGAAGAGAAACAGATTCCCTTCTAGAGCAGAGAAGTCTTTGGAGAATATGAAATAGAGTCAGGTTAAGACCCTAGGGCCAGAGTCTTATATGAAGGAAGCAGGTTATGCAGTGAAAACAAGGTCTTGTGTGAAGGAAACGGGTTATACAGTGAAAACAAGGTCTTGGCATCCCATTCTTGTGCTCTGAGAGACCCCTTGTCTCCCAATTTTGCAGTCAAACTTGTACCAGCATGAGATTTATGCCAGATTCCTTAAAATACAAGAGCAGGAAGCAACCCAATATCCAACAGCCTGTCAAAGGTAGAACTATCCAGGTACCCAGCTCTGCCCCATATTCTGTCACCAGCCTCCTGCAAGACTGATATTACTCATCTCTGAATCCATTTGTTCATTCAAGAGATGGTTTTTTTTTGAGTACTTGCTTTGTGTCCATCCCCTTTTTGCCCTCCTAGAGTTCTTAAAGGACCAAGACATTGAGCAACGAGTTACTAAAACACATGAGAAATGTCAGCTGCATTAAATGTTGCCAAAAGAGTGCTGTAAGCTTCTGGAGTGAGGAGGTTTGACTTGGGGTCAGGGAAGGCTGTCTTGGGCAATGACAGTTCAGCCCAGTTTATTAGGAGTGAATCAGGGTAGGCAGAAGGGAACTGGGGATGCACCATTGATGTAGATGTGGCACCTATCTGCAAGAAGTTCACAGTCTAAAACAATTGTGGTGCATTATGATACCTGCTACTAGTAGTGAACATTTTCCTAGGGATCTTTTGTTATCACCTAGAGAGAAATTAACAAAAAACAGATATTGGGGTCAGGGTCTGTCTTCAAGGAAGGCTTTCTGGAGAAAGTGATATTTGAGCTGAGTTTTGAATGATAACTCTACTATTAATTTGCAAAAAGTCTTGGAGCCTTAAACATACTGATTACAAAATTGCTTTGAACTCTGATTCTCTAAGCTTGATGTACTGGGAACACTGAGTGATTCTTTTTTAGTCTCTGTGGGAGGAGACAGGGAAGAGTGAGTAACTAGCTCAAGGCAAGCAGTGAGGCAGCACAGGTGTGAGGGGACAAGAGGTGGGGTGGGGAACCTGGGGAATGCTTACTGCTCCCAAGTCAGATTACATCTTAGAAATTCCAGAATTTCACTTCTGTGCCAAGATAGGGGATGGGCCATTGTGTAATAGCATTTCTTGCTGCCTGATCACGAGGGGATGCATAGAAGCCTCAGTTCAGGTAAGGATGGTCACTGAGCCCTCTGCATGATCTCCCCAAAGCTACCATGATGAATCTTAGAGAGTGTTTTTCATAGTGTGGACTACTGACATCAGAGGAATTTGGGGAAGCTATTAAAACAGCAAGCACATCCCTATGCTCCACCATAGAACTGCAGCATCAGTATGGAGGGGGTATGGTCTGCACATTTAATAAGCTCTCCAGGTGCATCTCATGCACTCTCAAGTTTGTGAACCCTGAAGTTTGCATTGGGATTTTAGGCTATGGGTGAGTGCTAGATTACAGCCCCCATGCAGTAGGACGTAGCTCACTAGCCTAATATAAAGCCAGCAAGAATGGGGCTTTTGGGAAGTTGTGGTGTGAGTTGGTGCTTTTCCCTTCAGAATGAGATTGCACAATTGCATGCAGGACTTCCCTCCCTCGAGGCAGAGGGCTAATTACACAACACGGCCAATAGGCCCCATCACTCTGTCCTCTAATTATGGTTTTAAAAATGTACTGTGGAGCCCTTTGCCATCACAGCTGCCCTAGAAGTTGAGTCCAGAATGTGACGGTTGAAAGGGGCTTGAGATGTTATCTAGCAGGAAGTCTGCTGATGCCTTATTCTGAAGCAAGAGGGAGGTTCAGCAAGGAAAAGTGAGGTGCCCAAAGCTTCACCAGAAAGTGGTTCAGGACCAGGACTAGAATGTGGCTTTCTCAGTAGGTTTCCATTTTCAATAGCTACGCCAAACATGCTCACTCTGTATATTGCAGCACTGACTTTTTTACTCTTTTCACAAGGAGCTCTGATCTGCAATTGCCTGGGATTTTTAAGTTGAAAAGCTGTCATTTAGTCTTCATATTCTTTTGTAATTATGATAGTTAATTTTTATTGAGCACATGCGCTGTGCTAGGCAGTGTGCTAAAGATTTTATACACATTAACCATCTAACCCCATCAGCAAACCTATGGAAGTAAGTATCCCCATTTTCAAGATGAGATGGAGGCTTGAGAAACTTCCAAGAACCATTATAGGGAGACACAACTAGTAAATAGGAGGACAACGATTTCAACCAGGGCAGTCTGATTCCAAATTATTATTTTGTCTTTTACACTATTGGCCTCTTGTGTTGATGAACAAAAATTCTTTTCGTTTGGATACAAGGTTAAGTAGCCTTGCCAGAATTCCTCTTTACATTTAGGTAACAAAAGATAAAAGTGTATTAAATATTTTCTTTCCACCAAGGTCTAGACTGCATAACTTTTTGCTGTACAAGTTACTGTAATAGAGTATAAACACTCTAGCATGTTCTCTCTGGGCAATGGCTGTCTTCTGTCTATCTCCCTCAAACTCCAAGATCTATCTACTCTACAAGCTTGCTTTTTATAAAATAAAATAACCCAAGATGAAGAGAATCTGTATTTTTCTGTGGAGTCTGATTTTTTAGTTAGGAGTAATAGCAGCTGCACAACGGGAAGGCGTCAAGTATTATTTCGTCTCTAAGGGGAAGCTCGGGCGCTGCTGTTCAGTGCTACATCTTGATTCGTGGGCTTTGCAAGGCCAGCTCGTGTGTCCTGCACGTCAGTGAGAGTACTGCTGAGCACGACTGATGGGAGAGCCTGCTCTTCACACTTACACTACCATCCATGTTGTGGCTCTTAGTCTTGGGTGATGTACTCAAACTGTGTATATTCTGTCATTTTCAGATGACTGTAATAAGTTAGAAAAATTAAGTAGGGAAAAGGAGCCCACAAGAAGTGGGATGTCTTATTCTATCACTTACTTCCTCACAGGTTTTTCATAGGGAGCATGTCCTTGAACCTCCATAGCATGTAAATACTAACACTTAGGAAGGGAGACTATATTTCCCTGTACGCACAGAGCTCCAGCTGCATCCCTATGCATTTGGGGGAGAAGAGAGTGTAACTGCTACCATCACTCCAGATAGGAATGCCATGTGCATACCATGCATAAATTAATATACACATGAAATGCAAATACTGCCTAGGGACTCCTTGAGGACAGACTTGCTGAGCCTTTATCCAAGCTATTCCCTCTGCCTGAAACACCCTCCCTGCTCTTCTCTAGTGAACTTACTCCTCTTTTCCAACACTGTGCCCCAGGTCCCCTCCTCTGAGACCTCTTCCCTGACGCCATCCTGAGGGCCAGAAGTGCCCCTCCTTGCTGCTCACTGCTCTCTGCTCACCTCAGTCAGCTTCCATACTGTGCTTGCTTCTAATTTTTTATCTCTTTGGCCAGATTTAATTTTCAGGGTTCCCAGAGGTTTCTCCAAGAAAACGCCAATCCAGAGGGAAGAATAACAGCTTCTCCGTCATGACTTTGGGGTCACTTGCTTTTTTATTCAGGCTGGATATTTTCAATTGTCTTTGTTGTAGTAGTCTAGCCATTTTGCTTATTTTAATGAAGAGATCTAGGTGATGGGACCACTGATGCATCCCAGGCTACTTTCCCCATGTGCTTTTTGGGGGAGAAAGCAGAAACTTCAGTGATGGAGTCCCCAGTTTCACCGAGCAACGGACGGGGCTCTGTGGCCAACAGTGGGTGGGATGTCATCTCTGTGTTCCCTGCTACGGGCCTCCAGCGCTCCCGTGCTACCTTCTGCCACGTGTAGTTCTGGGAAGGCCCTTGTCAAGTGTCCACTTTTAGGGTGTGTTGTCATGGCGACGGTGTGGGACCAGGCCAGGGAGAAGCCTGCTCCTACAGAGCATCAGCTCTAGCCAAGCAGAATGGGGAGGGCAAAGTGAGCCAAGAGAACATGTGAGATGGGAGTCCGGATGCCAGAGGACCAGTAACATGATCGTCAGGTGCTCACTTGTACTCTGCATGATGCCAGGTGTGGTGGGGGAGCCTGAAGAACATGAAATCGGTCTTTCCCTGCAAGGAGGGATCTGCTGCAGTCTGTTCACTTACCGAGCATTTACCGCATACCTGTCTGGAACCACAGCCTGTACTAGGAGATGAGGAGACATCGGATAATAAAGACACCCCTCTGCCTCCAGAACTAATAGACGGCACTTAACAAAAAGGCATAGTTGTTGTTGTTTTTTCCAAATATGGTAGTATGGTGCTTTGATCCATCTTTTGCATTTTATGAATTGTTTTGTGGTCAAAAGTAAGCAAATTGCTTTTTCTGTGTTAGACCTATGGGCTGCCAGAACTGCAGCCTTTCGATCCACTTTAATTTTTCTCCTGGATGCCATTTGTGCCTGTCCGAGCTTTTAGCTGGATCCCTATTTAGGGATGGGATAGGTAATGAAAATTGAGAAGAAGAATCTTTTATTGTAGCCCATAAATAAGAGGAACTCCTGGGCTCTCATTTCCCCATGGGAGGAAAGACTATTGATGTAAATCACAATAGCATCTCTCAAAGCAGATTTCGAATGTAGTAAGGAAGATTTCTATAAACCTCTGTTCCTCCAGAAACATGTGCAATTGCTCATATAATGGTCTTATAATAAATAAGTGCATTTCAATAACTCTTTGGTAGGCGGGGAACATAAAATGAACTCTCCTTCCAAGAGTAACCATTAAATGTCATTGCTTATAGTTGAGTAAACATCACTCTGAGGTATGGCAGTGAACAGTGAACATCTTCTGAGATCATCTGCCAGTGGCTCACATGGCCTGCATTTTATGTGTTTCCTTCAGCAAGCAAGGGTATTGCTCTGGCAGGTTGTTCTGACTATTAAAAAACTGGGAATTATGTTTCTTTTTCCCCCCTTCTGCCACCAAGATGGAGGTGTCCCCCCTGAGGTTCCGTTACTGGTTTTCTTGTCTTCTCTTTGCTTTCTCTAGGAGATGCATCTGGCCTCATAGCCACCTAACTGTGTGTTATTGGGGAGAGGCAGGTGGTAGTGAAGGAAGAGTCAGAGATGACATCTTTCTCCCAAATTTCAACATAATCGCATCTATGGAAATGTGTTACCATGAATTCACGCTGTTTTCAACCAACTACTTCATCTTCCTCCAAAATGGAGCCTGCCTTTGCAACAGATATTTACTGAGCACCCCTTTTTGCGTGAGGTATTGTGCCTCAGGAGCTTGGGACATATAAAGGCAAACACAGCGCAGCCTTGGGGCTGCCTAGTCGATATTCTAGCGGGCAGTACTGACTCATTATAATACAATGTGTTTTCATTATTTAAAGTACAGAGTGATGAGTCCTGGAAATAGGGACAAGGTGCCCCCGAACCTCCTGTCTGGGTCAGTGCTGCCTGCACTCTGTCACCCCACCAGAAAGACCTGGTTATGGTAATTTTGTCCTTCCTTCCCCAACTCAGTCTGACAGTCCTCAGATGACCTCCCTTGCTTCCTCCTGGCACTGCCTGAACCCAGGGCCGTACTACCTCCCATTTGTGTTATTTTCCTTCCTAAGCTGATTTCTTTGCCCCTGAACTGACTCCCTTAAATCCATCCTGGACCCTATAGCAAGATGAATGGTTCTTAAAATGTTTCCTTCCTCCTGAGCTGTCGTCTCCTGTGCATTCACCCATTCACCAAAGGGTTAAGGGGTCCTTAGAAGCACTGGAAGCTCCCTGTGGCCTTGGTGGTGAACTCTGACCTTTAGCCTGGTGTCCAGTCTGGCTGTACCCGGCCTTTCTGACCTATACCTCCCATCTCTGCACATGACTTCCCAACCAGTGCTTTCCCCTGACATTCGCAAGTCATGCCTTGTATGTTTTTCTCTCTTCCTTTGCTCTTGCTCTGCTCCCCATCAGGACATCCAGATGCCTTATTAGGGTCTAGCTGAACTCCTTTCTCTTCCATGAGGCTTCCATGACTACCCTAGCCCTAAGGGGACAGAAAACACCCTCTGTGATCAGTCACAACCCATACTGATCCAAAAATGTCCTGCAAAACCCCTGGTCCCACTGTATCCGTTACTGAATCTCTTCTTCGATTTGTGTAGAGCTAAATACTATCCTTCAAGCTTCTCTATACATAGTGGTCTATTTTAACAAGTATTTTTTCCAGAAGAATGGATCCCTGAATGAAGAGAGAAATTTGTGGAACTGTGGAGTCCCAAGTCATAAGCTATTAGCTTTATCACTGCACTTGAGTAAATCTGCATGAGCTTCTCAAGTTAGCTAGTGATGGGCCCTGAAGGTGGGTGGTCTTGTTCAAAGACAGATGGTTTTTATGTGGGGTCTCCTCCCCTGAGTTCCCTGTTTTAAGGAAAGAAGCAAAGAAACTAGTGATTTTTACAGCTTTCTGTGCCTCCGAGGTGGTCATCAGCTACTGAGCAGGAGGGCTCAAGAAGGCTTAGAGAGAAACATAATTACTTATTATTTTCATTATTATATGACAGGATTTCGAGCTGAATCCACATTTCATGTGCCTTCAGTTTAAAATTGCTTCCTGACATCTACAGAAGTGCTGAAGGCCTTGGCCGTCCACAACAGAAAGCACTGACCATGATCAGTCTGAGAAATGCTGCATAAAGATCAAGGTTAAGTACATAGGGGCTAGAAGTCACACGTTCACGAATTTCTTCATGTGGGGGCCTGACAGAAATAATATTCTTTTTCTTTTATCCTATGCTTCTCTTTTATGCTTGAGTATTAAAAAGCCAGGCATAATGGAGTACCCAACACTAAATTAGAGGTGGGTTGAAATTCCTTCCTTTCCTGCAGGTTATCCAGTGAGCTTGCTCATGCTTCCTTGCTCCCTCTTCCTCCGCCTGGAGGGTCTACGCACACCTGGCAGCCAGAGAGCCCCTCGGTGTGCAGGGAGACCATTGGAAGTAGGTACCTTTGACGAGCTCACCTACCAAAAATGTCACCTCACCGCTGCTTCTGTGGTTTCACACTGAATGTGAAATATTCATTAAAACGTTAATTTCAAGTCTTGTCAAGTGTAGATTGTTAAAGGCATTACCTTTTCGTGGCACACCCTGAAACATCGGGGGCATGAGGGCTGACCGGTACAGGGTTGAACAGGCCAAATACTGCCAGGAGCCCCTTTGGACAGCCACATCAGGGTATTTTTATCTCCATTCAGCTGAGATAGTGTGTTGTGACTATTAGCAGAAGGAACCCGGATGGGTGTCGGCCTTTTTTAATGGTGATCTAGGCCCAATGTACTCTAGGACTGGTTTTGGTAACTGCTTTTCATTCTTTGCCTCTATTCTAGGGTAGAGATTGCCCATATATTTTAAAAATGGTTTTTATGTTTCTATTTGTTTTGATTTCTAGGACCGTGTTTAGATGACAAAAACACCAGATTGAAAGACGGTCCATCTGGTATCTTTGGCTTTCATAAAAGCCAGTTTGAATCACATCGGAGTTGATCCAATGGCTGGAAAACACATATTTACTCAAAATATGGTTAATTGGATGTCTCTGACTAATCCTGGATTTTGTCATCTTGGACGGGTCAGGCTTCAGTTTCTCCCCTTCTCGCTTTTTTCAGTTTGAGAGGCATTGAAAGTAGCAGGAAGAATGTAGAATTCAGAAAGGCCCAGATAGGAGTTCTAGCTTTCCCACTTCAGAGCTTTTGACCTTGGGCAGGGTACTTAACCTCTCTGAATCTCAGTTTCTTCATTTGATTTTAAGGCTATTAATACCTTCTACAAGACTGGGGGAGGGCTAATACAGCAAACCCATGCAAGATACCTAACGTAGGAGCCAGCAAACGAATAGTACACAGTCCCAACCTAGTGTCCATTATTGATGTCGTTGTTTCCTAGTTTCTGAGCTTCTGCTTCTTTTCCTTTCTAACTTGTTTTCACTCTTAATATTTTTCTTTTCTTTTGCTTTAAAGAAAGAAGTCGTGTTAAGGGCCTTTTTATGCATTTGTAATGATAACTGATTCATTGGATATTTAAGAGTTATTTATTACTTGTATATAGCATGGTTTTCTATGGCAAGTATTTAATTCAAGTGTACTTCTCAATAACAATACAGTTACTGTGAACCATCTGGAGTTACGCCATCACATAAAAGGAGGCTAGAGACCTGTCAAGAGACATTTCTCTACTGGATGAGTTAGGAGGAGTTCCATGATGTTAATTATTTAAAGGCACTTTTTCTGAAAACATTTCCCAAACCCTAATGATTCTGTGCGGTTGCCTATAGACACTAGCAATGCTTTCTACACTTTCATTGCGATGGTTCTAAAAATATAGAAAGGAAATTTTGATGTGTGATAAAAGCTCAGGATGATCAGCCTTTTCTGCCTGTGTACTTTTCTCTAAATATTGGTTTCAAACACCATCTGGAATCTTTGAGGCAGCCTCTTTCTTTCTAATGCTGTTTTGTATGATGGACCTAATAATGGCCCCGCAGATGACCTGAACATCTGAAACACCTTGAGAAGCTGAGACAGCTGTACAGGCATTGCCAGCAAGGTGGTACAAGAAGCAAATAGGCACACATGTTTTCTTGGGGAAATGAAGTGATTTTCTGCTGATGAGCTGAGGATACTCTGTAGATATTAGCCACAGAATAAATATTAATCTCCACTATGGGCCTGACTGGAAGCTGTACTTAACTTCAAGAACTGCTGGAATGAAGGGTGAGGAAAAGTCTGATATTAAACATCACTACAGGAAGGGTGAATTCAGACTTCACATAAAAAAGAGAACTGGGAAAGAGAAGAGGCTTAGGATGGGCAGGGTGGTATTGTTACCTGCCTTGGGGGAGGTGACTTTTTATATGCAAGAAAATTAAAGAGAGAGTCAACTGTTGCTTCATTAGCAGTGCCTAGAGAATTTGGCCATCTTCATAAACACTGTGTTGTCTACTGGTGTCATTTACCCATACTGTTCATATGCGTCAAGCTCCTGGAAAATAGTGTATTTAGAATAACAGGGTGAATGACAGAACATACACAAATACTCACTGAAGGGACTTTATTTGGACACCAAGTAATCAGTGTCAAGTGTTTCTTGTGCCTCGGTGGGATGAGAAATATAAGGGCTGCGGGTTCCAATCCTCGTGTCATGTCCCTGGCCTCTCTGTCTTCATCAACCCTGATTTCCATCTCTAAGGGAAGGCACCAGGTATCATTTCAGGCATTTTAGAAATAGAAGTAACTGGCGAGAGATGAAGATAAGCTTTTTTGCATCTATGGGAGGATGTTTGGAAAATTAAAGTTCTTTTCAAGGGCTTTGAGGGGCAACAGGAAGACAACACAGCTAGTGGTTATTTTTTCCTCCTGCTCCTACTGTTCTGTTCCTCCCATAACAATCTGTGTCTTGTCTTCAGGAGAAACTACATACGTGTAACAGCAACAATGGAGTGTGAAGAGACTGAGTCCCTCTTGAATCTTTCTATTCATCACCATTCCTTTCCCCCCCTTTTTTTCCCTTTACGCTCAACCTAAGTGGATTTTATTAAAACTACAGATTCTGTCACACCTACCATCCAGAGGCTTCAGGATAAAAACATAATATAGCTTATTTTGCTCTGAAAGGCTCCCTTGTAAAGAAATACCTTTGCAGGAAACAAAAGAAAATAGCAAAGTAAGTTGTTCCCCCCACCCTTTTCCTTAAGTATTGAATTATCTGAAGGAAACCTTCCCCTAAGAATGCAATAGGTATATTATGCTTCAGGAGTGTCAAAGGGACAAATGAAGTCTAAGTATGCTTCACTGTTGTGTGGATTCTGAGAAGCTCCTTCAAGGAGAGCATTTGTCTGAACACATGCCCAACTCTTAAACTATTTGTTTTCTAGCTACAGAAATAACCATCAGCTGTGTTGTCTCCCTGTAGCCCCTCGAAAAGAGAGAAGCAAGAATTTTGTTTTCAAGAGGCATTCTCAAAGACTGCTCATTTCCAGCTTTGTTCCTGGGGTTCTGCCTCTCTTTCCCGGTCTCAGCTCATCCCTGGACACCAGCTTCAGAGCCAGCAGCCACAGAGGAATCAAGAGGGTCATCCCGGAGTCTGCCTGTTTGCAACTGCTCTAGGCCTGTGTCGTAGCCGTCCAGGCTGTGTGCACAACGACGAACCCTCACACGGCTTATTCTGCTGCAGAGGGGTTACCTGAGCAAGACCTAATTACATCCGGACAGGGAGGGAGCGAAGTGAATTTTCGTCCTTTCTGTCAGCATGAGTCAGTAGGCCGACATCAGGTCTCAGGGGAAGAGGGGCAAAAGCCATATTTTTGTCCAAAAACAAAATGTTTTCTCAGCTGACAGCTGTATGCAAGCAGTAACAGTACATTGCAATGAGCATTTTAAAATATGGGGAGTTGAGATTATTGGCTTTGGGTGAAAACCAAGTGATGTAGGACCAAGTGATGGAGACATTTCCATCAGGTCTACCTTTTCCTGACAATACAGGCATTGTTCGTTACAGGAAGAAAAGCAGGAGTGATGTGCTTAATCTTTAACTGTATGAAGTAAATTAATGAGCATGAATATGAGATTTCTTTTCCTTGATGACACTTTATTTATACTATGCTACCATTTATCCCCAAAAGACACTTTTAGTGAAGTAAAAAAAGATGTCCCCTCTGTAATCCTGTACCAGGTGCACAGCTAGGTTAGTGGCCTGCAGACCGGGCGCTTTCGTGCAGGGGACAGCGTGATGCAGGCTGAGGTCTGCACCTTTGCCTGTCTTTTCCCTGTTAAGCTTTTTGTGCACCTCTTGGGCTTTTGTTTTACTGAAGAAGAGTATAAAGACAATCAAGAGTGTGTGGAAATACACCATGACCTAGAGTGGAAACAGTCGGTGGGGAAACCGGCTACACAGTCTCAAACTATACACTCAGAATACCTGGAAAGGTTCCCGTAGAATGGGTGATGATGTGTAGAAACAGGCTGAAGTCGATCTAGTGAAGCAAATCCATTTTCAGAAACTACAATCTGATAAACGTCGCTCACCCTCCATTTCTCTCCTGGACTGATGTTTTCCCACCTTACAGACTACACACAGTCATGATTTATTATAATAGCTTCATATGATGCCAGAACCACTCGATTGGTGGAGCTGCTACCGGTAGCTGGAAGAAGGAAGAACAGCAGTAAGCACGACGCTTTGCCATCCAAACTTCAAGAATTCTAGCTGTTCAGTAGACCTCTTGCAAGGAACCTGAAATGAAGAAGAAAAAAAAACCTTTCATGTAATTTGCCCAATGAATTTTCCTCACCGCTGATAAGGCTTAAGAGACCCGCCCCTCCACCGCCATGTTTGGGGCAGGGAGTGGGGGTGGTCCCACTTAATGAAAACGTTAACACTAATGGCTCTCCGTGTGTGTAAGTTAAATGCACATAGCCATAATGGTGAGCACCTCTAACTCTTGCCACTCTCGGATGGTGAGCAGATCCTCACCGCCCACCCTGTGCCTTTTCTGTTCTGACTGCACGTGATGGCAGCTCCCTTTAGTTTAGTCAGCAGCAGATGCTGCATGCCTAAGATTTCCAAGCTGTACAAAAAAGAAAACAGGTTATTGCAACCACAGTAAGATCTGGGGGGAGATGCCTCTTCCATTTCTGCTCTAAGGTGGGATGGGTGTGTGTATGTCTGCTGTATATTCTTTGGCAATTAGTGCTCCAGCGTGGGGCTGCTCCCTCGCAGCACGAAGTCACTCACATCCTTTGAGCCTGACAGGGAAGGGCGAATGCAGCGACAAGGAATGACAGAGACCTCAGACCCTTGTGCACGTGGATGTGTTGGCCAGAAATAGCAAATGCCAAGCGTCCCTGAAGCCTCTCCCCCTCTCCAGGAAGAGAACAGTACGTGCAAGCATCACTAGGTGGCATAGCTGCCCTGGCATGTTATCCTCCCGGAGCCGAGCTGGTAACTGTTGTGGGATGCTTTGATGATAAACCTGATAGGATTCCTATCCAGAGGCACCAATACAATTAACTCTGATCAAGCCAAAGATTCCATTAGCAGTGGATCGTTGGATTGACTCCAGGAGAAAGAGAAGCTACGTGTTAGGATCTGTCACTGCAAACACCTGCTCACCACAGTTTGTCCTGCCCAGCTGCTGCTGAATGGAGTTCAGGCTTTCAAGTTGATGGATTGATATGCCTCACAAGGCTTGCTATGTCTCTGTCCTCCCACCCCCGCCAGCCCCAGCCTCCTCCCTCAAAATAGATGTACACATGCTTATATAATATATATCCTCAACTTCAAAGGCATAGGAAGGTTTCAGAAAAACATGTATACATATATATGTGTGTGTGTGTGTGTGTATGTCTGCATGTGATAATGAATGCTGGGACAGTAAAAGACTCAAATCAGGAAACAGCAAATCCATTTGATTTGACCACCAGATCATTTCCCTGAACCACACTTTCTATCACTATTATAAGTGGGGCCAGAAAGCCACCACCCATGCGTCAAATCTGGTCGCTCTATTAAGTTTGACTGGAAGAGAGCCAACCTCATTGCCTTATTTTTTTTTTGAACATGATGTTTAATTGTACATAGCATAGTATTTGGCATCCCATTGACTGGTTGGAGTGCATTTCAGCCTGTATAATTTTTTTAAAATTTATTTTAGTATCATTAATCTACAATTACATGTGCAACATTATGGTTATTTTTTAAAATTTATTTTGGTATCATTAATCTACAATTACATGTGCGATATTATGGTCATTAAACTACCCACTTCATCAGGTCCCCCCCCACCAACCCCATTACACTCACTGTCCATCAATGTACTGAGATGCTATAGAATCACTACTTGTCTTCTCTGACTTGTACAGCTCTCCCCGTGCCCTCCGAACATTACATCTGCTAATTGTACTGCCCCTTTTTCGCCCTTGTCCCTCCCTTCCCACCCATCCTTTTGGTAACTATTAATCCGTTCTTGGGTTCTATGAGTCTGCTGCTGTTTTTTTTCTTTTAGTTTTTTCTTTGCTCTTATGCTCCACATATGAGTGAAATCATTTGATACTTGTCTTTCTCTGCTTGGCTTATTTCACTGAGCATAATACCCTCTAGCTCCATCCATGTTGTTGCAAATGGTAGGATTTGTTTTCTTCTTATGGCTGAATAATATTCCATTGTGTACATGTACCACACCTTCTTTATCCATTCATCTACTGATGGACACTTAGGTTGCTTCCATTTCTTGGCTATTGTAAATAGTGCTGCGACAAACATAGGGGTGCATCTGTCTTTTTGAAACTGGGCTGCTGCATTCTTAGGGTAAATTCCTAGGAGTGGGATTCCTAGGTCAAATGGTATTTCTATTTTGAGTTTTTTGATGAACCTCCATACTGCTTTCCACAATGGTTGGACTAATTTACGTTCCCACCAGCAGTGTAGGAGGGTTCCCTTTTCTCCACATCCTCACCAACATTTGTTGTTGTTTGTGTTTTGGAGGTTGGCCATCCTCACTGGTGTGAGGTGATATCTCATTGTGGTTTTAATCTGCATTTCTCTGATGATTAGCGATGTGGAGCATCTTTTCATGTGCCTGTTGGCCATCTGAATTTCTTCTTTGGAGAAGTGTCTATTCATGTCCCTGCCCATTTCTTAATTGGATTATTTGCTTTTTGTTTGTTGAGGTGCGTGAGTTCTTTATATATTTTGGATGTCAACCCCTTATCGGATATGTCATTTATGAATATATTCTCCCATACTGTAGGATGTCTTTTTGTTCTACTGTTGGTGTCCTTTGCTGTACAGAAGCTTTTCAGCTTGATATAGTCCCACTTGTTCATTTTTGCTTTTGTTTCCCTTGCACAGGGAGATATGTTCATGAAGAAGTCGTTCATGTTTATGTCCAAGAGATTTTTGCCTGTTTTTTCCAAGAGTTTTATGGTTTCATGACTTACATTCAGGTCTTTGATCCATTTTGAGTTTACTTTTGTGTATGGGGTTAGACAGTAGTCCAGTTTCATTCTCTTACATGTAGCTGTCCAGTTTTTCCAACACCAGCTGCTGAAGAGGCTGTCATTTCCCCATTGTATATGCAAGGCTCCCTTATCATATCTTAATTGACTGTATATGTTTGGATTAATGTTTGGATTTTCTATTCTGTTCCACTGGTCTGTGGGTCTGTTTTTGTGCAAATACAAAATTGTCTTGATTACTGTGGCTCTATAGTAGAGCTTGAAGTCAGGGAGCGTAATTCCCCGTTTTATTCCTCCTTCTCAGGATTGCTTTGGCTATTCGGGGTCTTTTGTGGTTCCATATGAATTTTAGATTATTTGTTCCAGTTCATTGAAGAAAGCTATTGGTATTTTGATAGAGATTGCATTGAATCTGTAGATTGCTTTAGGTAGTATAGCCATTTTGACAATATTTATTCTACCTAACCAAGAGCATGGGATGAATTTCCATTTGTTAGTGTCCTCTTTAATTTCTCTTAGGAGTGTCTTGTAGTTTTCAGAGTATAGGTTTTTCACTTCCTTCATTAGGTTTATTCCTAGGTATTTTATTCTTTTTGATGCAATTGTGAATGGAATTGTTTTCCTGATTTCTCTTTCTGTTAGCTCATCGTTAGTGTATAGGAAAGCAACAGATTTCTGTGTGTTAATTTTGTATCCTGCAACTTTGCTGAATTCAGATATTAGTTCTAGTAGTTTTGGAGTGGAGTCTTTAGCGTTTTTTATGTACAGTATCATGTCATCTGCAAATAGTGACAATTTGACTTCTTTACCAATCTGCATGCCTTGTATGTCTTTGTTTTGTCTGATTGCCATGGCTAGGACCTCCAGTACTATGTTGAATAACAGTGGAGAGAGTGGGCATCCCTGTCTTGTTCCCGATCTTAGATGAAAAGCTTTCAGCTTCTCGCTGTTAAGTATGTTGTTAGCTGTGGGTTTGTCATATATGGCCTTTATGATGTTGAGGTACTTGCCCTCTATACCCATTTTGTTGAGAGTTATTATCATGAATGGATGTTGAATTTTGTCAAATGCTTTTTCAGCATCTATGGAGATGATCATGTGGATTTTGTTCTTCTTTTTGTTGATGTGGTGGATGATATTGATGGATTTTCGAATGTTGTACCATCCTTGCATCCCTGGGATGAATCCCACTTGATCATGGTGTATGATCCTCTTGATGTATTTTTGAATTCGGTTTGCTAATATTTTGTTGAGTATTTTTGCATCTACGTTCATCAGGGATATTGGTCTGTAATTTTCTTTTTTGGTGAGGTCTTTGCCTGGTTTTGGTATTAGAGTGATGCTGGCCTCATAGAATGAGTTTGGAAGTACTCCCTCCTCTTCTATTTTTTGGAAAACTTTAAGGAGAATAGGTGTTATCTCTTCTCTATATGTCTGGTAGAATTCAGAGGGGAATCCATCTGGCCCGGGAGTTTTGTTCTAGGGTAGTTTTTTGATTACCGATTCAATTTCGTTGCTGGTGATTGGTCTGTTTAGTTTTTCTGTTTCTTGCTTGGTCAGTCTTGGAAGGTTGTATTTTTCTAAGAAGTTTTCCATTTCTTCTAGGTTTTCCAGCTTGTTAGCATATAGATTCTCATAGTATTCTCTTATGATTCTTTGTATTTCTGTGGGGTTCGTCGTGATTTTCCCTTTCTCATTTCTGATTCTATTTATGTATGTAGATTCTCTTTTTCTCTTAATAAGTCTGGCTAGGGGTTTATCTATTTTGTTTATTTTTTCAAAGAACCAGCTCTTGGTTTCATTGATTTTTTCTATTGTTTTATTCTTCTCAATTTTATTTATTTCTTCTCTGATCTTTATTATGTCCCTCCTTCTGGTGACTTTGGGCCTCATTTGTTCTTTTTCCAATTTCAGTAATTGTGTCTTTCGACTATTCATTTGGGAATGTTCTTCCTTCTTTAAATAGACCTAGATTGCAATATACTTTTCTCTTAGAACTGCCTTTGCTGCGTCCCACAGAAGTTGTGGCTTTGTGTTGTTGTTGTCATTGGTCTCCATACATTCTTTGATCTCTGTTTCAGTTTGGTCATTGACCCATTGATTATTTAGGAGAATGTTAAGTCTCCATGTATTTGTGCGCCTTTTTGTTTTCTTTCTAAAATTTATTTCTAGTTTTATACCTTTGTGATCTGAGAAGTTGGTTGGTAGAATTTCATTATTTTTAAATTTAGTGAGGTTCTTTTGTGGCCTAGTATGTGGTCTATTCTGGAAAATGTTCCATGTGCACTTGAGAAGAATGTGTATCCTGCTGCTTTTGGGTGCAGAGTTCTGTAGATGTCTGTTAGGTCCATCTGTTCTAGTGTGTTGTTCAGTGCCTCTGTGTCTTTACTTATTTTCAGTCTGGTTGATCTGTCCTTTGGAGTGAGTGGTGTGTTGAAGTCTCCTAAAATGAATGCATTGCTGTCTATTTCCTCTTTTAATTCTGTTAGTATTTGTTTCACATATATCGGCGCTCCTGTGTTGGGTGCATATATATTTAAAATGGTTATATCCTCATGTTGGACTGACCCCTTTATCATTATGTAATGTCCTTTCTCTCTTGCTACGTTCTTCGTTTTGAAGCCTATTTTGTCTGATACAAGTACTGCAACACCTGCTTTTTTCTCCTTGTTGTTTGCATGAAATGTCTTTTTCCATCCCTTCATCTTTAGTCTGTGTATATCTTTGGGTTTGAGGTGAGTCTCTTGTAAGCAGCATATAGATGGGTCTTGCTTTTGTATCCATTCTATTACTCTGTGTCTTTTGATTGGTGCATTCAGTCCATTTACATTTAGGGTGATTATCGATAGATCTGTACTTATTGCCATTGCTGGCTTTAGATTCGTGGTTACCAAAGGTTCAAGGGTTGCTTCTTTACTATCTAACAGTCTAACTTAACTTTCTTGTTAAGTTATTGTAACCACAGTCTGATGATTCTTTATTTCTCTCCCTTCTTATTCTTCCTCCTCCATTCTTTTTATACTAGGTGTTTTATTCATTGCCTTTAGTTAGTATTTGGATGGTCTGCTTTCTTTGCTATCATTTTGTTTTCTCTGTTGACCTCTTTTTAGCCTTAGGAGTGCTTCCCTCTAGAGAGTCTGTTTAAGATATCCTGTAGAGGTGGTTTATGGGAGGCAAACTCTCTCAACTTTTGCTTGTCTGGAAATTGTTTAATCCCTCCGTCATATTTAAATGATAATCGTGCTGGACACAATATTCTTGGTTCAAGGCCCTTCTGTTTCATTATGTTAAATATATCATGCCATTTTCTTCTGGCCTGTAAGGTTTCTGTTGAGAAGTCTGATGATAGTCTGATGGGTTTTCCTTTGTAGGTGATCTTTTTTCTCTCTCCTGCTGCCTTCAATACTCTGTCCTTATCTTTCATCTTTGCCGTTTTAATTATTATGTGTCTTGGTGTTGTCTTCCTTGGGTCCTTTGTGTTGGGAGATCTGTGGGCTTCTGTGAACTGCGAGATTATTTCCTTCTCCAGCATGGGGAAGTTTTCAGCAATTATTTCTTCAAAGACACTTCTATCCCTTTTTCTCTCTCTTCTTCCTCTGGTACTCGTATAATGCGAATATTGTTCCGTTTGGATTGGTCACACAGTTCTCTTTATATTCTTTCATTCCTAGAGATCCTTTTATCTCTCTCTGCCTCAGCTTCTCTGTATTCCTGTTCTCTGATTTCTATTCCATTAACAGTCTCTTGCCTCTCGTCCAGTCTGCTGCTAAACCCGTTGATCGCCTGTCTCATTTCTGCATTGTCTTTCCTCACTTCCCTCACTTCCTCCCTTAGCTCTTGCATATTTCTCTGTAGATCCATCAGTATGGTTATGACTTTTATTCTGAATTCTTTTTCAGGAAGATTGTGCATGTCCATTCCATCAGGCTCCCTCTCTGGGGTTGTGTGGCTAAGCTTTGTTTTTACCATATTCCCCTGTCTTTTCATGGCGATAGAAGTGGTCGCTGGTAATTTGCCTTCTTTTTTCATCGTCAGTGGCTGCTTTCACGCAACAGCAGAGCTGAGTAGTGAGACAGACATGGCATGGTTCCTAAAGCGCAAAATATGTACTCTCTGGTCCTTTGCAGAAAACGACTGTCAACTCCTACTCTCTAAAATACAGTTTGGGAAACCTACTTCTAGTATCAGTATTTCTAACAAATTTCTCAAGTCAACAATGAGACACTTCCCATGGTTAGTAGAATTTAATAACTGTAGTAAATAATTTCAAAGCACTTTGGTATAACACAGAAGACACTGTGCTGTTATATATGGTCTTGTTCTTGGGGGAACTCACAAGCTAGTTTGGAAGGCACATATGTGAGAAAGCTAACAAGATATGGATACGTGGGTACTAGGAGACATTCTAAACAATCAGAGAAGGCATTATGGCAAAGAACACGGGAGTGTCAAAGAGTGAAAACAAGGGCTTTGGGGTTTAGCCCTGGTTGTGACACTTTCTCCTGTGATAACTGTAAAACCTACTTTTTTGGAGAACTTACTACATGCCAGGCACCATCCCAATTGCTTTGAATTCTCATTACAGTGAAGTTGATGTTATTATCCCAGCTTATTGGTGGGCCACAAAGTCTTAGTTAACTAACTTTTCAAAACAAAGCATATACCTGGGGATTGGTGTGCAAGAACCACAAGTGGTATGTGTCACAGGTGAGCACCATGTTCTTGTGGCTTCTTCAATCAGTTAACCTCTACGTTTCCTCAGCAGTGGCAGCGGGTCACAGCACACCCTATTCGCCGACAGTGCAGAATGTCATGTTCCTGAAGAACTGACATTCAGCTTGTGTCCACTGACTGAGCAAACACACAGTGAATGCCGTGGCACCTTGGGTGGTAGGAAGGTTACTGAGGGCTGGATGTTCACACATAAGGCTCTGAGCTGGGTCTTAAAGGGTAAGAGAGGGGAGGGAAGAAGAAGATGTTCAGGATGGATGGAAAGTGGTAGTGCCACATCCTCAACTTTCAAGGAATCAGAAAGGGATTTTTTGGGGGGGCTCATATGTACATATGTATATATGTGTATACTGGTTTGAGTCTTTTAAGTTCACAGCACTCATTACCATATTAAAAGCTCTGAGAAGTCCTGCAATTTCACGTTTCATTTTAACCTACATCGTCCCTACTTCTGTGAACATGGGATGTATTTTTCATAGCATGTCCATTAATTATCTTATAGAACAGCATTCTTCACATCACCTGTTAGAAATGCTGACTTTTTAAATTTTTGATTCTCTACAGTCAAACCTACTATATTTTTTAATGGTAGGGTATTTGCACTTTTGAATTCATTCCTTTCATTAGAGGGTACGGGCTTATACGCTGACTGGTACCTGCAGCTCTGCACACGTCCACTGAAAGAAGTTAACCCCTCGTCGCAAATGAGCCATATGCACTAAATCCAGATGGGAGGATGTTGGAGGGTCTATCGCAATGCTCATCTCGGTTGAGCTCCAGCCTAAGTGGGAGTTCTTAGAAGCCGTGTGGTTTAATACATCTGTCTTTGGCTGCTGGGCCAGCTTTTCATGACAGTGCTTTTCATCATCTGAACATGTAATTGTTTTTGATGATAAGAGAATTGTGGCAAGAGAACTCTTGACAGTTTCCAGAAAACACTGAGCTGCCAGCCTCTCAGGTCCAGTCAACTTCAGCAGATGTGGTGTCAAGACACCAGGGTTTTCAGACCCAACAGGGTAACCAAGGGGAAGAAGGACTTGGAGTAGCCGCCTCGGGGGGCATTTTTTCAAAGTAAGGGTTTATGGATGGAAATTCACCCTCAATACAAAGGCATGATGGAAAACTGAAGTGGGAGTTGGTGTGGATGAAGACGTTAAAGGTGATCTCTGTTTTGCCGCGGGATGACCCTTGTCTGTGACTGAGGCCAGGGTGAGTCTTCACTCCTTTAAGCTCCAGGATATGGTGTGTGCTCTGAGAGCCAAGCCTTAAGTAGAGGAGACTGGAAATGGGAAGGCCAGACCCCACTCTCCACACCAGCCCTTATTTAAAACTTACTCCCCAGCTTCCCACACAGATGAGAATGTTGGTGGCCCTCTGTGGGTCCTGCTGGAATGGATGTCAAAGCCTCCTTGTGTTCTGAGCTTAGGAAGTTTCTTAAACTGCACATGCCAGCAGATTGTCAAGCAGAATAAGCAGAAACAGTCCGGCTGCGCGGCCACGGTGCTCTCTGGGCTTTCGCGGTGAGGGCCGCCGTGAGGAGAACAGGGGTCCAGAGGGGAATGGTTCCCCCGGGGAAAGGGGTCTTGTCCTCCTCTCTGGGTGCCCCAGGCAGAAGGACCCTGTGCCGGGAGATGTGTGTGTTCCTCACTTCCCCAGTCGCCCTGAGCTATTGCCCTCTCCAGAGGCCTGGCTGAAGGGAAAGAGGAACCCAGGGTTCAGCTCTCTTTTCCTGGGGTACAGTGGGCACTCGGCTGACTTAGGACCAAACTTTCAGAGGCTCACAGTCCAGCAGGCCTGTGTGTAACTGAACCAGTGATACCAGCACACCCTTAAGTGTTGATGTTGCTTATTTTAAATATAAAGGGAGGACACCTTGAAGAGTGCTGACTTAAGATGCACGTGCCTTGGGGGACCTCTGCGTGTGCGGCTTTGGACTTGTGGGTCGCACTTGATTAAGATGCTGGTAGCCACTTTTAGGCCTTGCTTTCTTTTCCGAAGCCACATCGAAATCCCTCGTTACACAAACATGTGGATCGCTCCTGCCTCTGAGAGAGTTTTACAGTTACTCATTTTGTCACCATGGGAATAAATATCCTGGTCTGTATGGTCTGTCCTGGAAAATGGATCTGGAAGAAATGCTTGCTGAATAAATGGCTATATTCTTTTTATAGCTGAGAAAATCAAGGGAAAGACTGTATGGCCAGAGGACTGTACTTCTCAGCTTTTCTTTCCGAGTCTATTCAGGGTACGAACAGTTACGGGGCAACAAAGGAGTGAGATGTTCTGTGTATAATCAGACATGCAAAAAAAAAAAAAAGTAAAACTCTAATTTATTTATTTTTTGCATGGAACAATATAACAAAAAAGCAAGAGATGCCTTTGATTTTTCCCTGAATTTTTCCTTGACCACTTTTAAACCCTCATTTTGATTTATTTCTCAAGAACAAGGTGAGAGCCACTCTAAGGAGAAGTTCCAATTGCCCTTTTGAGAGAGTAGAGAATGCATCAGAGGCTGCTATCACCCGGCCCTCTAGAGGCACTTCTATGGTCTTAATGCATTTTATTCCTTCCTATTTGTGAAAACCCAAGCCCTGTTTTCTTTCCTCTTCAGGAAAAATGTGGGTATAGAATGCGAAAACTGGTCTTCCTTTTGAAATCGTTCAAAACTCAGGGGCCACAAGTCAGTCTCCTGGTAAACCTGCGTTATCTACCAGTACTACATGCAGAAGGATGCTGCCGGACAATGCAGGCCGTGTGCCAGGGGACAGGGAAGAGGTGGTTCAGATGCTGAGTGTGAGGCCAGACAGAACCTTTTCATGATGCCAAAGGAGACATTCTGTGCTGCCATGATGAGGTCATGTGGTGCCACTTCTCAAGAGGCTAGAGAACCCCCACCCCTTCTAAAATAAATTCCTTGCAGGTTTACACCATGAGGGGCAGCAGTATGGCTGGCCGCCCCATTCAAGGTAAGAAATTAATTAAGGACTGTGTGTGTTCTGGACAGTTTCCTAAAAGGAGCATGTCCAGGATGCTAGCAGTCTCAGTCTAGCCATTTTGAACAAAAGATGTTCTCAGAGAAGGGCCTTAAGCTTGGAAACACCAACTCTACCTGGACAAGACCTGCTGTCTAGCAGGAGGCTGGCTCTGAATGCCTCCAAGAGCCCTTGTTTTCATCAGAGCAGCCTCGGAATCAGGAGATCTGGAGAGTTGATAGCAGGTGAGGCTGTTCCTTTCCTCTCTGTTGGAAGCCTCCTGGAGTCCATGCAGAGAGCCATTCTGGCTCCTTTTCTCCAGTTCAAAACTCATCCTGCTGCTTAATAACCCCACTCATTCCAGCTGGAGTCTGCGAGCAAACACTGGCAAGGGAGCTCTGCTGCTTGGTGTAGGGGCCTGGGGAGCACCGTCCACTGGGCATGACTAGCTCTGCGGTGACCTCTCTGGCTTGCCTCGGGCTGGTACAGGTGCATGTCCAAGCTGCTCCAGTGTGGCGGCAGGCGGGATGGCCGTGATGTACATTCTGTGTGCCAAGTTCCCTTACCCCCTTCACAAGACGCTTATCGCTAGTGGAAACCTACTGGCTGTATCCCACAGGACCTGTTTTCAGGGGCAATTATCAGAGCTAAAAAAGAGCTGGTAGTGTTTTGCCAGAATGGGGTGGTGGAACGTCAAGCTTGCATAAGGGCCATCCCTGTTTTGTAGCGCCCTGTGGCCACACATAGACTCCTGTTCTTCCTCCTGCTAATTAAAAGGAAGATTTATTTAGGACACACCTTAGTATTATCCTTCCCCCTTCCCTCCCACTTTTTTTTCTCTCTCACTTTCATGCACACACAGCTTCTTACAGACTTCCCGGGACCTGACTCCTTCCTCTCAGTTTCTCCCCTTGTTCTCAGATTTCTCACTCTGCTGTCTTTTCTCTGTACCTCAGGCCCTCAGCCCCCTACCCTCTGATTCTCTGGTCTGAGGTTGGCTGGGTGGGGGGTTGTGGATATCGGAGAGAGATATGATGCCAGGAGACGAACATAACTGTCCTGGCCACTGCTCTCTGCAGGCCAGGACATCCTCTTCCTGGAACATTTGCTTCCAATTTTTAAAAAATCAGCTTTTTGACTATCTGTTTGTATAGCTGATGTGATTAGATACCCGATTTGTGTCCCGGATTTAGGTCTAGAAGGGAATGAAAAGGAGAGTTGGGATGCAGGGCAATCCTTTGTCAGATGTTTATTTGCTGGACACAGTGTTGTGCTACGGGGCCTGCCTGGCTCTGCCTGTTCTCTGCTCCTTCTCTCTGCCTGTATCTGGTGCTGGATGGTCTGAGTACCTCGACATCCCAGCAGAAGCAAATCTGCTCAGCTTGGGTTCCTCAAAGGACCCCCCAACACCCGGCCCTGAAGCAGTTGAGAGACCCCGCCCCCTGTTCCCCAGCCTCTCATTCATCGATGTGCTTACAGTTCACCAGGGGGTCCATTTATAATCCACATCCTGAATTAGTAGGTCTCACAAAGGTTCCAGATTTCAAATTTCGGACCAGGTCCTGGGATTTATGGGCCACAGGTTTTCAAGGACTACTTTTTTCTCAAGACCTGATTCTGTGGGCCTGCTGAAATGTAAGGTGATTAATCTGATGAGCACATCAATATTAATGAGCTAAAGAGAAAGCCAGGGAAGGGCCTTACCTTTTCCCAAGTGTTCAGTGTGTGGAAATTCTTGGAGATAACTCATTTATTCATTCAGCAAATATTTCTCAAGTGCCTACAGAGGGCCAGGTAGTGTTGTGGGCCCTAGGGCAACGCTTCTCAAACTTTCCTGTGCATACAGATTACCTGGGGCTCCTGTTAAAACGTGGATTCTGATTCGGGAGGTCCTGGGTGGGTCTTGAGGTTCTTCCTTTCTAACAGTCTCCCTGCCGATGCTGCGCGCTGGTCACAGCTGACAAGAGTCTAGATCGGTGCTGCCCGGTGGAAATACGGTGTGAGCCACAAATGAGAGTTTCATATGCAATTTCAAATAGTTTCCATAGCCATATTAAAAAGTAAATGGAAATAGGTGAAATTAATTTTGAAGAGACATGTTGCTTAACCCCATATATCCAAATTGCCACTTCAACATATAATCAATCTAAAAATCACTGAGCTATCCACATTGTCTTCACCATCAGGTGTGGATTTTGCACTGAGAGCACATTTCAGTCGGGAACTCTAAGTACTCAGTGCCATAGGCGGCTCATGGCTGCAGTTGAGATACCGCAGGCCCGCGTGATGCCCTCACCTCTGGGTAGCTCAGCAGAGTGACTCTGAGAAGAGCAGAAGGTGCCACCATGGGGCCTCTTCACGTGAAGAGCGGCCTTAATCACTTGAATCTCAGGCACACTCGCTCCCCAGCCCCCGGTGAAAAGCTGAGAGACATCTCAGAGCTCAAGCACAGTCTCTTCCTATCAGAGGAAGCTAACTTCTTTTCCACCCCCAGTGTTATACCCATCCTGCTCTATTAGAATGGAACCTCCTTCAACTCCATGGGTGTGGGAGGGGGGAGCAGGGGAAGAGCTGGCTCCATTTTTGTGCCTTTTTCCAGGGTGGTTTCTGACACGTCAAATCTTTTAAGCACCACTTTGCTCTGGGAACCAAATTCTGACTTGTGCATCATTGAAAATTTTAGTCTCAAGTGCTAGAGGTTAACACTGGTGAAACTGGGCGGGGAGCCTGGCGCTTAAGAGTTACTTCCTCCAGCTGTCCTACCAGCCAGTCAAAGGAAAGGGACCAGGTGAGAGGACTTGGGGACATTTAAAAAATCATTTGCCTCCTTGACTCCCAACCTCCTCTCTGTTCTCCATCCCCTGTATTCTGTGCTTTTACAGTATTTTGAAGGTACTTCGTTCTGTCGCACCTTGGGACGTGGAAGGTGATTGCTCTGAGGATTAGCATATTACAGGCATAAACCCATTGCGTTTCCATGGTAGATGGAATTTGCCCAGATCTTGTGCCTGATGCCATATAGTAAATGGTTCTATTAAAGTAAAATAAATTCTGAAATAGGGTTTAAGGGCTGGTACGTGATAACAGTTAAAGTTTATATAGCACTTCTTAGTTTATATAGCTCTTTTGACCATCTCATTTCATTTTTACAGAGTTCTAGACAGGTAGATATTTTCTGGAGGAGAAAAAGGACTGAGCTGGAGTTGTCATCTGTGAGGAAGGAGGTGGGAGGCATGGATCTCTGCAGCCCCACTGTCTCTGACATTCTGTTATCTGGGGTTGGTTTGTACATTTGAATGTCCAGGCCTCGTGGGTGAGAGTGTTGGTTCTGGGGTCAAGTTGCCTAGCTTGGACTTGGGGTAAAATGTTTACTCTCCTGTCTCGGCTTCTCTATCTCCAAGTGGCAAGGATAATTGCGCCCACCCCATAGAAAGGAGAGAGCATTAAGTGCAACGGTCTATGCAAAGCACTTTGTGAGTTCGTGGAAGTATTTCCATTGCCGTCATCAGCAGCAGCAGCCTCGCTATCCTATCATCCTCCACCTGGTCTCCATGTGTGACTATAGTTGCATACAACGTGAATGAGACAGATAGTCATAGATAATCGTGTTCTTGCTTAGTCCTGTGTTTCCCCCCTAGACATGCACTCCAGTTCTCTCCTGCATTGTTTTGCAAGGGGAGAGTCTGGGTGTCTCTGCTAGTATTTCCATTTTCAAGAGAAAAATGACCCATGATGAAATTTAAAACCACAAGTCAGAATTCCTCCCCGGGGGCAAAATGAGGGAAATAAAGGGCCGGGCGAGCAATTGCCAAAGCAGCAGGTTGGGAGGGGCTGTGTCAAGAGCAGGCAGGAGGCTTGTTTGGAGAAGCTGCCAGTCTGTGCATTGAGTTATCATGGTGTCTTCTCAGCCAGCTAAGTACAAATTAATCTCTCATGGCTGACCAATTATGCTTTTGGGAAAAAACAAGTTAAAAGAAATGCATTAGGCAGAAAAGGAGTTGGCAGCAGGGATGGAAGGAGGGATGAGCTTGTACAGTGTCAGAAGTATTTAATTTCACATCTGTTGTCCAGCTAATCTAATCAGAAGGTGTCTTAAAATGACTATATCCAATCATGTTTGTACGGACACATACTCATTACTAAGGTAACCAGGCACCCATGTTCACCTGGGACAGTTGCAGGTGACAGCTGTAGTCCTCGAGCACTTGTTAATAGCATCCCCTTTCACTCTCAGATGAGTCTTGCTTTGGACAATAAATTATGGTTACCTTAATTATAATCACAGAACACATCTGTATGTGTTATAGAACATGATTTTAGTGCTGGAAGAGTCTCATAGGCATGCCTTTTTTGTTTGTTCTGGAAATACAAATAAAACTTGTAGCCTAGGAAGAACTTGGTCTTTGGAAAAAGACCGACCTAGACCTATTCTAGAGAAAGGTTGGATGTAGTGATTAAGAGAGTAGGGTCGAAAGCTGACCATCTGGGTGCCAGCCCAAGCCCTGCTACTTACCAGCTGTGACTCTTTGGGAAGGTTACTGAACCTCTCTGTGTTTGTTCTATGACCTCTAAAAAGGCCATAGAGGTACCTATCTTATGAAGTTGAAATAAGCATTAGATGAGTTAATGCACATGAAACAATGACTGACAATAAGCCCTAAAATAAATATTTGCTATTACTTTAGTCCTAGATTTACTGTTATTTAGCTGTTTGGCTGAGGGGATGGAGCTCTCTGCCTCCTGAATCCCTGTAAAGTGAACGTAGAACTTTCTGCCTCCTGGGTGTGTAGTAAGCATCAAATGGGATCATGTATGTGAAGAGGTTAGTGCAGAACCTGGTTGCCCATGGATTCTCAACAGATGTTTATTTCTCCTCCCTCCCTCCAGTATCTCTGATAGTTCCTGAAGCTCATGCCTCCTCTGGTTTGCTTACTTCACGAGAAATTTAAAGTCATTTTCTGTGATATCACTCGCATGAAGCTGTGAAGCCCACCAGTGAGATAAGTAAACTCCCCAAAGGTTGCTTCTCATCCAAATGATGCACACGAGGCTGTGAGCCTGGAATGATTGTAGTGATGACAACAGAGTTCTTTTAAAGATGTCAGCATTTTTACAGGCTCCTAGAGCACCCATTGCTGAATACCCTGCTGAGGTTTGTTTGTTTAATCTTCCCACTGCCCTTCCCAAAGCCCTGTCCTCCTCCACTCCTCCAATGTTTAGGAGTTACTTGGCTTCCAGTAACATCTCTGCCTAAGTCATAACAAAAAGGAAATGAGCTGAAGACTGCTAAGAAAAATCTGTATGATAACTGGCAGTATAAAGGAGGTCATGTTTAAAATACTCTATCTGCTTTTGGTTTCTGTCTGGTAAACAACACCTAAACAAAAGTTTTATCAGGAAGAACAACCTTTGAAAAAATGAGTAGTCATTGGTTAACACTATAAACTACGGATCTTTCAAACTAGCTTTATTCATTCAGACAGTGTCCGGACAGGTGAATTTTTACTTGATATTTGTCATCCAGCCATCCCTTCACTTATTTATTCAACAAATATTTATTGAGTGATTGCTTTGTGCCAAGCAGTGTGCCATGTTCAGGGGATACAACATGGAAAAAGCTGTCCTCATAGGATGTAGGTCTACCTGGTGTATACGATATGCTCATCATTTAAATACACTCCAAGTCCCAAAGACAAAAGTGAGCTAAGAAGGAAATGTAGGGGAGAGATCAGTGTTACTGATTTGGAAATAAACAAAAGCCTTATATCAGTGTTTTGCAAGAAGATAAAGTAGGTAGCATGAGCTGAGGTCAAGCAAGCTGACTAGACTGGAGAAATGAAACAGCCATTCTGTGTTAAAGCATTCACACTGCTCCTGCTATAGTTCCGGGTCTCAAGTCTGAACCCGTATTTTCCTTAACTTTCCACTTCCTGTGCCCTAGACAAATTTTGATGGGATGAATTAAGAGTGCCTCATATATCATCTACTTATTTAAGATAAAACCTACTTACAACGAATAGGAAGTATGCATAAAAGCTTGTGATCACAGCCATTAAAACTGCATTCTTGTGATACAGGCATTACAAGTTACAAAGCTGAAAGTGGCTGGGAAGAAATGTGGCTGAAAACCACCATCAAAAAATAAACCAAATGTTTTACCAAATACCATTAGTTACCAGTATTTACCTGGGTGGTTGGCAGAGAAAGTGCATCAAAACTACCTGGGCTCCTGGCTAAAAAGGCAGGTTCCTGGGCCCCGGCTCCACCTGCCAAACAAGGATTTCTAGGAGGGAGGGTCTGGAGATGGACATTTTCAGCAGCCTTGGTAGGTTCTTATGTACACTGAAGTTTGAGAACCATCGAGGCTGTTCCAGCATTGTGCCAAGAAAGAATGCAGGCAGCCAGAGAAAACGGGCTCTCTGAGCAGTGGGCAAAGCAATAACACGATGCCAAAGGGAAAAAGGAAATTAACAAAGTATCTGTTTGAGAAAGCCCAGAGGAATCTTGGAATATTTGGGATTTCCAGGGCTAAAACCTGTATACAAAGAATTGTTGAACCAAATGCCTTTCAGGTTCTTTAGAAATCCAGGTGACTTTTGTAATGTTTGAGGTTGATCGGAGCCCGAGTGTATTTGCCAGAAGCAGAGACTCCTCCTCAAGCCTCACCGTCCCCACCCATATGCATTTTTAGGGAGATTCAATCCATGTGTTTCTTGAGAGTCCTGCCCTAAATTCATCAAAACATCATTTTTATAACAATGATGTGGTGGCCCTGTAATATTTCAGAGTCTCTTTTTTTCCTCCTTGGAAACCGGAAGTTGCCTTTGGCTAAAGACAGACTAACCCCAGAAAGAAGTTTGAGTTGGTTCGGAAACACAAGCCTCACGTATGTGCTGTGGGCTCTCTGCTTACAATGGGAACCTAACCTTCAACTATCTCTCTTATCTCAACAAAGAAGGCGTTTAATAACGCAGCGTGACACCCTGGAAGAGCACTGAGCTGGGAGCAAACTCATTTTTTGTCTTGAGTTTTCCACCAGTTAGCTGTTTGGCTTTGAGCAGATATTTTAACCTCTCTGGTCCTCTCTTTTATCCTAAGTGAGAGGATTAAACTACAGACAGTCCCTGACTTAGGATGGTTCGACTTTTATGATGGTGCAAAAGCAATACACATTCAGTGGAAACTGTCCTTCAAATTTTGAATTGTGATCTTTTCCCAGGCCAGTGATATGTGGTCCCACATCTGGCAGCCATGCAGTGATGAGGGTAAACAACTGTATACTTAAAATCCTTCTGTCCCCACACAGGCATTCTGTTTTTCACTTCCGATACAATATGCAACCAATTACGTGAGCCATTCAACACTTCATTGTTGTTGAATAGGCTTTGTGTTAGATCACTGCGCCCAATTGTAGGCGAATGTAGGCATTCTGGGCATGTTGCTGCAAGTAGGCTCAGCTAAGCTATGACGTTTGGTAGGTTAGGTGTATTAAATGCATTTTTAACTTACCTTATTTTCCGCTTATGATGGACTTATCAGGCTGTGACCCCCATCATGAGTCAAGGAAGGTCCGTGCGGGACATTTGTACATGACAGTACTTCTTTTTCTTAAGTATCATGACAATTGTGAAAATACGGCCCAGACTCTTGCATGACCGCAGTGTATTTTGGTTGGCCTGTTTATTGCCTTTGCAAACACTAGGGGTTTACTGTGTCTTTGGCTTCTTGCCAGAGAAGACGAGCCAGTTTAGTCGTGGTGCTTCTGGATGTCAAAACATTCTCGTCTGACCATGCCCCAGAAGTTTGTTCAAAGTGTGACTGACTGACATAATGACTGATTGGCTGATAACGCCAGCTGACAGTGATTGATTGAGTGTAAAATTATCTGCTCTCATTACTTCTGAAATTGAATTCAGATCAGCTCTATTGGAGGGTTTCCATGGAGACCAGAACCTGCTCTAGCAGGTGTTTGTGGATGCGGTGGCTTATTGTGATCAATACATGTTTCCTGTGCTGGTCTGAAGAAATTATTAGTGATTGTAGTCAGGTAGAAAAAGATGACCCTATGTAACGAAAAAAACTCTTGCATTTAGTCTGCATAAAATAAACCCTGGGCTTCTTGGAGTTCTGCTTTGGCTGATGGGTTCTGATACATTCACTAATTCGCCATTTTTACTTGGTTATTAACTTTGAAGATTTGCTTTTGAAAAAGAAAAATATTCTAGGAGTTTTGTTTTTTCTCTTTGAAGATCTGAACAGAAGATAAATGTTCATACTTGTTTTTTAAAATGTGATGTATTTCACAGTAACAACAAACATTTCATCAAATCTTATGCATGCACATGTTAATACAGAGACAGGGATGGTCCCCCAGGCTTTTTCTGGGTTATTTCCATGAATGAAAAAGTCATTAAACGATTTCATAGGCTTGCCTTATTGATCTCATACAATGGCATGCTATGTCTGCTCTTCAGGGAAGCCTTTCCTAACTGCCCCCACCAGAGTTAATTACTACTTCCGCTGTGTTCGCAGGGCGTTTTTCCATCCTCCATTATAGAGTTCATCTCAGGCAACCTTGCCTTAAAATTACTTGCATCTCTTTTGCCCTCTAGATGATGACCTCCTTGAGGACGGGTCATTTTCTTTTTTCCCTTCATATCATCCTCAGCATCTTGTGGCATTCCTGATACATCACAGGGGTTCCATAAATGCTTGTTGAATTGAATTAACTGGGTTTGTATTGCGAGGTCATCTCTTCTGAGACTGGTGTTTAGTGGGATTCCCACACGGTGAGGCAGTGGAACACGTGCCTGGCAGTTCAGTTGCTTTGTTTCCTGCTCTGTAGCTGTTCTGTGCCTGAGAGGGTTGTTAGCAAATATTGTACTGCAGGAGGTTCATATTATATAGGAAGCCTGTACAGCTTCCAGAATAGCACTGACCGTGCTGAGATGATGGTGGGAGGATACCTAAAAAGGATTCTGTTTTATGCTTAGCTGCATTCATTCATTGGTTCAGCTGGACTCTGTGCTTCAGCTCACCCTCTCTGGCACCAAATTTGGCTGATAGTTGAAACCACTTTTAGATGAACCCACAATTAATAGCAAACTAACATTTTTTGAGCACTTACCTCATGGCTAGTGCTGTACTAAGTACCTTACATATTTTTTAATTCTTTCATATTGCTACCCTTGTCCCATTTTGAAGAGAAGAGAACTAAAGCACAGAGTGGTTAAGTAATTTCTCTAAGGTCACACAGCTAGGAAGTGATAGAGCCTGTATAGTCTGGCTCCAAACCCCACTCTTACCATACTGTGTTTTGGCACAAGTGTTTCGAAGTTTAGTTCTTTAACCATCTGCATCACAATGTGCAGAATCACATAGAATGATTGTATCACATTCAAAGTCATCTAGAGTGTTAAACATGCAGATACCCCCAGATCTACTAATACAGATTCTTTTGACTGAGGCCAGTGAAACTGCACCAAGATGTTTTATTTCAGGAGCTTTGATGTTGGTTTGTTTTATAGCTTTTTGAGGAGGAGGGACAAGTGATTTCAATACAACTTTATAAATCTCTGCTCCTAAGGTAGACACACTCTTTGAGGCTTTGGGGCTTTGGTTTCTTTGTACTGCCTGCCTTTAGAAATAATTGGCAATGCCAACATGAAAACATTTTTAAAGTGAATTACCAGGCTTTTCTGGTAGAATGAATACATAATGGAACAGTCCAGAGAACTCATCAAAGATACTCATTAAAAAGCACAGACCTGCTCCAATTAAGAGCCCGGCCAATGGTATACCTCCCACAACTACAGGCAGCTTGCCGGGGGCTTGTCTGTGAACTTCACGGCCTTCCGCTTGGGCTTCCTGAGGCTTCTATCCTACTTTGTGTTTTCCTTGCTCTAGTAAATGCAAACCAGTGGAGATCCAAAGCAGTCCAATGGCAACAAGACAAACTCTCCTTTCCCCAGAGGGTTTTCCTTGCTTTATCTTTGCTAATGCTCTCCTATGGCCCATCCGTGTCACATCTCCTTTCCTGACTTTATAGCTGAGCTTTGCCTGCTCCGACCCAAAGGCCTTTTGCAGTTTCCAAGGAGAGGCTCCCCCCATGAAAGTTTTAAGAGGCTTATGCCTCTGGGGTTACTTTGGTTCTTGCTCTCACCTTGCTTTCTATTCCTGGTTATCTTTCTGTGGCTTGTTTGCTAACTGCCCTGAAGTTTGCTAAACTTCCTGAAGGAAGAAACTTGCTCTCACAGCTCTGTTCTTTCCCCTGCCCAGCGGCACCCATGGCATCTCCATATACCAGAGCTGCCATTACCTCATAGCACTTCTTTCCACCACCCCTCCCTGGGTTTACTGAGGTGTCACTGACATGTAGCATTGTATAGTTTAAAGTGTACAACATAAGAATTTGATAGTTGTATATGAATTGCAAAAATGCTTAACACAGTAGGTTTAATTAACACCCATCACCTCATTTAGTTAAAGCATTTATTTCTATTTCATGACAGTTTTTTTTTTTGGTTTATTTTCTGTCTTCCACAATTAGAATATTTGTAGAACAAATGAATGCTTGTGAGTTAATGGATTTTCTCCATATCTCCTTCCCGTAACTTTTCCTCTCTCTCCCCAGTCTCTTAGAAATGCTTCTGTTCTCGTACATATAACCGCCTTCTATGGGAAGTTCAGTCATGGTCCTGGCCTTACAACCATCAGTGGTATTGCAGTTTTATGTGTAGCATGAAAATTTTTTTGTATTAAAAAATGCATTTTCTAAAATGGTATTTTTTAGTGATTTAGACACCTATCATTCAGCTTACCTGTTGTGGCCTTTCAGGGTGAACAGGGAGACCTCTGTTTGGTTCTAGAAGTTTGTCACAGTTGAAAAGCCTCTGGGTGGTTTGCCCCAGGAGTCCAGCAACATCCCTTAGTCCAGGAACACTTCTTATGACCCCAGCTGGGTGGCTCCGGCTGTATGCTTAGGACTTTTAGGTGACGTGAAAGAGAAAATTGCTTGATGTATTTGCCACATGAAGTAACTGCTGTAATTCTCTTTCAATTAAGAACTTTTCTAACATTGTATGGGTGAGTAAAATCTTATTTTTATTCTGTTTTTCTTTTTTTAAAAAAAAGAAGGAAAGAAAAAAAATCTAGGCATTGTCAAAATATTTGCTTAATCTTGCAGATTTGGGAAGCTGTGTAGTTGCTTGCTCTGAGAGATCAGAACAATGGTCATTAAATGAGAAGCAGATGCAATAAAGTATGCAGTAAAAGCCTTCTATTACGGGCTGTAAGGGGAAAAAAATTAGTTGTTAACAGAACACAGTAAGCGTTATGGAATAAATCAGAACAAAACCATTCCCAATTACTGTACAAAGACAATTAAAGTCTACAATGCTCATTAAGGTCTGTTTATATCTATTTCTGTTTGTGTACAAACATATGCACATAGTTAAATATTTTCTATTGTTTTTTTGTGCAATGCTAACTTCAGAGTTGAATCTCTCTGAATTTAACTTTTGTTTTTATATCACCAGGAAGTACAATCTCCAGAAATTGAAACTGCAGCTTTTTCTCCTTCATTTTACTTTATTTTTCTTGGCTAACTTCAGAAAATTCTTCAAGTATGTAACACCACTTCCTTCAGTGGGTTTTTTTGGTCGTCTGTGTTTTTAATGGGATAAACTAGGGTTCCTTTCACCCCATTTTACAAAAAGAAAGGATTTTTCTTTGAACTTGACCAATATGCCCAATTATATTCACACATTAGTGTTACATAGAATTTCAGAACGTCCTTTGGGTATTAATCTCAAGAAAATTCAAACTTGAAGAAAGAAAAATTGATAAATAATCCTCCTTACTGGCAGTTCCCCAGAGTTTTCTTCACAGGCTATAAATATCACATAAATATTCCCTGAACTCTAAGCTGTAATTTTTTGGAGGGATGTCAATGGTTTTTAAGAGGGAACAACAATGAGCTATAATTATCATTCAGACGTTATCAGCTGACAACTGGAAAAGCAATAACTGTCCACTAAGGTCCAGGAACAGTCTCGGTATATGCTCTTCTTGGCTTTGTGAATGAGGAGGAAATGTAATTCTTAATTGTTGTAGACATTCTTTTGAAAATCACTTTACACCACCAAAGCGATCCGCAATCACCTTTTTAAAAGAAAATGCTCGGTTCTCCTTTGGATTTTCTTCCCTTTCCTTCATTTCTTTTTGCAAACCCACCTGCTCTTTCTTTTCTTCCCCCCTTAGCCTCTGTCCACCAAAGACTCAATATAGCTGCAGTTGTAATACAGTTCTTCCTTCTAGGACTAAACGAAAACAAAAAGAGCCTGAGTGTATACGATGCAAGGCTATAGCATGAAATGGCATTGGCAAGACTTCAGTGCAGGCTAGCACTGCCCAGCAGAACCATGGTTCACAGGCATATGCCATTTTAAATTTGCTAGTAGCCATATTAATAAAAGTAAAAAGAAACTGAAGAAATTAATTTTGATAATATATTTTATGTAACCTAATCAATCCACAGTATTTTAATTTTAGCATGTAACCAATATAAAATAATGGCTAATGAGATATTTTACATGCTTTTTTCACACTAACTCTTTGAAGTCCGGTGTGTATGTTACACTTGCAGCATAACTCAGTTTGGACCAGCCACATTTCACATTCTCAGTAGCCACATGGATTGGTGGTTACCCAATGGCACAGCATAGTTGTATATAATACATGGAGAAGACCCAGTGTTAAATAAAATCCGGAATGTTGAGTGTTTATATGGAACAGCTTATCTAGGTCAGTTTGGAGATAAAGGAAGAATCATCCTGTTTCTTACTTGGTTCGTGATGGATTTGGAGAAAGAAAATGACAAGAGTTCTTGAAAATTTGAAGGGTCTAACTGATGGCATGGCTTGTTTTTTGAGCACAAAGCTTCCAATTTGAGGCTCTTCACATTCTGTTATGAGCAAGCTAGGACTGAACTAGGATTGTTGGGGAGAATTAGTTCTTTCTGAACAATCTCAGAACAGAGGGACATTTGGATGAAAGGAAAGCTCAGCCCCGCTCTCTCCTGCTTGATCGAGGCAGCTCTTGCGGCACTCAAGACTGAAGTTGCCTCTTCTGTCTTGTATTGTACCCATAGACTGGAGCCTAGATCCATTTGAAGCTTAGTGGTAAACACACACAGACTTCCTGGGGTGTAGCCACAAGAGCATGGACTTGTAGAATCTGATAGCCCTCAGTTTGAACAGCGGGGTGACTTGAAGCAAATTGCAGATCTGCATCTGTTTCCAACTCTGTAGAACAGGAATGGTAATGCCTACTTTGCAGAGTCTTTTGAGGAGTAAATACCATAAAGTGTATAAAGCACTGGGCAGAATGCCAGACACATAGTAGGCAGTCAATAAATGATAGCTATCATTGTAATATAAATAGACATAAATAATATATCATATTTTTTTATTTTCCCAAGCTGCTGCCATGGTCCTATGCAGAAAGATCCCTTGTATTGTTCTATGGCCTGTGAATGAAACAATGTTCTCTAGTTTATAATCTGTATGAAGATAATTTTTGGTGACGTTAGGGCAAAAATTGGTAGATGTCTGGGCTGCACTAGAAAACTCCTAATTTTGTCAGACTCAGCTTTTGATTTTTTTCAGAATGACTTTAACTGTGAATGAGAAATGTTTGTAACATCCGTAGTTGGTCTAAGTTGGGTATATTACTATGTGATGAAGCTTCTTATGATTATCCTCTGAAAAGGTAGAACTACCAAATATAGATACCAGTTTTGGTTTTTACTTTGTAGGGGCTTGTGGTTTTCTTGGAAACCACTTTCCAAGGCTTTGTTATTTCTATTCTGTAGCTTTCAAGGCTACAAGAGTAGCTAGATCTCCCAGTGACTCATTCTGGTGGCCAGAAAGGCACTATTTGCAGGATACTAGTTCATGGGGGTGGCGGTGGGGTAGAGATGGTGGTGGAGGTGGTGAGGGTCTTTGTTCTTCTCTTCAAAACCCTTTGCTTTAGATTATGTTTAGGCCACATTTTATACCTCATTTTGCAATCCATGAAAGTAGTAACCATAATTGGTTAAATGGGACGTAAGCCACTTGGAAGGGTTTTCTTTGTAATTCTGTATAGTTTCAAGCATGCTGCATGTAATTTTGCTAACCAGTCAATTAACTGAAGTGTTCTTCATGGATAGAGCATGTGCTGAATCTGACTTACACAGTTTACGTAAAATATATTCCTTTCACAGTGTGCTTCTGCTGTGATACAAAAGGACACTGTTTTAAAGACAAACCTTTTCAGGTAATTAGTCATAAAAATGACCATTCTTGGCAGGAAAAGTAGGAGGGACTGATATCCTCCAACTCTCAAGAAGGGACATCAATAATATGGAGAACAAAATTATGCACATCTTTACCTATTACACTGAAACATTTAGGTACGATATTTTACATAAGAAGTTCCTCTATTTCTGTGGTTCTGCCCACATTCCCTTGCCCCCCACACCCATCATGATGGAACGAGTAATTATAGACTGCTTTCTTTTCACATCTTTCTCCTTGCTAATACAGAGGTATGTATGCATAGATACACACTTATTAGAGGATCTCTCTGGAGGTTTTTTGGTATGGAAATAGAATCACATTACGCATATTGTTGTTTTTTTGCGTTTCACAGTATATCGTGTACACCCTTAAAATTGAGTAGATGGAGTTCTGACCCTATCCTTCTCCCTCTAATTTGGTGCTCAGGAAATCTTGACCTGCCCCATACATGCACATTTGGAACACACACATTATATTCCAAATCTTTACTGACAGTAATCCAGGAAGTTGCCTGCTTGGTAAGACAAGTCATGTGTCAGTTTAGCAATGTATCTGAGTTAAAACCGGATCAAAAGATTATTTCCATTTGGTGTAGACCAGAAAAGAAATAACTCAAATGAACTGGAGGTATTATGTCTTACAAACATGGATCTGAGATGGAGATGTGTCATTTAAAGACACCCTTCACCTGGAGGCTAGTGAGGTCTGGAAAAGAAAGAATATAAATTGCAGTTTTGTGTATATCTCATTTCATTGAGGTTGAAATTCAGAGACAAGTTTTGTTTATATCATAATTGAGTTTCAGCTGGCCAATAACAACTTGGGATTTAATATTTTTATGCAATTGTTTTTCTTACTCATTGTTTTCCATTATCCAAATACTGTTAAGAGGCTAATAATTGGTAAACAAATGCAGTATAATTTAGGAACTAAGTGTGAAACAGTAAAGCAAAGTGTGTTGATCTTGTAACTGGTTGATGATATTTTAAACAACCTATATGGTATTTTATTAAAATGGAAAATGTGTGTATAAATGTGTACGTACATATACACACACACTGAATTTAACTGTTTTGTAAGTTTTCAACTATATTTTTCTTTCACAATTGTTAAATTGAGTTTTTCTCAAATGAAACTGAAGAAGAGGTTGTTTACCTATTATTAGTCATAAACAGGTTTACTAAGTTGGATACATGTATCCTTTAAAGAATCCGTTTAAAACGCCACTTTCTAAAGCCCTTGAATGGGGTTGAAAGGCACATTGGTTTGTCCATAACTGCTGTCTTGATAGGAGCCACCAGTTGACTGCAGTCTTACTCTACTTCTCTCATCAACTCATTTCCCCTCACAACACAGCAACTGTTTCGAGCCTGTTGTCAAACTTCCTTCCCAGGATCGCTGAGTATTCCTTCTCTTCTCTCATTTGCTCTCCCTCTCAGATGGCTCATGCCCACTGGCTTACAAGAAAATAGACGAATGCAAAGAGCTTTATTTTCTTCTGGTCATTTGAAAGGAAGTCTCCAACTTGTTGCCCTATCACCCTGGAATACTCTAGTATATAGTCCCTGCATACAAGGATGCTCTCCTGCATACCCAGGACACAAACAACAACATCAGGAAGATAGCATTGATACAAGACAACTTTTAAATCGGTCAACCCCATTCAGATTTCACCAGTTGGCCCAATCTTTATATATATGTGTGTGTATATATATTTATACATAAATATGAAGAGTAGTATATCCCTTTATACCAAATGGTTTCAGTTCAGAATCATGCATTACATTTAGTTGTCATATGTCTTTCATTTCCTTTCTTGTGAACCACCTTCTCAGTCTTTCCTTGACACAGTTGAAGATTAGAGGCCAGTTATTTTATAGAATGACCCTCAGTTTGGGTTTGTCTTATGATTAGACTCCTGTGATGCAGCATCAGGCTATGAAATGTTGGGATTCCTCAAAGCTCAGTTTCAGGCCACCTTGTCTGCTCACTGAGCCAAGTTCATGCACACCCATGATTCTACTTGTTTCTCGTTAGGTAATTCACAAATTCTCATCTTAAGCTCAAGCTCTCCAGGGAGCTCTGGAATCACAGAATTAACTGTCTCCCTCGTTTGTCCTCTTGGATGCTAAATACCAATCTATCACCTTCTCCTGTGGTTTTAGCATTTTAAACATCTTTCTAATCTGTCCACCTGTGGGTAAAATTGTAACATTTCCAGAATATGTCACCTGGCTTTGGTGCATTTGCATATCCTTAGGGGTGGAGAGAAGTTCATCTCCATGTCAGTGGGTAATTACCTGGGCAACCAAGGGCGTGTCTGAACCTAAGAGGTTAATGGGAGGGCTTGCTTGCTTGCTTCTTCTGGAGCAGGGGAGAGAGACGGTGCTGGACTGCAGTTTGTAAGCAATAAACGGGTTTTAAACTTTATTTCTCCCTTTGACTGATTTCGGGTTTTTTTAGAGGTATTTTGCCTCAGGATTTCCTCCAAAATATTCCTAAAATATTAATGTGAGTGACAGGACACTGTGTGGACGGTCCCATCTCCTTCCTCAGTCCCATCTCATGTCTGGCCCTCCCTGTTCTGGGCACACTGGCTTTCTTCCTGTCTTTCCAACTGTGCCTACTGTACTTCCTCCAGCCACAGGACCTTTGCCCCTCAGCTCATCATCTTCCTAGTTTTACAGAATTTTAAAATAGCTATTGAGGTGTGTTTCACATACCATACAATCTATCTACTTAAAGTGTAAATTTCCTTGTTTTTAGTATAGTCTGACTTCTGCAACTATCACCACTAATTTCAGAATGTTTTTGTCAGCTTAAACAGAAATCCCATACTCAGTAGCTCTCACTGTTCATTCCTCCCAGCAGTCACTCTTCATCCTACCCACTCCACCTGCCCAATCCTAGGCAATCATAACCTACTTTCTGTCTAGATTTTCCTGTTCTGGACATTTTATACCCATGGAAATCATACAATATGTGGTGTTTCATGACTGGCTTCTTTCACTTTACATAGCGTTTGTAAAATTCATCCATGTTGTAGCATGAATCAGTACTTCATTACTTCTTTTGGTTGAATACTATTCTACTGTGTGGATGTATCATGTTTTATTTACCAGTGCATCTGTTGGGGTACAGTTGGGCCAACCTTCCAGTCTTGAACCAAAGCATCCCTTCCTCAGAGGCTTCCCTGACCGGCCTAGATAGGCTGATCCTGTTACATGGGATTTCATAGCACTGTCTTTATCTTCTTGGGTAGCATTTCCCATAGTTGCAATTTTACTTTTCTTTGCATGTCTCTTGGCTTAATTTAATGCTGGTCTTTGCTTCCATACTGTAAACTAGAGGAAGCAGGGACCATATCTTTTGACTCACCATGGTATACCAACACCTAACACGGCCGTGCATACAGTGGGAGCTCATTAGATATTTGTTAAATGAATGAATCCTAATTCTGTTCATTAAAACAAGATTGTTTCTGCAGCCTAGATATTTGAACCATTTGTATGAATTTCCTTGGCATGGCCTCTGTTGTGGCTTAGATCAGAAGGACCCTCCATAAACCATTTGGTTCATCCTCTTGCCTCCAGCATGCCTTTACTCAATTGTGTTTCTTAATAGAATTCTGCATTTATTGTGTATATTTATTTGAATTAAGTTGCAAAAACATAGACGGAGGTGTGAGAGGTAGAAGCGGAGGAGCTTGCCGAAGGTAATGCATTATAAGCCCGTAGCAGAGCTGGAAGGGTCTGGGTCCCTGTCTGATGTGAAGAGAAATGGGATTCCTGGGGCAAGCTTCTATATGTATCTGGGGAAAAATATTTCTGGAGGTGACTTTCCTCTTGGTCACTGAAGTGTGGGAAATCGTTGGCAGTGAACAGCTGTGCTTGAACAGGTGATGAACTGGAATGATGGTAGTTTCAGTTCTGAGTCACTTCCTGTAGGGCAGATGCTGGGCTGTCGGGTTCAGCTGTGGAGGTTCATTCATTCTCCCAGCCGCCTTTTGGGGGAAGCATTACTGTTACCATTGTCCAGATGAGTAAACTGAGGGTTTGCCAGGAGAAGTAACTTGGCCTTTACCCATTGTTTCTTTAATTACAATCTAATGTTAACTACCTCGGTTTCAGATACTACCTGTTCATTTTGGCAGATCTGAGGGTCTCTTTTAAACTAGAAGAATTAAAGTAGAGAATTAAAGTAGGAAATTAAAAGCTATTAATGATTATGCCTGACTAAAAAAATATTTCTTGTAACAGAGTGGAAGAAATAGCTAAAGCTCTGGAGCTAATATGGATCTGGATTCAACACCCACCTCTGGCAGTTCTTAGTTGAGCACATTACTTACTTCCAGTTTCCTAATTTTAAAAGTGGGAATAATATCAACCTCAGTGGTATAGTTAAGGATTAAATGAAACAAAATAAACAAAACTCCAAGCCAATGCCTGACACAAAGTAGATGCTAAAAAAAAAAACAAAAAAACCCTCTCCTTTCAGTTCTTCTACCCATATTAATGTGCAAATAAATGGCTTCAGTATAAAGTTTCACCTAGCCCTTCTAGGTAATACTTTTTCAGGCCAAGATTGGCAAGACATTAGGAACTAGCCAGTTAAAATGTGTATTACAAAAGAAACTTGCCTTCTCACCTTAAATAGTCTTCTCTTCATTTCATTGACTATCAATTCAACGAGTACTGTTAAAGCCCAGAAATGAATATAATAGTAATGGTCCTTTGCCCACATTGGGCTCATTCCAGTAGAAGAGACACAAACAGGCTTTTACAATTCAACCAAATACCGTTCACTTACTATGAACAAATGTCATTGAAGGTGCATGAGGAAATTTGACAACATTTTTTGCAAGCCGTAAGACTTTCTAAGCTTATGTTTGAGGCAGTTAAACCTCAGAGGCTTCTGGGAGCCAGTGAAAATCCTCACCTCTTATTGAAATGTAATTTCAAAGGAGAGGAAATTCAGCATATTTTATGAGGCCAAGTTTCCCATTAGGCACTCAAGGACAGCATTGTTCAGATATCCAACCGAGCAGCTCCTCCAGAAGTAAAAGGTCATCAGCCACAGGTACTTCCTGTGTCTGGTTTTTAAGAGTCAAACAGGAATAGAGTTAGGACAGATTTGGAGGCCAACTGGAAAAGTTTAATTCTATGGATAAACATTTCTCTTTACTTTGTTGTGAAATAGGGTTTGCAAGGCCGGCAAGTGACTTATTTCACTGTTTATGAGGCAAGCATATTAAATATGACATAGAACAACTGGAATTGTCGATGGTATCTCATGAAATAGTGTCAAGTATTGTGGGCGATAAGTATATTTGATTTTCTTGGGAGTCACTTAAATACCCGAATACCACAGGTTTAAGCACATTTTCATGACTCCTTTGTATAAAAAGCAAACAGAATGGCTACCATTGTAACTGTGCTGCTTCTAGCAATTCGCCAGCAGAATACATCCCAAAATAGCGGACATACAATGCAACATATGCTTTGGTGAATCTAATAATCTCATGAACTCCTTCGCTTCTGGGTTAGTAATCTCCATAGCTTTTACAGTGAACTTTATAAAATTTGGAGCCTCATGAATCAGAAGGGAAAAAACAAAAGTGGACAGTTTTAACAATGATGGATGAGTTGCTAGGGAATAAAATTAAATGGTTGATAATAATTGTGGTAGCTCACAAAGACTGATGTTATTTACAAAAGCTCCATTTTGCATGTAATCAAATGTCTATTCCCATGAGCTGGGTCATAATTCATATTCCACTTTAATGTTCGTGGAAAATGTGCTCTCTGTGTATGTATTATTTTTAGGATGTTATGTTTCCTTGGTGCATACACAATGAGCCTGAAATCCTTTAGGAATGTGTTTAATTTGAAGGTTTTATCCTCTGGGTCTGGTTAATTCAAATACACGGCTAGGAACATTACTGCAGGGCCTGAAAGAATGTGGGCATGGCAGATTATGTGCACAAAGGCAGCCCCAGTCAGTGTTGCTGACGCTCATTTGGTAAAAGGCAGCCCCCTTCAGTGTTGCCAACACTCATTTGGTGAAAGGTAACAAAGGAAACTTTTTTTTCAAACTTTTGTCTTCATATATTCATTTCATATTTCTGTACTACTTCTCTATGAATAAACTTTGTTTACACTAGACCACATTTCTCTGCCTTACCCTCAGAACCATCTCTGGTGGCTCTTTTGAATTAAAATGTTCAGCGCAAGCACCTGTTACAAACTTGTCTCTTCTACCCAGTAGCTCTGTGGTGTCCCATGGCCTTATGATCTCTGACATCTTCGGTCACAAGAATGGTCTGAGCCGCATTTTCGTGTTTAGAAGTTGGGAAAAGCGCTAAGAGTATGACTCAAAGATCACAGCTCTCGGGAATGAACAGGGTTTGTCCTGCCATCTCAGAGGAGATGTTCCTGAATCGTGTCCTTGAAGAGCGGTGGGGGCCTTCAAAGGGCTGAGTGGCTCTCTGGGAGCCCAAAGGATTCTCAAGAGAGGCATTTTCACAGGGCTCTGTGATGCTCAGTCTTATATGTGGACAGAAACACCTGTCTTATGATTTGAGAAGTTAACTCTTGTCCCAGTATGTAGAGCTACGCTGAAGGAATGGTTAGAACATTTGGAGCATCCTGAGGTTGACAGGATTTTATACATGGTGGAGCTCTGGGGTCAAACAGACTGGGTGCATAACTCATTAGATGTGTAATTTTGGCCTGGACTGCGACACTGAGACTTTAACAATCTTCAACACCAAGAAGCTTATGCAAAAACATACAACTATGTCATGCAAATAAACAAAAGAAACAAAAAGTTAAATCAGAAAGTGAGTATAAGGAGATGCAACAGATTTCTGTTTTCCCCTCAAGATGAATGCTTCTAGTATGATATTTTGGGGGAATAACTTATTTTCCCCCCAAATCTTGCTCGTGCCCCTGCTATACCAGTGTCTTCAGCTTGGGTTTTGTGTAGAAGCCCAACATGTGGGATTACCACCTTCCTCTCTAGGGGTTGTGCATATTAAATAAACGGAAGCATGTTGTGAGCCTTGTAAAGTGCCAGATATGTAATCAGCTCTCAACATAGATTACTTTTCTCATTCTTCATCTTTTTTTTTCCCACAGACTCTTGAGAGACCAGTTTAATGGGCCCCCAGAGCAATGTAACTGGGCCCGCTGAACAGAGCTTGACCCTCATAGGTAGGAGAATACCATGAACACATTTTGATACTTGCATTTTTTTCCTCAAGCCACTACTGATGAAGATGACATGGGTCATGAGATCTCTCATCCCATGTGAAATCATGAATGGGAAGGAGTCAGGTTTATGATTATGATGAACAAAGTTGCGTCTTTTACAGATTATTCATTGGTTTTAGTATTTGCCCATTATTAGGGGATTTGCTTATACAGAAATATCCAAAACTCTTAACTGGAACGGAGTAGGGACATGACCGGCAAGTTTGCCATCTCAAACGTTTGTAGCTGATTCTGAGATCATTGTACCTCTTCATAACCCTGCTAAAGTTGAGCTCTTAGTTCTTCATTGCTTAAGCATTGGCTACACACCAGGAGTACTGCTGCCTCTCTGCATGTCTATCCTGAGGAGCCCCATACAAACTACAAACTTAGGCTTATGTGCAACTCACCATTTTCTCCTACCTTTGTCTAGATGGCTGAACCACAAATATGGCTTAGAATGGGAGTAAGCAGTTAATGCTCAGTTAATGATTTCATTTAAATCTGAATGATCCTAGCCGTCATGTGTGTGTTAGCAGTCAGTTTTTACCTAGCTTTCAAATAAGAAAACACAAAATTATAGAAAGGAGTCCTTCTTATGAAGGCAGAGTTCTGTATGTGACCCTCTCTCCCAATTCTTAGTGCTAAGCGGCATCGATTTTAGGGTAGTTTTTGTTTAGTTCTCTCTGAAGGCCTTGTGAAATGGAGGCCAAGTGTATTTTGTGTCCATGTGTTGCGCCTCTGTAGCAGATGTCACGTCAAAACTGTGTCTGTGTGGGCACCACTGACAATATGGACATGGAAACAAAGAGGTCGCCCAACATTTGAGCTCTGTTGTTAAAGGCATTGGAAATGTGGTATCGCCCTTCAGGTCAAGCCCAGTGACCACGCCTCCAGTCCACCCTTAACCTTCCTGCAGCATCTCAGCATGGGACCCAACTGCCATGCCCATTTCTTCAACAGATTAATTAATGTGTGCATATTAATTAATAGTTGCCAAGATTTGGGGTGTTTCTGTGTCAGACATTTTACACGCATGAGCTCATGCAGCGGTTCCAGCCACCCTAGAGGGCAAGTGCCTTTGCTGTCATGATTTTACAGATAGAGAAACTGAGGCAACAAACTGGTGAAGTAAGTTGTCCCAAGTCGTAGGTCCCACAAATGGTTCCCTGGCATTTGAGTACAGGTGATCTGACTTTATTTATTTATTTACTTATTTAATTTGAAGATTAATTATCTTTATTAAGCAGTTCATGGATTGGGAAGCCCTTCCCCTAGCAAGGAGAGGTACCCTAGGTGATCTGACTTTACAGCGCATACCTCACCCACTCTCACAGCTGCCACCCTGTGGTCCTTTACCGGAAACAAATCCTACCCACCTTCCAGGGCTATCTCGGGACAGCACACGGTTAATGACCCAGGGCTTCAGTGACTCAGAGCAGACCACTGCATGAAGCTCGTGCACCCGGTCGCATCTCGTCCTGCCTTCACAGGCCCCTGCCCAAGTGAGACGTGATGTGGCATGTCCACAAGCACGCCACCGGAGGTTAAAACCACAGCAAGGGGGAATCCCACGTCCTCCTTTGCCCGAGGCAGTGTATCTTCCTGGTGCAATTACCAATCACACTTCTGTTCACTCTCAAACAGGCCCTGCTCAGGATGATATTGCCCTAGCCCTTGGAGAAATACATTCGAGGGTTTAAGGAAGGAAAGGGTGCATCTGGTTAGGGGGATTGCCTGCAAGATACTCTTTATGGAGAAGGTTGTACTTAAGCCATCCCTTGCAAGGCAGCATTGTGCTGCGGCTTAGGAATGTAGGAACTGGAGTGAGGCTGCCTGTTTCAAACCCCTTACAGTGTCGGTATCCTTATCTGTGGGGTTTAGTAAGCACTTAGGTGCTTACCAAATGATTTGCTGTCATTATTAAGTAGACGCAGCTCTGGGAAGAAAGGATGTTCTCGGTTCAGGCAGTGACATCCGGAATGCAGCCTGATGGTTGGCTGCTCAAAGCCATTCACAAAGCCTCCTTCTCCTTTGCCCATGTTCCACGATAGAGGCTAAACAATAAAAATCACTTTCCCAGGCTGTCTTGCAGCCATGTGACCAGTCAAGGCCAATGAAGCAAAAGAGAGGGGCCCTTGCGTAGCCCTGCCCTGTGCAAGGCCCGCCCACTCCCTGTATTGGCGTGTAGGTGTAGACCTGACGGAGCTACTGCTATGCTTGAAGGGAAGACCGAGGGAATCACCAACCACGGCCCAGAGCCCTGACCTTGTGCAACCTCTGAGGTAAAGTACAAAGTGTCTACCTCCAGACTTAATGTTAAGTGCAGAAAAATAAGTGCTTATTTGTCCAGGCCGTCATCATTGGGGTTCTAATACTTATAGCTAAGCCCATCATAACTGATAAGGAACAAGAGGTAACCTAATTTGGCACAAAGATCAGTTACCATTTGGGAAGGAGAGAAGATACGTGAAGGCAGGGACCAAAAATGTCCTCAGGAAATGAGACCGAGCCCTTGAAGGTTTCTTGGCTGGGGAATAATATGATATGAGTTATGCTTTAGGAAGGTGATTCTGGCTTCATGGTCTGTGATGGATTAGAACAGTCTCCAGAATCTGTGCATCAGGATCCCCTGGGAAGCTGTTCGAAGTACAGGTCTGAGGGCCCTTTCTTTCGATATTACTGAATTAGAATCTCTGACGGTGAAGGTTTGGGGACTATCTGGATTTGAGGGGGGAGATCTTGGAGCTTATAAAAACAGTCAGACATGATGTTCAAGAAGCCATAAGAAAGGAGCCTCATTCGTGTTTTAGGGGTGGGAAAATTGAGCCGGAGAGGGGTTAAGTCAATGGCCAAAGTCAGTTCGTGAAGAGGCTGCAATTCTGAATTTGAATCCTGGCTTATCTTTTCATCCAGAGAGCTTGTGCTTTCCACTGAAAGATACTCACATCCGGGACAAACGGCTCGTTCATCCCGGGCTTCCTGTGGGAGAGTCTGAACGGGGAAGGTGGGAAGAGAGGGTGGAATGCAGGTCACTGATGTGAGGAGCTACGTGGAGGTGATGCTGGAAGCCGACAGTGTGGGAACCCCAGCGAGGAAGCCCAAAGGCCCCTGAGGCCTTTCACGCTTGGAACTCCGACAGTAATGATAGCTCCGAAGGGGCTTGGAGGAGAGGGGCGGCTTTCAGAGCTGGTTTCGCTGATGCTTTACAAAGGGACACTCTTGTGACATCCAGCAGATACTTGAGAATGTGGAGTTCCTGAGAGGAGCTAGCAGTTCCTCTGGTGATTAATGGCGTAACAGAGGGAGTAAAAGACACAGGGAGAAGAGAGGTCAGAGGTTTGGAAGTGGGACTTGGGAGGATACTTGGAACCAGAGCAGGATTCAGGAGATGCCTGAGAAGAAGGAGGACGGGCGCTAGGAGTGTACTATCCTGTGGAGGGGAAAGGACAGGCTAAACGCGCAGGGTAATTGGCAGCTCCCTGGAGAGGGTAGGTCTGTAGGTCCTCAGTGGAATAGAGAAGAGGCAAAGGAAGGTGCATGAAGTCAAGGAGGGGGTTGTGAGGGAGCTGAAGTCCCAGCATGGCTTCCTTTTGGGAGGAATGCTGGAAAAGGTAGGAGTGGGTGGGATGGAAGGATTGCTCAGTTTCCACCTCTTCCCCAACCATCCCAGCCCAGAACAGCTGCTGTCTTCTCAGCATCAATATGGTTATCATCTGAACCTCACTCTTTAGCAATAAGGCTACATCTGCCATTGGCTTCTAATGGTTTGAGGTATAAGTCTTGCCTCTGAAAACCTCAGCAATTAATGGTTAGTAGACAGTAGGGTTTGTTACATACTTGATAATTGACTGCCAAACAGCACCAGGAATTATTACACAAAATGAAGGAAGAATCCAGAGGAAGATATTTTTCCTCTTTAAAGAAAGGGCATGATGAAGGACAGACATGGGGAAAATTCTGTTATTTTAAAATGTGGAAAGCACAGCCTGAGAACAAATGGGGTTATCATGACAATGTTAGAAATTTGGGGCGAGTGATGCCGGCAATATCAATTTCAGAGGAGCTGTGCGGAGCAGTGTGTAATGTATTCCGCTGGGCATGTTCTGTGGAGCTCTGAAGCCGGTGCAATTCTTGTGCCTTGCAGCAACTGGGTCCTTTTGTGTTAGAGAGCTTTGGAGATGTTAAGAGCATTTGGGGATCTTAGCAAAACTAAAAAAGATCTTTCCTTTCAGAGGGTGTATTAGATAAGATGGAAGAAAACTCAGAGGGGAATAGAGATGGATAAGCTCTGCTTGCTTTAAGCCCTCCAGGCCTGGACACATGGGTCTAGATTTAGTCCTGGGCCATTTCAGGTCCCCTGTATTGCAAAGGGCACAGGTTAACTGGCTCAGATCCCTGCATATTTAATGTGTATATTAGCACATATAGACACACACACACACACACACACACACACATATATATATGAGTATGTATTCAGCATATATGTATACATGTACATAGATACAAGTACATCACATACATACATGCTCATATGTGTTATAAATGTGTCTTTGAGGTCACTCTATTTGTATATTCATCATATATACACCCATACTGACACATGGGTACCTATACCTATAATCATGTGTGGTCTGAGCTCAGTAAACACACGAGTGCAGATATACACACACATACATATTCATGAACACAAATACAGATATGTGTAAACAAGTGATGTAGAATGTATGTTCACTTCACCTTATACACACACACACTCCCTCACAGTTTGGAGAACTACAACATGTTACCTGTATGAAGTAAATTAGATACTTTTTCAGATTGTTTTGGCATCCTTTTCTCCCTCTTCTGATTCCTAAAGCAATCCTGGAATGTTAATGGGAGGAGAAAAGCCCACTGCACTTTGCTGAGGAAGCAGAAGGTAAGGCCCCTCTGAGTTAGTGAATAGCTTGGATATAGACAAAACGACATTCAATTTTACTAATTTTGTCCTATACATAGTGTGAAGTATAATGGGCCAACAAAGTATTCCACACAAGAGTTCTTTTGGAGGACCCAGTCTAACAAATAGAAAAGGCCGTTGAATAGTTCTACCAATTTTCTACATAAATAATGCTTCTGAGTGCTTGAAAAGGGCTTATTCCATTATATAGGTTGCGTGTGCATGCTTCCGTGCTTGTTATGATACTGATTTGCTTTGTCAACTCTTCCCCCCCTTAGGTAAAACTACACTTCTGCCCCACCCCTGTCAGAATGATCCACACGAAGCATTAGTGAGACTGGAATTCATAGGGTTTAACTGAACAGCAATTAGGAAGGAATGCACATGTGCTGTCTCTGGGAAGGTTAGAAATGGAAATAAATGCAAAAATATGCTTTTCTGGCAAGTCATCATTTTTAATATGAAGACGGAAAGCACAAGACAGCTTTGTTTTCCCTGTTTTTCAGAGGTTGTGGTTGATTTTCTTGCTTCCTGGTTTTTTGCTAGAAAGAAACTTGTTTGTTTCCCACCCACTCCACACCCCCTCTCCAAGCTAAAATATCTGTCCAAGAGCATCCTTTCAAGTGCTCAGTCTTAGAGAAGGGAGAAGAAAAAGAACTGTGATTAAAAAAATATATATATATATATATATATATAGACAAATTTTTTTTTAAGCGTGCAAACTGGGATTTCTAGACTCAATTTGTGTTCTTGAGATATTGGAGTCAAGTTTATATATAGTTTTTGATGTAGGACCTAATTAGGCTCTCAGCATATCTTAATACTTTCTGCTACATCTGCATTAAAGATAACGTTGCATACATTTGCATTTCATTTACGTAAAAAAGTTAGCCATGTTGTATGTAACAATCACTTTTACTGAGTACCATTGACAGCACATATTTTGAAGAAGCATGTGAAAATCCATGGCTACACAAAACCTGTCCGGAATTCGGTCACATCTTTCTCATTTGAAACTTGTTTGTGTGTTAACATTCCAACAGAGCCCTTGTGGCTAAGCAGACAAATAAGGACATAGAAATCAAAAGGGTCTGGTGCATGTGATATATTCAGCTAGGGAGAGAAAGGTTCAATTGGTAACCTTTTTTATGCTGTTTATAATTCTATCAATAATGATAATAGTAATAATAATGGTGTGATGTTTTTATGATATGTTTTAAAAGAGAGTGGATAACCTTGAGATAGCAGTATTCATTCATTTCTCTATTCATTCATAGGTATTCAAATGAGTCTATCTGGGGCAACCTTATTTCCAGGTCTCCTTTAATGAATGTGAGGTTTATCTGGGCCATTTTACTTTAAAAGTGAGCCTTTACAAGGGGCCCACTCCACCAGTAGCCTCAGAATGAGCTGTCTCTTGCCTTGAGTCCTTACATTGGCATATTTCCTGTGCTTCAGCCTGCCCAGGGGCCCACCTTCCAAGTCTGTCGCACTCAACTCTCCTCTCTCCCTTATGGGTCATGAAGCGTCCGGGCCACCTCTCAGGCCGGGCTTCATCGGCATCAGATATGATGACAGGCAGAGCTTGTGATGGGACTCTTCTGTAGGCCTGCAATGCAAAGCTTGTTCTGCAGAACATACTCTTCGCAGGGAATGTTCTTTAAAAACAGTCCTAACCAAACACTTCTGGAATTGTTACATATGTTTACCTCGTCCTGGAGAGCCACAACATCTAGTGTAAAAACGTGCATGATTTCCTCTAACTTGGTATTTCCCAAACCTTTGGGACCACGGGGGCCTTTGTTGGAATGCCACCTGTTTACCCTGGGAGAGCGGTTTTCTGCAGTGATTCTGGAAATTGCCATTCTATTTTAAGAGCCACAAGAACAAGAAGAGCAACAATAATAATAGTGACTAGCATTTGCTAAGAAATGCTTGAGTGCCAGGTACGGGGTAAGTGCATTATGTCATCTACGCCTCCAGAACCCTAGCAGGATGAAAGTGCTGTATTAGTGCCGTCTGAGAGATGAGGAGACTGAGACCGAGAGAGGTCAAACAACTTATTGCACTTTGTGTGTGTAAGAAAAAGGTGGGGCTTGAACTCAGGGCAGTGTTCCTATTTATTACACCATTTGTGATCTCTCACAAAGCCTGGTTCTCTTCCAGGCTGCCACTGCTAGTTCCTACAGTCAGTTCTCAGGTGTCATGACTCAAGTCCCCTGTATCTCAGCTGCTTTTCCTCTGGTTCATCCATATCCCATGTAAACCGTGTTCTCTGTACTGAACACAGACCCCCCAGATGGATGCTGAAGTCCCAGGAGCCAGGTCACTGGTCCTGGACCCTGTACTTCAATTAATGCAGCCTGAGACTGCATTGGCTCATTTTCAAGTTTATATTGTAATCATTTGGAGCATATTCTCAGAATTGTTCAGTCTTCTTTTCCCATGTATGTAGCTGATTTTTAAAAATCTATGGCAGATACACCAATTACTTGCTCTGAAAAGAGGGGTTAAAGAGAAAATAATTTAACATAAAAAAAAAATCTATGGCAGATTATCAACCTCTCTAAGTCTCAGTCTTCTGGTGAGTAAAATGGATATAATTAACAGTGCAGACCTCCTGGTGTTACAGGGGGGCAACAGATGAGTGTGGGCGGTCCTCAGCATAGCATCTTGTACATAATAACTTTTCAATAAGTATTCACTGGTCTAATCATTATCATTGTTACTTGAAATTTAGAAATTGCAGTTGAGCAAAGTCTTTCTTCCAAACACTTTTCTGTGCATGTCAATGTAATTAATTTTCCTTTACTTTAAAAATTTTGAATTAATATCTCAATTCATAAGAGCAAGTATGTCAGTACACTTGAAATGATTCCCACAAATGCTGATTTAGGTATTTCACATTTTTATATGCATTTTTAGCTGGTTTTCAAAGTCATAAGACTCTAAAGAAAAAAAAAACTAATCCTTAGTTGGCAGGCGTGTCCCCTCCCCAGATCCTTGGATTAAAATAAAATCTGCCGCCAGGGCTTTCCTTGTTTTCTGTGATTGAGATCTGTCTCAAGCGGTAAGGCATCCAAAACCTGTGCGTGGCAAGTACATTCTTTAAAGACAGAATTTGCAACTTTAATATTTATCAATAGGTGCAATTCTCTTGATGATGGTAATTAATGAGGTGCTTACATCTTATTTTGTGGTAGCTTAACGAGCTTCAGGCTAGTGTGGAGATCTCGTGCTTGCTATAAATGCTGAGAATCAAAGGTGCCGGAAGAAAATGCAGAAAATGGAGCAGAAAAATTAAGGTTTCACTAGATAAAATGTCTCAGCTTAAAACAATCTCGATGCAAACCTTGCTAAGGCAGCAGCATTTAAAACTCAGTGAGAGCCTTCTGGGGAGAGAAGTCACGTGTTTCCTATTCTTTTTTTCCCCAGCCATGCTGTTAATTTTGACCACCCATTTGTCTTTCTACCCCTTTGGTCTGGTCTGTGTTAGCAGTGTGAAGTGAAAAATTGAAAGGAAAACATATTTTGCTTCTTAAGGCCTAGATAGTTACAGCCAAAACATTTTGTCATATTGGGTTTTGAATAATTGGTCCAAATCTACACTTAATTTTGCCTTAGACAGCTAGCCTTATAACCCTAGTTAACCTGAGTTTTCTCTTGTTCTTTCATCCTTTGGAAATGAGGTCCACAGAATACAAATTCAGAAAGGCATAAATTCTAAAACTCCTCAGAAGACAGGAATAGAAGTCAAAGTGACCTCAATAAATCAAAAGCGAGTTGAAGTTCAATAGGGACAAATGTCAGGTAGGATACTTTACGTCCAACAAATGGACTCACAGATTTAAAATAGAGCACCATTGTGATAGAAAAGTGTCTTCGTCAACAAAATGAGGAAGGCATTGGTAACCTTGTCCTAAGACCTACTATGTACCAGGCATTCTGCACAAGTCAACTTATTTACAAGTACACTTTAATAATTCTATAATAACTGTCTAAGCTCTTTATAAATGTGTTCTTTTCTAGATGTGGAAGCTGAGGTTGAGAGAGGTTAAATAATTTGTTCAAGTGTTCACAGTTCATGAATGATCTAGCTCTTTCCACTTGACCAAGAACACTTCATTACAGGGTTGTTACTTAAAAAGCCAACCCAGTTCTTGGCTGTTAACTTGGATTTCACTTGAGAACCAAATAATAACTTTTCCAGAATCCTATCCATTCATTAAAATTTGAAAGAAAAATGAACAGAAAAAATTGGAGCAAATCCAAAAAATTCCCCACCCAGCAACAAAGGCAGTGGAAAAAAAATTTAAACTGGACTAGTAGGGAAAGACCCATGGTGTCTGATATTGCTTAGCTGGGAAGAATGCAGCTATGGGGTGAGTGGCACACTAATTGCCTATAAACATCAAAAAGGCTGTAGTAAAGATTTACATTTTTACTTTACGTAAATATTGCAGTTTGCAAAGCACTTGCAGATTAGTCATTTTATTGGTTTCTCACAGCAGTCCTCCAGAGCACGAGTTGGCAAACTTTTATGTAAAGGGTCAGATGGTTAAATATGTTTGACTTTGCAGACCATATGATCTCCATCACAACTACTCAACTCTGCTGTCACAGCGTGGGAAAGCAGCCCTTGATGGTTCTGAGACGAATGGGCATGACTGTAAGCCAATAAAACTTTATTTATAAAAAGAGGTGGCAGTCGGCTCTGGCCCTTGGGCTGAGTAATGTGAGTACATATTATTGTTCCCATTATACAGATGAGGAAATCGAGGCTCGAAAACTTAAAGTGACATGTCTGATGCAACTCAGTGAATAAACAATGGCTCTAGAACCAGAACTCAATTCCCCTGGTTTGTAATTTAATGCTCAATGCACTAAATTGAAGATGTGTCCTCAGGAAGATTTAAGGGATGTTTGTCATCCCAAGATACTGTTTGCCAATGATGGTGATTAAAATTCGGTGCGGACCAATCTGGAAGTTACATGACTACGTGGCGTAGTGAAATAGTATTTGCCAGGCATTTCGGAAGGGGTATCTGGCCAAAACCATTTTCCAGCCTGCCTGAAATTTCCATTATTAAAGCAGTTACCTAAGGATCTTTCTGAGATGTGTGAATTTTATTTGAATTACAGCATTTCTGCACCTGTGAGAAAAAATACAGTAGGTGGCTTACAGATTGATCTGTGTGGTTATCATGTTGGCACTGATGTTTAGCTAGTAGTGCTAAAGGGTAGGAATGTGAAGAAGAAGGCAGCAAGACAAGTTAGCATTCATGGGACTTGGAGTGAGGAGGAAGGTTGTCAGCAAAGATTATTGTACCAATGTGGGTGCCCTGCCTGAACAAATGGGGAAAACATTAATGTTATCTACTAAATGTATTGGGTACTTAATACCATCTTCTGGCACATGTTCTAAGAGCTGTGCTTGAATGAATTCATTTAATCTTCCAAACAGTCCTGCACGGTAGGTGCCGTTATTATTTCCATTTTAGGGTAGGAAAGCTGAGACACAAAGGCTCCCAGTAAGTATGGTAGAGGTAGTATACCAAAACCATGTTTTCTATAATCTGCTAGTGCAGCTCCCCGCCTGCCCTTCCTGGTCAGCTTTGGGGAATGGAAGCCCGACACCACTGGGATGCCTGGACTGCATACATATGCTTCCATGCAGATGGCTGGACCAGGTGCTCTTGCAACTCTCTGTTCCTTTGATAGAGATGTAAATTGAAGTAAGCTGGAGAAGAAACAGTACATTCTCTGGAAGTTAATGCATCATTCCTGGTGAGGCTCAATGGCATGAACTCTAGCTGAAGGATGCTTCCTCTTGTTTGCTGAAAGAATCGTTAAGTGTGCACTTGTAGCAAGCTTGGTTAAACCGACCATGCTCAGGGTTAAACCCTCATAAATCAGAATAGCTCAAGTGACCCTAGTAAATGCCAGGTACCCAGCAATGGCTGGAGTAATTCAATCTACTTTATAAGTGTCAAGTGGCTAGTGCCTTTTTCTTTTTTTAACACGTTTGTGTGTGTGGGCGATAGGGGAGGGGACCTTTTGCAAATACACTTTCAATAAGAGTATTTTCCCAGTATCTCCCTCGAGAATATAGAAGGGAATACCACTTCTGCTTCCTTTTTAGATTACAGTTATGTTTCAAAGCACTATTCCAGCATACTTAAAGTAGATAAGATTTATACATTTAAAAATCAACAACAATGCCAATCCTTTTAGCACTGACATCATTCGTTTTAGGCTATCATTATTATTAGAATTTCTTCCCACATTTTTGTTCTTCTGTTAGGATTCAGGAATTTTAATACCTGTTCGATAGTAGAGAAACAGACTGAGTAATGAGATAGATAATTGATGTTTATAAAGAAAGAGAATGTGAAAGATACAGATAGTGAGAAAGGAAGGAAGGAAAGAAAGGAGAAAGGGAGACAGGAAAGAAAGGCTATGAAGCCAGATGTGTGTGCAGTGGGACGAGGTGACAGGAAGGAACACTGGATTTGGAATCAGATTTGAGTTCAGTTCCCAGCTCTGCCCCTTGCCTGCATGACCTTTGATCTTCATCAGGTTCCTTTTACATCATATCGTGCAAGCCTGAAAGACTGTTGACATAATATGGGTGAAGGTGTTTGGCTTAATTGAGAAAGGTGTGTGGAATCTCTGTGCCTTGGAATAACAGCAAAACAGAACCATGGGGCTAGGCTTATGATGAAAGCAGAATGGGAAAGAAGCATCTCGGGAGTGAATTCATTTAGGTATTCCAAGCCGACAGTTCTCATCACCCATCTCTGAAGAGTCATGGAACATTGCTACTATGTGCTATGCATTACTCAGTACCCCGTTGCCAACTATGTCCTAAATCTCCAGGCCACTAAATTTGAACAGAACCTTAATCAGCCAGGAATAGGGTCTAGGATGTGTGCCATTTTATAGATGAACACTTAAAGGGGTCATTTTGGCATTTCAGGGACCTTCTGGATGGGACTCAAGATGACTCCTGACACACAGCCTCTTTATGACAGTGTTAGATTCAGATTCCAGCGTGTCTTAAAAAATTCTTTATAGACTAGTACTGCAAATTCTCTCAAGCGGAGGTTTTTCCTCCCCAAAGCTGGGGATTTTCATAAGCTAGATTTAAATATAATTCTTCTCTCCCAGTGTCTTTTCTTTGTAACTCACCATATGACAGGGAATAGTTAGTATATAATACAAAGCATATGTGGTAAGCTTGTTCCTCTCTGCCTAAATATGAGTTTAATTAAAAAAAATAGCAATTAAACATATGTTAAAAACGAAGCAGTACAGTTGGGGGCAAAGACTAATAGGCAACACAACTGTTTGTTAGTTGTGTTTTTCATTTTCATGTTCAGAGAATTTTAAAACCTGAATTTTTTTCTCCAGACCGCAGCCCAATCTGGGCAGTTATGTGCTCTATTTCGGCCATTGCTTCCCGCAGATAAGCACCAGCCTGACACTGTTGAAGTCCACGTCCAAAGCAATGAGCATCAATTACGAAATTAATGAATTAGATTCCTTGCATGTGTCACTTGTCCAGGTTAATGAAGGTCGGGGCTGATAATGTTTCACCTCAAGAGAGAGCTTTGGCATCACATACAGAAATCAATTTAAGAAAGTATTAAGTGATCTTGGCTCCCTGGATTGCAGTTCAAGATCCGTGAGCTCTAAACATAATCAGGACAAATCAGATGTTTCCATTTCTCATTGTCATTAACAGCTTTATTAAGACAGTCCATCTAACTTAAAATCAGTCATTAGTCTTGACCTCATAGGTGAAAATTAACTTGCCAATTTTTCTTTCCTGTGTCACAACGATGAATCAAAGTAGAGACCTCGTCCATCTTGGGGGGACTGCCTGTAACAAACCGTAGTCGCTGAAGAATAATGCTGTGAAAAGTGTTGTGGTGGTTCCCTTTGCTGTAATGAAACCAGGGCTACAAGCCTTAACTTCACTGCAGTGTGCATTCTCCCAATATTAAATATTTGCTCTGCGTGGATGATGTCAGTGACAACTCTCTACATCCAGCCTTCTAGCCAGGCGGGCTGCTTTATAGGGAAAGCAAGTTGACATCAGAACTGATAATGGAACGGAGAACACTGAGGTAAGGTTCTTCTTCCAAAAATGTTGGCATAGAAAAGTTTTAAGACTCGAAATGATAAATCAGTAATGGTGTTTAACATCCTTTTGGGTTCGTGCTCTAATTCAGTACTCACAGCAGTCTCGTGAGGTAGTAAGCAAGGTGTCTGTTGTCCTCTAATTGTGTTGAGTGAGTAACTTCCTATTCCTGAAGCTGCTGCTGGTCAGAGTTTGGCAGAGAGGAAGTAAGGCAAGATGTATGTTCCCATAATTCTGATGTATAATTATTTCCAAGTCTTTTTCATTGTTTGGGTGTGGATATATGCTGCAACTTCCTAAATAACCTAGCGTACTTAGTTGTGTAATTTTTCCCTAAAGAAATTAAGGAGAAAGCATTAAAAGGTAGTAAATAGATACGGACAAAAGCGAATTCCATCTGTACGTTAACTGTTTTATAGTATTTCTTTCATTCTTACAAATGGCAAACAGGCATCACTTGACTGGCTGGAAGTCACAGATGGGAAACTAAGTTTTCCTTTCCCTTCTGTGAGTCAGATGTATTCTACCCATCAGAATAAGACCCAGTATCAGACACTGCCCTCATCCCCAGAGCTGCCCGTATTCATTCCTCTTGATGTGCCCTGAGCACCTGGTGCCTGGGAGAATCATCCACCACTTGGCCTGGCGCTGCAGGTGCAGTGTGGCCAGATCTCTTGAGAGGATAAAATCAAATATTTTCTTTAGCCCCCTTAAACTCAATCAAATATGCCATTTTCTTGGGCCTCATAAAGGAAAAAGGATAGCTATGAAATACAGCAGTGGATTTCAATTTTTTTTGTTCTTTTACCTCCCCCAAAAAAGAATCTTGAAATTCTTTGTACCACCTTGCACATGCTTATCTGAAATTTGACATTTAAAGTTTTTCATCATAAGTTTAAATACTTGCAAAGGATATAAATTCCTTACATATTTTATTGACCTCTTAATAAAACGGTTCAATCACTTTTGAAAATGCACCCAGTGAAATCTAAATACTCTTTTGACTGAATAGTCACCATCGTTCATTTTTTAAAAATACATGAACAAGCTGTTCTTTCACACTCAAAAATTTTACATCTTTTCTTTGAACTTGTATTTCTATTATATTTCCCCTGTGGAATTTTGTCCTAATGTTGAATTCTTAATACTTAAAAGTATTTTATTGATCATGTTATCATAATCCTTTGCAATAAAAATGTGTAAAAATAAATTTAAACTTTACAAGTCTCATGATCATAAAGCTCTAATTAATAATGTCATCTAGATTGATTTATCATCACAATAATTTCTGGTACAGAGTTGCTCAAAACAGCATAACTCTGAAACATTCTGATAAATAATTATTAAACATAAGAAGTAAAAATTTATGGGGATTGCATTTCTTAATGAGATGGATGGGGCTTTATTCCCAATTAGTTCAAACCGTGGATGAATATTATTTATTGCTAAGGGTCAACAACAATTCCATTTCTAGTTTTAGTTTTCATACTATAAATGCTGAGAAACATTGTCTACATATCATGTGATGTGAGCAGATGGAGTTCTGTCATAACAATATCATTTTCGTCTTTGAACTTCTGAATCATAAGCCAAACAGTTGCCATCACCTGCAGCAATATTTAGTGATCTCTCCATTGGTAAATTGATTAGGTCATCCTTTGATTTTGGGGAAAAGCAAACAGTTGGTGGGCACCTGGCTTCCAAAAGCATTTGTTAACTATTCAGTGAAGCCATATACTTTCTTTTTTCTTACTATGTTTTTTTATTAAGGTATTATTGATACACACTCTTATGAAGGTGTCACATGAAAAAACAATGTGGTGACTACATTTACCCATATTATCAAGTCCCCACCCATACCTAATGCACTGTCCATGAAGCCATCTACTTTCTTAATATATACCAAGTAGTATCACATAAAGCAAAAAAATTGTATGTACATTTTCACTTAGTAACGTACTGTTTAATTTCATCTACTTAGAGAGTATTGGTAATTTAGAAATATTGCTAATTTCAATATACCTTTACCTGCCAAACAATACATTTTATGCAACTGTGGTAAAACTGCTCTTATCATGCCCTTTAAATACGTATTCATCAAACCTTGGATCTGCAGATTTACTGTATTCAACACATAGATAATATGCCCTACTTGTCCTCATTATTTAACCAACCACCCAAGTCAGATTTATTTTGCGTCAGAAAAAAATCGGACTTCATTTTTCAGTGAACAGACTTTTCAGTGTGCTAATATGCATCCCTGTGACAATCATATCACTTCTGAGTTCAAATTTGACTAAAATGGAGCTTTATGAGGATGGGGTTTTATTTTTTTATGGGGAATTGTTTGATAAATATTTGTCAGGGAGAGAAAAAGACTGACAGAGAGAGAGAGGGAGAATGAGAGGCACTGAGGACATGGGTCTGCAGACCATGAGCGCGGGCCTCGTGTGAGGGGCTGCCCAGTGGCCAGTAGTTCTTAGTGACCTCTTTGAGGTCTCTAATAAGAGTCAAGGGACAGAAGAGGAGAGGATGTGAACCATAATGACCATCACTCCCATACCCCTCTCCACCCACCTGAATCCCCAGACCGGTCAAAATACACTATTCCTAACTCTTGAATAAAAGACCAAAGCCCTCGCCACCTTGGATTTAGTATCCACCTTGATGAGAGGAGGCTTACTTTTAACTCATATATAAAATTAATTCCTTTCTGGGGCGCGCCAGTGGCTGTTCATAGCTCTGGGCTACGTGGCATTAGTAGATTCGCTATGGGCGAGAGTTTCATCTCTCTGCTGTGAAGTAGGAGAAGGACGATTGGAGAAGTGCAGGTGCATGTGCTGGGGTGAGCCACAGGTGCATTCTCAGACAAAGTTAAGGAAGAATCTTAGGGAAATGGAGATTCTGGATGTTAGTTCCCTTAACACAATCTGTGTCCACATACTTCTTGGAAGGATTTTTGTGACGCTTCAGCTGTATACATTCCCTAGTGTGAAGACCACTGTAGTGGAGAAAAAGATTTGTTCAAAAAATTTTTTAAAAGAGCTGTAATTCAAAAAGGACTAGAATTTGGGAGGGAAGAGCAGACCAGTTGCATCTAACGGGCACCGATATGGCATTTGTCATGCAGAATATATTTCCCTTTGATTTGGAGTCAGTGGTCTTCCCTAAAGCTGGAAACTGTATTATGCAGAGCCTGGAAAATGCCACCCCTGGAATTGGTGTGTTCTAGAAGATTGGCAGGAGAAAGGAGACAGCATTTATTGAGCAGGTATTGTGAGTGCATGGTTTTCCATGCCTTAGTACATTTATTTCACCCTTTACTTGTAGAAGGCTAAGTGACCTTTGCCAGGGCACATGGTCAGTAAGTGGTTGCACCTGGCTCCAGAGCCCATCTAGGACAAAGACACTATTAGCCACTTGGTGCCTCTTCTTGAACCCTCCTGAGTACCAAGGAATCAGATGATCATAGTCAGAAAATCATCTCAAAGGAAGAGATAATATTTTTCTTTGTTGCAAAAGAAACTCATTCCCATTGTAAAAATCATGAAAAACACAGAAAAGCTCAAAGCAGTAAATAAAAATCACCTCTAAGGCTACCACTCAGAGATGACTATGAACATTTTAGAGTATATATACTCATCAGGAAGGACACATGTATACAAGCATAGACACATTCATTCTCACAGCAGAGATAGAAGGTTTGTGTAGTTTAGACCAGCACACACCTGGGTTTAACTGTACACATCCCCATGTACCAGTTTCTTTATCTGTGAAGAGAAAATAATGGTACATACTTCCTGGGATCGGTGTGAGTGTTGCATGAGATAAATCAAGCATGCGTAAACACTTAGAGCACAGTGAGCATAACAGGCAGATGATAGATGGGCACATGGATATCTTTTAGACTTTTTTGTTTAGCAACATTTCCAGAACATTTGTCTATTTCATTAGTATGTATTGCTCTAAGCATGGCTTTTAAGCACATTCATTGCATGAATATAACTCAACTGACTTACCCAGTTGTCCCATTGTGGGACATTCAGAGTGTTTCCAACAATTTGCTATTCTAAACAATGTAGTGGTGACCATCCTACCGCATATGACTGGCACAATGAACTGCTGAAAGTGTAATTGCTGCACTGGAATCCACACATTTAAGGCATTTCCAACATGTTACCCAATTTAACTACAGACACTCTACTAATTCATATTCCAACTCTAAATAGACATGAGAGTGCCTGTTTGCATAAGCTCTCACCGACGTATCTTTCTTTTTCATCTCTTCTAATTGGATAAGTTTTAAAAAGTATAACACGTTTTAGTTTGCATTTCTTTGATTATGAGTGAGGTTTGACATTCTTTTTTATTCCTTTGGACTTAAAAAAAATCTAACAAAGAGAATATGGAATGTGTGCAGGTGTTTGTTCTTCTGGCGATGCTTAGTGCTATTTACTCCCAGTCTGTATCCATCTCTTTTCTGTAGGAGGCATAAAATTAAAGTTCGGCTTACCTGGAGCGGGCATATATGTATAAGAGGTTTAATCAATAACTGACAAAGGAAGTGGGGTTTCGGCTTGCCCTCCCGGGTCTCTGTGAATTCTTTCTCTTTGATTCTGGCTGTGGCTTCTCTGACAGGTGTATTTCTTAGCTCCAGGGACCTGGACCAGACAGCCCTCAGTTCTCGCTTGGCGCACTATGCCTTGGGACTCTGGACGTTGCAGAAATGCATATGGTCTGGAGAATGCAAAAGGTCACAGGCTTATTTTTAGATGGGAAAAATAAGATTCCATTTTAAGCATAAAGAAGCCTGTAACAGGATGCGCCCTCTTGCTGTGTTATTTGTTTTTCTGGTATTAGTTTCTTTCTCTCTGTCTCTCTGTCTCTGTCTCCCTTGCTCCCTCCCCACCCTGCTTCTTTCTCTCCCTTTCTCACTCTCTGGCAAATTATACTTTTCCAAGAAAAGAAATGCCATCACTAAAGAAAGCAAATGCATCACAAGGAATTTAAATAATAGGAGAAAATGTCCTAAACCTAGAAAATCTTGTTTGCACATTGACAGGGTGGGAAGGATTCTTCTCGCATTGCAAAGAGTTGAAATCTTGTCTTCTCTGAGCCTTTCACTCTGGGGTCTGAGGCCTGTGACAGAGCCTCCCGTGGCTTCAGCCCCTCCACACTGAGATTTTGGTTTTTTCCCTCAAACGTGAGAAGAGATTTCTCATCAAAGCAGAGAGACAGGCAAAATCTGTAGGTGAGAGAGACAGAGATGGGGAAGGAGCCGCCAAGCCGAGCCCTGGTCCGTCCTTCCTCCCCGTTCCATCCCCCAGGGAGAGAGGCCAGGCCTATGTGGCCTCTGCTGGAGTAAACTGCACCTATTCCCCAGACTTTTTCTCACACTTCAGCCATTTCTTCTAAAAGCAGTCTGGCTAAGGATAATTTCTTCCTCAAGAGGCTTTTTGTAGTCGAAAGAACATGAGATAAACTTTAAAACTTGCTGGGTTAAATAAATATTCAGACCTCCCAGATACACACAAGCCCACGTGGTCAGCACACTAAGCCTAGGATGGGCCCCAAAGATAAATGTACTTTGTGAATTTCAAAAGTTTCCGTCTCCCAGCTGGAATCCTCAAGTGGACCTGCATTCCTGTATATTCAATAAAAGTACAAATGGGATCCTAATTAATGAGTTTGTTGATTCTTCTTGCCAGCTGGGGACAAAAACCATTGTTTGGTCTCTGGCCATTGTGTGTGTGTGTGAACTTGGAATCTCCAGATTTCAGATCACTGGATCAGCAGATTACATAGTATCTTTCTTCCCTATTTTTTAGAAATGTAGCCAGGCTAATAATCAGAAACAACCATTTTGGTAGGCCACATGCTATATAGCTTATCATAATGGATACACAGAGTCATAGATGTTAGATAGTAACGTCCTTGTACTTTCAAGTGACAAAAAACCAGTTTTGTGACATGGGTAAGCACAAGATAGTTATATTCCCTGGCCAGGTGCATGCAATAACTCCTTTTCAAATTGGAGCACCAGCTCCAAGGGTGATAGGATCACTTCTCCGAGCTTAAACCCTAAAGCAGCATCATTCGTGAGAATGATTTGCTTGCAGAGATTAGCTCTCTGACTAGATGATGCTCTGGATAAAGTAAGAAGTGGTCGGACTAGTTCCTAAATTACAGGTAGGCTGCATTTAGAAACTCTGAGGTCTGTTTTTCAACGTGATACAAGCCCTTCCGTCTCTCTGTGTGGCATTGTTTCAGCACTGAGCAAGGCTCCTGAAAGCCCAAAATTAAATTAGGAGAAATCCCCCTGGTGCTTCTATTGAATTGAGTTAATATAATGAGTTTATTGTTAAATCAAACAAAATGGAACTTGCCATGTGGAAGAAATAAGGCTGAGATCTTAGTGGGATGTTGCTTTTCCCCTCCCCACCTCGCTTCCGTGTTACTTAGGGGTGGCTTATCGGCTCAGATGCCACAACTGCCACACACCCACTCCGCTCGCCCTGCAGAGGACAGCTGACAGTTCAGGTTGGAGCGGGAAGCAGAAAGGAGATGAAACCTTTTGGTTGCAGAGAGTTGCCTACCTGTCAGAACTCCGTCATAGACAACAGGGGCTACTGTGATGTGGACCTGGCCTCCCAGCAGACCCACCTCCTCAGCCCGGCAGAGAGAGGAGTGCATCGGGCAGCGGCCAGCTTCCCGCTGCCCATCTTGGCCATCAGGTGCCTCTTCAGGCTGCATTCCCTCAACGTTTGCTGTCCCCACCGTGTAACCGGTGCCCTTGCCTCTGACTTGATCTGACTCTTGCCCACATCTTCGCATGGTGGGTCCTTTGGTCGTTCTGTTCTTGGTTTAAATGTCACCTCCTCAGAGAGCTCCTTTTTCCTTTGCCACGTAGAAGGAGCCCTCAGTCACTCTCTGATTTTATTGTGTCATATTTCACACTACCAAGCATTTCCTTTTTGTTCTTAGCATGTGTGTTTATAGCTGCCCATCCCTCCCCCCACCAGACAGTAAATTCTGTCAAGGCAGGTGCCACGCTGGCTTCTCCTGCCATGGTCCCTGATGTCTAGAACAGAGTATGCACTCCGTAGATAATCTGATGAAAGGGTGACTCCTCGGTCTGCCATGTGACCTGGTGCAGGCTTCTTGGCCTCTCTGGTTCATGAAGTAGAGACGATGCATCACTGCCCATCTCGCCCTGGCCCAGTAAGAGTTAAATCCATTACAGGCAGACTAGCCCAGAACAATGACTGACACATACTAGTTTCCTTCCTGTGGCTCTAACATGTCAGCTTCGAATGCTTTCTCTACCTCTTGGAGACCAAACTTTACTCGGCCAGCAAGCTATTGTTATGTGGTTGATGATCCCAAATGGGAAGCTGAGCTCTGTGTTGAGTTATTAAGGACTGGCCCTCCCCATGAGGATTTGTAATTCATTTTTCAAAAACATCATTTCCTCCAACAGACCATACATTGGTATGCATTGCTTCTGTCCCAGGAACGACTGATAGGGTGATGGGCTGGCAACTCCATGAAAAAGCAGGCCCTGCCAGAGTGATGGGAGGACCCTCAAGAAACCAGGGGGTCAGATGTTTGTCTTTTATTGAGAAAATTTTAAGTGAAGTGCCCTCAGCTACCTACTTGATACTTTTATTAACCTTCTCATTTGAGAGAGGTGAGTTTTTTTATTTTAAATTAAAAGATGCTCTTGAGCTGGAGAATCTTAGGAATCATTTGCTGTGGCCTTCTTACTTCACAGATAAAGACACTGAGGTTCACAGAGTCTCATGTTCTTCTCCATGGTCTCCTCACTTGGCGGGGGCAAGCCGACCCACACAGGACCCCCCGCCCCCGCCCCGGCTGACGCATCCTCTCTGGCTGATCTCCCTCCCGAAATGCCCACCTGCATTTCTCTTGCTTTCACCTCATTTCCCTAAAGCCTCCTTTAAAAGGACAGTCATCAAGTTGTGCTTTTTCTTTCCTTCTAAAGTAAAAACCACCCTATTCCATTCATCTGTCCTCATGTGATCTGTTTTCCATCTAGTTAGCAGCTTCTGTTCCTCCATGTAAAACCTCTCTACTCACTTTGGTCCTGTTTGAAAGGCAGTGGCCAGCCGCGGCCTCTCCTTTCCTCCTGAGCCTTCTCCCTGGACAGGGTCCTCCTTGCCTCTGAGCCTGGGATCCGGGTGTCTCCTAGCTTCGGATGTCTCTCACCAGTGTGATTATCGGTTTCAGTTCTGGAGTGTTCACCTGACATCTGATAGCCTTTCTAGCCTTGATGCCTCTCAATTCTTACATTGGTTGGCTGGTTAGTAAGATAATCTGTTCCCCAACCTTAAAATGTGTATATTTAGTACCTTGAAATGTCCAGTTAATCTTAAGTGAACCTGGATAAAGCATACATTAAGCTGAGTAAAGTATGATTTTGTATAATGAACATTTTTATTTAGTATAACGAACATTTAAAAAATTCTTGCCATCGTCATCAAGAAGTACTAAACATCAAATGTATTTTCCAAAAAGAATCTTCCTTAGCTAATAAAAAAAACCCTAAATGCTAAGTATATCCTATAATTTTACATCTGTTAAGTGACTTGAACTGTGAAATGTTCACGCTAAAAAACAGTTTGCCTTTCCAGCTGTTGATCTGCTCTAAACATTGAACGTCGCTGTACCGGAAGTCTTCTTTGCAGCCTCAAAGTGATTCTGTTAGGATGCCTTTGAGGGAGGATAGAGGAGCAGATAAACTTTTTGCCTGCAATTCAGCTGTTTTTGTTTTCTTTTAACATAGAAATTTGACCCCCCGCCCGAGTCTGATGCACTTCTAAATGGGGACAAACCAGATTTCATGGCCCTCTATTCAGAAAAGGTGGAGTCTGCTTTGAAGCTAGCAGACAAAAAACAAGCACTCAGCAGCAAAATGCCCTCCTTCCCTTCTTACCTACGTGCACAAAGGCGCCTGGGTTCCTTTTGAAGGCTGAGCCCCAGCAGACACATGTACAGGAAGGTAAGACTAGGAGTCGGGAGCAGAGCAGAGGTAGTTTGAGCTTGAGCAGCTGTGTGAGGGGGGAAATGTGTACAATGCGCCATATAATGAAGGGCATGTCTAAGACCCAGTGTACCTGCTACCTCTGAATCTTTGAAAATTTCTCCACATGAAATGGTTATGTTATTTTATTTGGCCTCAAAGATGAGCTAACATCCATGAATATGAGCTACCAGGAGATGGATGTTAGCTGTCTTTAAGGAAGAAATCCTGTAAGAGTCTGGGCTGCAGGCAGAGAAAGACAAGTACCAAATAATTTCACTCATCTGTGGAGTATAACAACAAAGCAAAACTGAAGAAACAAAACAGCCGCAGACTCACAGAGTCCAAGAAGGGACTAGCGGTTACTAAAGGGGAGGGAGTGGAGAGGGAAGGAGAAGGGGTTTAAGGGGCACTATGCTTAGCAATCACAGTACAGGCAGGTCACGGGGAAGGCAGAGTGGCACGGAGAAGACAAGTAGTGACTCTATAGCATCTCACTACGCTGATGGACAGTGACTGCAATGGGGTGGAGGGAGGACTTGATAATATGGCTGAATGCTGAAACCACAATGTTGCCCATGTGAAATCTTCATAAAATTGTATATCAATGATACCTTAATTAAAAAACATAAAAGAGTCTGGCTGCCTGTGGTGGAATGGCCTCACTGGTAGTAAGCTCTCTGTCACTGTTCCTTTGAGAACCACCAAGCTCCCATGTGCTCCGGGAGATCCCCCTCAGCAGTGTCCCAGGGCCTCCTAAGCAACGAGGTGACTATTTCCATCAAATAGGGAGAATTTTAACCGTCCATAGATCTGTTCCTCGATTTTGTTTTCTATGTCAGAGGTCCATATACATATAATTTCAGAAGGAATTCTACTAAGCTGCTTGAAAAGCAGCACACTGGGTGATTTTGCAGTTCCCTTCTAGCTCTGGGGTGCTGTGACCGAGCAGAATCCAGTTGGTCATCAAGGTCTGGTCCCCCCAAAACAACCATCCTGGATTAACTGCCCTCACCTTCTCCTAGATGTTCACTTCCCTGCTGATTGGAGAGTCGATGGCTCTGATGTGGCCCTCCTTTCTCTGGGCCACTTCAGCAGTCCTTTATCAGTGTGCACCTCACTCTGTAAGGTGAACATTATCACCTCTGTGTCCTGGGCCCTGAGGTGCCACGTTTACACAGGAGTGTCTGCAGAGGGACAGGTGGGTGGGCCCTGGCCAAGCTCAGAATTTAGCATCTGTCAAGAGCACCACAGAGTCATCAACCTTCAAAACAGTCTGTCAGAAATACACATGGTGATGGTAGCTTTGGCTGAAAGGAATTGTAAGAGTGAAGCAAACCTACTCAGACTTCCTGGCCTTCCCTGTAAGGCTTTGAGGCTACATCAGGGCCACCCCCGTCTTCAGTGTGGCCGGTGAGGACACGACCGTCTTAGTAGTGCCTGTTCGTTGTGGCTCACTCTCTCCCGTGAACAAGAGTGTTTGGTTTTTTTAATTAAACATAATAATTGTTTTCCATGGGATTATAGCTCTTTTACCTTACACTTGCAATTCTTAAAGCTACAGAATTTGCCCAATCACTAAAGCAAAGTTAAAAGAAATATCAAGGTCCGAACAGGAGAAAATGTGGGTTTGTAGTGATAAAAATGCCTTTGAGAATCTTGTGTTCCAGGAGTGGGATATCAGTGAACATGAATTAGAGAGGTTTAAAAAGCCGTAACTATTATAAAGAAGATACACATGAGTACTTCTGAGAACTTAAACATAAATGAGTGTAACAGACTGTCTTAACTTTTTAAAACATATTTTGAAAAGCAACCTTCTCAGAGGACAAACATTTTTCTGAAGACATTTTACAATATTTGTAATAGTATTTCTTTATACAGAGTTGATGATAGATACAAATATCATATTTGCTTTAAAATATCACAGTAGAGGATGGCATTGCAAACAAGAAGAATGAAAAACTAGGAGAAACATACTTGAGAACCAGAAACCCATGTTTTGCAGAAAATTGCTGTGTGTTTTTGGGGAACTTGCTTTCCTTCTCTGAGCCTCAATTTTCACATTGAATTAATGACTATATAACCCGGTACCTTTTCATGTCTTAAGTTCTGTCATTCTCCTCCTGAAGTGAACAAATGTTCCTATTTCATCTGTGATACCAGTATCATTCAAATATACCAGTTTTGTTTCCCTTTTCTCCAAACTCCCAGCCAGTACACCCCACATCAAGACTTTTGAGACCAACTAATTCAAGCACCTGACATATTTTACTTTCAGATGATAAGAAAAGCAATAACAAGTCAATACATATGTAACATATAACAACATAAAAAAAAATCTTTCTGAGCCACTCTTGATTATTTTAGGCTCCTAAAATGTTTTTGAGAATCATATAGGAATGAATTCTTTTTTTTTTTTAACTATCTCATTATATAAAAGACAGCTGATCAGGTGACAGTGTATGTTTTTTTCCTGTGCACTTTTACAGTAGCAGCCACTTCAGTATGCTGGTGTAAATGCACAGTGAGTGTTATTGGAACCTGAGCCCTTCAATTTTTACTCAGATGTAATTAATGTACAACAAAACAGATCTTAAGTATTTAATTCAATGAGTTTTGGCAACTGTATATATCCACGTAACTACCACTTACAATAAGATACAGAACGTTTCCATCCCTCTAGAAATTTCCCCTAAGTAAGCATTTATTTTACTACCTTAGTTTTTCATTTTTGTCCTTTCTGTTTAGCTATCAATACATAAACAAGACTCAGAAAAAGTGGACACGTTCATAAGTAAGAAACTAGCACTACTACGTATAGGAACACTCTGTACCTGAACTTGACATAAAGTATCAGTTGCTTTTCTTGAACTGAATGGCCAGACATGCATTCCTTTTTTCATATTCATACACTGTATTGGACATAACGATGAGTAAATAAATGTGTGTGGCATACTGTCTGGTGTTCCTGAACATTTGCAAAGATGCCTTCTCTGTGTCGTGGGGAAATACTAAAGTACTCTGCCAGGGTGTGCACAGACACTGGTTCAGCGAGGTGATCTGAAAAGGAATATGCGTCAGGAATTTTCTAGGGGCCTTGAGTTAGGCCATCAAAAGTGCGCCCAGACACTTGGGGCAAGAGCCCTTGTGCCATAGACTTTTCACTGAGTGGGCAGGGAGAAACCCCACCACTTTCGAAGAAGGAGAGCTTGTGAGTTAGAAGGATGTTGGGGAAAGGAAGAGAGACAAATGGAGGAAGATCCCTTTTTCAAGGTCACTTTTATCAGAAGGTAGAGCCGGAGATAGACGGGGTGCGGGTAAGATCCTGGAGGTCCAGAGGCCGGGAGGCCAGGAGACTGAGAATCTCTCGGTCACAACCCCGGAAGGTCTGCTGCCACACCTGAGGCAGCCCTCGTTTATCTGAGCCTCTGTGCCGGGACTGCTAACAACCAGCTCAAATTGGCTGATTTTTCCACATTTGTCAGGGAGCCAGTTGCACTGGCTCAGCTGAGCATCTGCAGAAAGGGAAACAGAGAACCAGAAAAAAAAAAGCTTTTAAGTCATTATTCTTATTCATTTCCCTATTCTCTGCCCCACCCCCTCGCAGTCTCCACTGCCATGCCTCTTTCTTCTTCTTCTTTTTTTAAAAATCTTTTTATAACAATCTTTTCCTTTATGTGGCGAGAGCCCTTGGCATCCTTCCAGTGACCTGTCTGTAGAGAGATACTCCTCCCTTATAATTAGGCCTTTGTTACACCACTTCCTGATTTTCTTCTCTTTCTTTTCTTTTTAAAGCTTCTGGCCCTGACACCCCAATCCCCCAATGGAATAACCACCCTTGTTAAAACGAAGGGTCTTCAAAGGGTGATGAAGTAGGCTTCCTCAAGGAGGCCTGGGAGTTCATTCAGGCTGTGCTTACAACCGACTAGGGCATGGAGGGACCCTAAGTAAGACATGTGTTGAGATGTCTTCATCCTGGTCACAACCTCACCTGTACAGCTTTTCCTCGGGCCACCATGCCCCGAGCCCAGAAGCGTTGGGTCGAGCCACATTTGCCTGTCTTGCCTCCATCTCTGGCTCCTTGTGACTCTTTGGGGCTTGGCTCTTTCTGTCCTTTCAGGAATATTTGACAAGAAATCCCATCCCCCTGCTCAGAAGCCTGTATGATTCTAGCCCAGGAATGGTGCAATGAGATCCAGACATGAAGTGCCCAAGAATAGCACTCATCGTGAAACCCCAGAAGTCTCACGATCACTGAAGTCTTCGGAATATAAAGAAGAAATGGTGAAGGCATCCATCCTTTCCTGTCCCAATTGGTAGCTTTCCATTCTGTACCTTTATTTCTTTCAAACCTGTGGTTCAAAGGCAAATAAATGCCAAACAAGCTAGATAACCACTCTTAGTGACCTCTCTTTCTCTAAGGTAGCTTTTAGAAATAAATAGGTGTGTCAAGCCCAAACATGGACAAAATATTGGATTTTTGTGTTGCCCTCAGCTTGATTTCCTTAGTAATCCAAAGTGTTACCAAGTGGCTCTGATGGGTTTAGATCAGTTGAGGGTAACACTAAGGTTTTATACACACACACACCCTTTATGACTTCTAGGATTTTTAGATATAGATTGTATTTTTTAATTTTCTTTTGTTAGTTATATGTCTAGAGGAGTATTATAGGAAAAAAATGTTTTATGAGCTTTTTTGTTTGTGTACAGAGATCCACCCCCCCTAAGATGTCTTTATAACCAGCTTACTAGTAGCACTATTTGTAGTTGCCTTGTTAGGAATACCAGATACTCTTCCTGATGGGTTAAGAGGTTGAAATTAGATCCTTTAGAAAATCTTGCACTGGGTTGAGAAAATTAAATGGGGCATTGACTGTAAAGGCAATCAATGTCTAAAACACGGAAGCCTAGACACCAGGTTTGTTCTTGCTTTGTAAGTTACTTAGCCAATCTGTAAAAGGGGATCATTAACACCTTCCTCACAATAATGTGGTGAGGATTAGTGAGATCCTGTGTACAAAGTGCTTGACAAGGTACCTGGCATATGGAACATGCTAGAAGAATGCGCAGACTAGCCATTTTTCAGAAACATGCAGCATGCTTTTTCAAGGAAGAGCTGAGCTTAACAGAATGAGAATATTGTAGGTAGCCAACTACTACCTACATTACTAGGTAACCAATGCCAAGCATAAGTAAGTGTTGCAGAAGAGCTTAACCAGAATCTCATGCATCCATTTCAAAATAGTCCAGCCGCTAGAGCGGTGGTGGTGGCGGCAGGGGAGAGAGGTAGGGATAGTTGGGTGGGACACCTCCAATTTATGGACCAATTGTTTTCTGTTGAAACACTTGAAAGTTTGGGTCCAAGAATGCCTTTTCTTATAGGGACAGTGGGATGATATTTTATGTATCAGATACACAAACCTGCCCAAAGTAGACTTTTTTTAAAGCACAGATTGACTTATGACACAATTTATTTTTCCGTAAAATGCAATATTGTGATTCCAGACATGTACCATTCCCCTACATCTCTACGAGCTGTGTGAGTGGCTCTCTGACAAGTTACATCATGTCACAGACTCTTAACTGTGGCACAAGGGATGACAACAGATGGGTAGATGGGCATGGAGATAAACGTGTACCCTGTCAACGACTGAGGCAGGAGCAGAGAGAAGGAAGCCGTCCCACTGCAGCTCCCCATGTAGATCTATACCTCATCCCCCCTCAACTGGGGGGACAAAGGCTTCCTACTTACAGAGGATAGGAGGATCTGCTCCTCACCATTCTTGATTCCCATTCTTATATGTGAGTCACCCATAAGTTGACAGTGTGCTGTCAGGACCCACACTGCAAGAGTTGTGATGGCAGATTTGTAGTGCACAGGTTATATGTAGATCTTGTATCTTGTGATAAGTGTAGGAAATAAGAGTACCCAGACTCCCCTCTGTGAATACCAGTGCTTCTTAAAATGTGGCCCCTAGATTGTTTGTGTCTCCTGGGAACTTGATATAATGCAAATTCTAGAGCTCCACCCCAGACCTCCAGAATCAGAAACTCCAGGTGGTAAGGCCAGTCCTCCAGGGGATTCTAGTGGGTAGCCGAGTTTGAGAATTACTGTTTAAACATTAAGTAGCATTCTTGTCTCTACAGTACAGTCAAGGGATGTCAGTGCCAAGTGAGGTGGAAACATTTGTCTGCGCTCAGTAAACATTTCTAGCTTTTATTCAGAATTTACTTCTGAAAGGAGGGCTACCAGCAAATATATGGGATGTCCACTTAAATTTGATTTTTAAATAAAAAATAGTTTTTTAGTGTATGTTCCATTTTTGTCTTGTGTTTTTACATGTTAAATCTGGCAACTCTATATGAAAGTAAAGTTAGGTGGTATAGAAACTTGGCAGACACCACATAAACAAGTGATCAAGGTTAACATCACCATGTTAGTATTAGGTGCCCTTGATAAGATGTGATGAGAGGGGCACTTGACCTCAGAGCTGTTTTTTGGCAAAATTCATAACCTCAGTCTAATCACTAGGAAACATCAGACAAACCCAAATTGAGGGACTCTTCAAAGTGTCAAGGTCATGAAAAATGAGGAAAGACTGAGAAATTGTCACTGATTAAAAAAAAATAGGAGACATGAACAACTAGAAGCAATGTGGGATTCTGGGTGGGATTCTAGAAACAAAAAAGACATTAGTGTCAAAACTGGCAAACTTTGAATGAAGTCTAAAGTTTAGTTAATAGTAATATACTCATGTTAATTTTTCAGTTTTAATAAATGTACTGGAGTTATATGTGATAACATGAGGGCAGACTGGGTGGGAACCTTCTGTACTATTTTTGCAATTCTTCTGTAGAACTAAAATTATTTCAAAATGAAAAGTTTCTTAAACATTGGATTGGATATACCTTAGTGGTTTGGGGAGTACCAATGTCCTTTGTTTCTTTATAGAAACAAAGAAATATTTTTACTTAACTGCTGAACTGTTTGAGAACATTTAGATGAATTACAAATACATGGGAAATGGCTCCTCCAACACTATAAGGCCCAACAATGTTGCAGTGGTTTTAAGTGTGCCACCACTAAGCGTCGTCTTTTCCGTGAACATATAATGTGTTTTGCCTGGAGATTCATGGGAATCCATATTTAACTGTTATGGCTTATTCACCCCTGAGCTGATTGCAATGGATTGTTGGGAAGGAGGGGAGGTCAGCAGTGGGGTGGTGGGGTAAGAGGAGGTTGCAAAAGAAGACTAATCAGAGTGACTGGATTGTTCCAGGAAAATGCTGTTGTATTCCCCCAATTTATAATTTTACCTGCAGAATTTGGTCTATGTGCACCAATGAGCTTGGGGATACAACAGTGGTTTTTCAGCCAAAATTTTTCTCACCAGTTTACTGATGGTTGACCAACTTGTCCTGGAGTTAGTGGCTTCAGATAAAAGCCATCCAGCAGGGCCTCTTCTTGCAGGCATTTGAAATCAGGCTGAGAGTTAAGTTTATTCCCAACCCCAGCCCACCCCCATTCTGTAGTTTCTGTATTTCCTTGCACGGGGATATATATACTAAATTATAAGTCCCCAAATTCTAAGGACTGTGATGTCTTCTTCCTACAGGCTGAGGCGCTGAGAGCCCTCCCCAAAACAAAAGACCTAAGGATTGCAATTACCATCCCTGGAGGCTGAGGTGAACTTCATCCCTAGCTCAGTTCTTAACCCCAAGTGAATGTGGCCTGAATCCCACCTATTAGAGCTCCCTGTCTCAGACACATATCTTCATTTTCCTCTTATCATCATCCCAAACCTGGGGTTCTTCTCAGTGCCATTTCCTCCAGCAGGATCCCATTTTTCTTCCTTGTTTGAAGCTTTTGTGTTTATTAATAAAGGAATAGTTAAAAGCACACATTATAGTACTAACAGAATTCTTTATAGTGATGCTTCTCAACACAATATTGTATCTGCTTCTTATTGGGTCTAAAGACTTGATTTTATTCATTCACTTACTATAATTAATTTTCTTCTAACTTCTTATTGTAATTTATTTATTCATAACTTATTAATATTTATTAATATTAAATACTTATTAATTCATTTATTTCAGTTTTTATTTGTTACTGTTGAGTTGTTTCTAACATTTTACCATTTTAATTAACAGTGGGATTTATATATTTTTAACTTTACTATCTTCATCTTTTTAAATTTTTTTGAACCATTTTTCTTAGGAAAAACTCTTGGATATAGTATTACTGAGACACGAAAGCTTTAAAAGTTGTTAGGACTTGGGATGTGCACTATCTGCCCGTTTAACTTTTGCATGTTGAAAATGACCAGAAATGTCCTCTTACCCTCTAATCCACCCTTATAATCTCTTTGAAAGCTCACATTTTAACTCCCCTCACCCAGTCTCTGTTTTCCAAATAAATTGTACCTACTTCTTTATTTGGTCTGTGGTTGACCTGTCTTTATTTCATCCATCCATCCCTTCCTTCAGCAGTTTCTCCTTTCTTTCTTGGTTTTATTCGTTTTGTTCTTTAGCTTGTATGCCTCAGTCAGCTTGATCCAGGAAGTCCTCTATCTCTATCTGCTTCTGGGAAGAAGAATGACGTGGTTATCATCTCTTGGGTGGAACTGATGTCTTCTCAACAAGGACTAGGCTTTCCATTCACTTATAAAGTTTTATTTTTGCAGTGAACATCCAATATTTATACAATAAATGAAAACATAAGATGGGTGCTTGCTAATCTGAAAAGCACTTTCTTGCTATTTTTAAACATACATATAACAGGAAGACTCACCTGGGATTTGGTGACACAGAGAACAATTTTACTTAGTGGTTGGTAACTCACTTTAGCTGAGTAGATCTTAAGGTCTATAATTTGATTTCTGCCTGCATCATATTTTGAGATTCCATTTATTTTAATTCCTTTATAACATCTAGTTCTTGCTACTCGCAGGTGTTGAGTAAATGTGTTAAAATAATAGTCCATTTTTTTTGCTTTTTTGGGAGCCTAGGAAAACAGATTTTGCTCATACTGCTGGTGGGTATTTGGGTACAGGTGGGTGTATGTTCATACACAAGTTTATGAGGAAATAACTTTGTAACTGTATACATATATATTACACATGTGTTAAATTTTTTGTAATCTCATCCAGAGAATCCAAATTCCTCAAGAATTCAGTCTTCACAGTTTACATTCCAGGTGAATGTTCAGGACAAGTTGTTGGCTGTTTGATCAGCCATTTCTTATCAAGAAAAAATGAGCTTTGAAGAAATTACACCATTTCTTAGCAGTGTATAGAACTTGCCACTATATGTTAGTTTTTATTTTGTTTTCACAATTTCCTGCAGAAAGCACAAAAACAAATTCACTCATTTTCTACCTCTTAATGACTGAGTTACTGCCCAGTCATAATGTGAGACAAGTATAATTATGTCTTAAAACAATGGCTAAAAAAAAAAAAAGAAAATCATGCACAAACGTTCCTAATTCCAAAGTATCTTAACACTTTTATACTGTGAATTGTCAAATCAAAATTTCATTTATTATCTCATTAAGCCCTCTGAGTGCATAAACTCTGCATTAGGGCATAATCGGAGCTTTTTAAAATAAAAGTCTTACTTGATCTAACAAGATAAAGTCTGTTGCTGCTGATTTGCCTGCGAAACAAAAAGCTCAGATCTCAGCATGAGCCAAATGAAACTACTGGTTCCATGAGTTCAAATTAGTGCCATTAATAATACGACCTCAGGGTGTTTGAGTTGCGGTTAAAAGTAGTACTGTTCTACACAGTAATCATTCAGTGAATTTTTAGCCCAAGAAATTCTGGGATTAGTGGATGAACTACCGAGCTGGGTACCAGGTAGACCTGGGTCGCAGTCCTGGCTCCACCACCACCAAGCTGAGCCAACCTAGGCAGAGCCCTGACCTCCTCCAGCCGCAGTTTCCCCATCTCATAGCAAGCTTAAAACAGCAATTCCTCTTCTTGGTATATACTCAGGAGAAACAAAAACCTGGGTCCACACAGAAACTTACACATGAGTGTTTATAGCAGCATCATTCATAATAGCCCAAAAATAGAAACAGTCCAAATGTCAATCTGTCAGCTGCTGAATGTATAAGCAAATCGTATATATACAATGGAATGTTACTCAGCCATAAATGAAGTATTCATGCATGCTACAACTTAGATGAACCTCAAAAACATTATGTTAAATGAAAGAAGAAGCCATACACAAAAGCTCACATAGAATATGATTTCATTTCTGTGACTATCCAGAAGAGGCCAATTCTTAGAAGCAGAAAGCAGTTTAGTGATGAGGAGATGAAGAAAGAGTATGATGGGAATGATTACTTATCAGGGACAGGGTACTTTTTCAGGGTGATGAAAATGTTTTGAAACTGGAGAGAGGAAGTGGTTGCCCAACATTGTGCATATACTAAATGCCACTGAATTGTACATTTTAAAATGCATAATTGTATGTTGTGTGGATTACACCTCAGCAAAAATAATACAGTAAGAATACCAACCCTTACAGTTATTAGGGTGACATGCACATAGTAGGCACTCAAAAAATATTCTTTTTTTTCTTTATCGTACCTTTATCACTCCCCCACCCCACCCGTGGATGATTCCATCTTCTCTTGGGTGTAAAAGAAAAGATAATAGTATTTTCGACAGAGAAGTGAGTGGAAATGATGAGGAAGGGATGCAAAGACCGATTTCTGTGCACCTGGAATAGATAAATCTAGGTCAGCTCTCTAAGACGTTAGTGTCTATTAAGCCATTTCTTGTGCCTTGTTTAGAGCGTTTCAAGTGGCCTTTAAACATCGTGGAGGGGTGGGAAGGGACTGAGGCAGCTGCAGTGTCTGCAGCACTCCATCTAGGGCAGGCGTTTGCCAAGGAAGCAGCGAGTCATAATTCTAATAGTTTAGCAACAGAGGATTTGCCATGGTTGATAGGCTGTTTGTCAGGGAGGCGAGTGTTCTGCCTTTGGCTATGACTTTTATATATTCTTTCCAATGGAGTCAGAACAACAGAACAAAAGTCCCCAAACAGTACACTCACTGGTTGAAAAATAGGCATTTCCTGAGCTGAATGAAGGTAATTGCCTTCTGACCTATGAGGTTATTGGTTCATTTCCAGAAGCATCAAATGTGACTCCCTTGCTATTAGCATGCCATGACTGATCGCTGGTATGTTTCCTCCTGATTTTCACCCCTGAGGGGAATTAATCTTTCTTCCTGATTCTAGAAATAAGTAATCTTCACTTGCCCCGGTATCTTCTCTTTCCCAAGCCGCCTTTTGACCCTGACACCTGACATGCTGGGAAGTTCTGCCCGCCACATTGTTCGCACTGTTCCCATTTATTTGCCCCCTGAAATAGTTTGCTAGCTGCCTGGGTCCTGGAATCGCCCCTCATCATGTTGGTGCTCAGTGCCATAGCGTGAGTGAAAGCAGAGCCAGAGTGGGCAAGCACAGCCCGACCGCAAGGAGGATGGCAGGTAAAGGTGCCATGAAGAGAAGGATGCATTCTGACTAGGGGTATGAGTACAGTCTAACTAATCAATCAGTGTTTGCCCTTGAACATCTACTGCACCTGCTATATAGAGAGCACATGCTGTGGTTAAGAAGGACTCGGTTTCAAGAACTAGCCAGACATGCTAGTTTCTAGCTGTGTGGTCTCCAGAAGGAACCGATGACTGTGGGCCTCAGCTTCCTCATCTGTAAACAGTGGGTAGAAATCTCCTCTTCTCGGGACCACTTGGAGAGTAAAATGAAAGGAGCCCGGTACCCATCACAAAGGAAGTGGACGTGCAGCATGGCTGAATCTCCGCTTCCAAGATGTGCGATGCCATCACTGCCCTCGAGGTTCCTTAGGGAGATAAGGCTTCCCGAATTACAGCACAAATACAAGTGCTAAAGGATGTGGTTCTGATACTTGTGTTTTGGTTTTCATGAGAGAAGGGCTCTAGCCAAATAAATGGTTGGAAGAATGAAACTTACAATACCCACCATTTTTTGCACCCCTACTCCTCACAATGACCCAGCATTTTATAGTGAAGAATTTTGTGACTCAGAGAGGTTAAGGAATTTAGCCCCTCCAGTCTGGCCAACCTCAAAGCCCATGGTTTTCTGGCCACCCCATTTTGGAAGGATGTTTTTGTAGGAAAGGTAGAGTTTGAGTTGGACCTTTAAGAATGAACAGACTTGGACAAAGCATGAGTCTGTTTTGGACAACCATGACTGGGTCAGCCATCACCCAGGCAAGGAAGAACAGCTTGGACAAAGGCATGGAGAGGAGAATGACATTGCCTAAGAATAAGGATACACAACCCATGTGGAGTGGGAGGAAATAATGAGACATCACAACCTCAAGTCTTCAGTCTTAAAATCTGTTCTGAGCATCAATTTCTCCAGCTGACCACAGCGTGTTGCCAGTGTCATCCTGTCCCTTTTGATGTGATAACAGTCTTTCTATGGAGAGGCTAGTTTAGCCTCCACTAAAGGAACCTTTGACATTTCTGTACATCAGAAAGAGCCAAATCCAGAGTGCTTTAATCATCCAGCCTGAGGACTGTGCTAAATGGAAGTCTCAGTAATGCTAGGCACTTCTCTGTCCCCCTGAACTAAGAGCAGATTTCAGGGAAAACTGCAAATTGGTCTGTGCTTATGCAACCCATGGCTCTACCCCACCCCCGTGCAACTAGTTTTGAGAATGTTGCCCCGCAGTTCAAGACAAATACACGTCACTTAACAACCACCACAGGACTTTCAGACTTTCAAAGACTCAGAGTTCGTGTGTCATTGGGCAAAGTGAATTTGAACAGAAGTCTTCACCCTGCCGCTGAAAGCCTTGTATTGCTGTCTAATGAGCCCATGTCTAAAGCTCCAATGGCCAGTGGCAGTTACCAACTTCTTGCCCACCCTGTCTCCTCCATGGCCCTGATTTGCTATAATCGCCTGGGACTTTGGGTGGTCAATACGGTGGCCTGAAGTTGTTCAGGAACATGAAAGCAAGTACATGAAGGCTGATTGTGCACAATGTCTACTTCTAGTAATAGAAACTATAAAAGTACGTGCATTGGATCAGCGATTAGGTGACTCCATTGTGTTTACCCCCAGTCCAGGCCCTGTGTCCTCATTCCACCAACCTGTGTCTTAGAGTGGGACCGCTGGGTCCCTTCATCTCTAGTTTAAGTGTCTTGATTTGGGTTAGATGTGGTGCTGCTGTCCAGTTCCCAGAGGCTCTAAATACTGTAGAGGTTTTAATTTAAAGCTTTTTGAAAATTCTTGATTTCGAGGAACTCCTTGATACAAGTAGAAGTTTCCAGGGTAAGCTCCTTGCCTAGCCTCAGCACAAGATTGAATTTTCGTACATGAATAAAACACTGTCTTTACCCATTTCCAAACAGAATTATGGCTTTTGAAAACACAGATACTAAAGTTGAAGGAAGATTTAGTTTTTCTCAATTTGATCACAGACACTTGATTACTTTCAGCCAAACAGTTTAATTTAGTTCTTTCTCTTAAACTGGAGCAAGCTATTCTAATTTTGAAAATGAGAAGACCCTTAATTTACATGTTCTCTTTCACTCAAAGATATTACCAGTCATACCACTTAAATTCTAAATCCTTTCCTTAAAGAACTTGAGAGTCATAGAGGAAATTAAAATTTTTAAATTCATTTCCTGATCTTACCCGTCATAATGGAAAAAGATGCCTATATTCATACGAGAAATACAAAGGAAATACTTAGGAAAATGTACACACCTTTCACTTCCAAATCTTAGGAAACTTGATCCTGGGTTTTTTTCCATTCTTCACCTATCATTCATAACAATGTAAAGTCCCACTTATTCCATAAACCTGCTCAAACCACTCCAATCCATAATGATCTCTCTTCTCTTCCAAATCGAAACAGTAAATATCCAACCTTTTATTTCCCAAACCAGATAGCATAGCTGGTCTAAACTAGCGTTTCTTAAACTACCTGTAGTAAACGACTAGTTCCTTCCCCTTCTGAATTGTTGTGGACTGATAATTTTGTTTAAAAAAGAACACAATAAAATGAATTGCCAGAAAAACAAAATAAGAAAAAGAGATACAAAATACATGCCTTATTTTGTATTATATTCTTACTCTACAGACAAAACTTCATTTTACAAATGGGTGTATCCCCATTTCCAAAGTGCTGTTTCTGAATATTACTCTTAACTTCTATACTTACCTTGTCTCAAGCCAGTAACAAGTTTGCAGATCAGTACAAGTCTATGGACTGGACTTCCAATAACACTGGTTATTGCATGCAGTTGCCCCATTATTTTTGCATGTGTAACATCCTAAATTGTGTAAAATACCTGTGGACAGATATTACAACGTGCATATTTCTGTATCCACATCCCCCTACTACCTTCAGTAAGACTAACAAGTACATAATTGGTAGTAGTAATTACAATAATGATGAGGATAATTCTTTAAACATTATTAGCATTATCAGGAATATCAATGAATTGCTATTATTATTACTGGTCTTTTAAAAACATATATATATATATATACTCTTCAACCTTTATTAATATACTCAAAATACTCAATTATTTAAATCCAGTTTTTTAAGGGAAAGTGCAATGTTTTTAATCTAAAAAAAATAACCATATTGTTAATTATCATTACTCAATCAGGCTGATATTTTTTCTTATAAAATGGATCAGAAAAGAATTGAGAAACTCCATACGTGAGCATGTTCTCCATATCTTGGTTCTTATCCTGCACATAAGCTCAAAAATTTTTTAGTATTATCCTCAGTGTGTTCGACACCCATGAGTGCTTAGGAAGAGAAACACCAGTTACTATTTTGCTAAGTAATGTACAAAAAAAAGAAAAAATGCTGCTTCTTCCCCAGAAATCCCCAAATCCGACTCCCCAGTCTCGTCCAAGGACTATAAAGATAACTGGCTTCACGTGAGACCTTCAGGAAATAGGAGGTACCCGCACAGTAATAGGAGGGAAAAAAATAACAGGTGTCATCAAAGAAAATAGTAAAGTAAGGACTGCAAAAATCTACCTCTCCATAAAAGTAAGGGAAAGAAATTGGCAAACACAATTAAAATCGACTTGTTTAAAACTATGGAATCTAATCAAAGGCTTGCAGGAAATTGGGGAATGTTTATTAAACAAACAAACAACTGAAGAAACAGCCAATTAATAAGAAGAAGGGCAAACTTTTGCCATCTTAACTTACCCTAACCCCACCCCCCATGCCCTAGCACATCAACATCTCTGAAAAGAACAGTGCTGTCACTGCAGGTACCTGAAGGGGCAAAATGAACGTCATTCACAAAGAATTCCTATTTGGTCTGTCTAGTGCCTCCTTGGAAGGCCCACACAAAGTTGGGCCTTTAAAGTTGTCTTTATCCTCACAGGGGACTTACTGCTATGCCACTACTCAGGGGGCATGGGCTCAAACATTTAGAGGCAACCAAAGAGAAATTATGGAGTTGAAAAATACAGTAACTGAAAGGAAAATTTGCTCGAGGGGCTCAACAATGGATGTGAACAGACCAAAGAAAAAATTAATGAACTTGAAATAGATCATTTGGGATTTTCTAGAGCAGAGGACAAAGGGAAAAAAAATGAAAAATTATCAGAACCCAAGAGACCAGAGGCCAACAGGCATACTGACATACCTGTAGCGGGAGTCGCAGAAGCAGAGAAGAGAGAAATGAACAGAAAGATTATTTGGAAAATCAACAAAACCAAAAGTACTTCAAAAAGACTAAGTTGACAAATGTTTAGTTAGACTGGCCAAGCAAAAAGTTCACTGAAGTCAGAATTTAAAGAAGAGAACATTACTACCAATTACATACAAATAAAAAAAGCACTATAAGAGTAACTGTATTCCAACAAACTGGAAAACAAATGAAATGGACAATATGCAAATTACTAGAAATACACAAATTGCTAAAAATGACTCCTTGAATAGACTTATAACAAATAAATAGAGTTAGCAATCAAAAAATTTCCAGCAAAGAAAATCCCAGGACCAGATAACTTCATCAATAAGTTCTACTGAACATTTAATTTAAAGAAGAATTAACATCAGTTCTTCTCAAACTCTTTCAAAAGAAATTGAAGGAGGACTTTCTAATTCATTCTATGAGGCCAGTATTACCCTGATACCAAAGCCAGACAAAAACATCACAAGAAGATCAAAATATAGACCAATATCCTTTATGATATAATATGAATGTAAAAATTCTCAACAAAATACTAGCAAACCAGCACATGAAAAGGTTGGACACCATGACTGAGGGGAATTTATCCCAAGAATGCAAGGTTGGTTGAGCATACAAGGTCAATCAATGTAATACACAATATTAATAGAATAAGAGAAAAGAACCCACATGATTACCTCAACCAATGCAGAAAAAAGCAGTTGACCAAATCCAGCATGCTTTGGTGGTAAAAATATTTGGCAAACTAGAAATGAAGGACAACTTCATCCACCCATTAAAGGGTGTCTATAAAAAACCCACAGCTAATATAATGACTGAAAGCTTTCCTTGTAATATCAGACACAAGACGTGGATGTCTGCTTTCACCATTTCTATTCAATATCCTACTGAAAGTTTTAGCCAGTACAATTAGGCAAATAAAATAAAACACAAAAAGCCTCTAGATTAGAAGGAAGAAGTTAAAAGTATCTATATTAACAGATGACATAATCTGACAATATAAAACCTTAAAGAATACAATACACAAATAGAGTTAATAAATGAGTTCAACAAAGTTGCAGGATACAAGGTCAGTATACAAAAATGAGTTGTATTTCTATACATTTGCAATAAACATCCAAACACAGAATGCAGAAAATGATTCCATTTGCAATGACATCAAAGATAATAAATACTTAGAATAAATTTAACCAAGGAAGTGAAAGTTTTATATACTGAGAACTACAAAAGGGTTTTGAGATAAATTAAAGACATCCTGTCTTCATGAAGAAGACTCTATTGTTAAGATAGCAAAACTTTCCCGATTGATGTACAGATACAATACAACCCCTATCAAATTTCAACTGTTTTTTTTGAGGAAATGATCCTAAAATTCATATGGAAATGCAAGGGGCACAGCTAAAACTTTCTTGAGAAAGAGAAACCAAGTTGGAAGATCACATTTCCCAATTTCAAAACGTTGTACAAAGCTACAGTAATCAAAACAGGGTGATACTGGCATAAGGATAGACATGTAGACCAATGGAATAGAATTTAAGGTCCAGAAATAAATTCCTACATATATGGGCAGTTGATTTTCAACAAGGTTGCCAAACATACTTAATAAGGAAAGAATAATGTGAACAAATGTTGTTGGGGTAACTCATTCACTACATGCAAAAGAATGAAGTTGGACTCTTATTTAGCACTATACATGAAAAATTAATTCAAAATGGGCCAGACTTAAATGTAAGAGAAAAAACTATAAGAACTCTTAGAAAGGAAATAGGTATAAATTTCATGACTGTGGGTTAGCCAGTGGCTTCTTAAATATGACACCACAAGCATAGACAACAAAAGAAAAAAAATCAATAAGACTTCATCAAAATTAAAAACTTTTGTTCATCCAAGGATACTATCAGAAAGTGAAAAGCAACCCACAGAATAGGAGCTTTTATTTGCAAATCATGTAGCAAGGATCTGGTATCCAAAATGAACTCATACAACTCAACAATAAAAAAACAGCTAAATCAAAAAATGAAGCGGGCAAAGGATATGAATATACATTTCCCCAAAGAAGATATACAAACAGCCACTTTGTAAACATGCTCATGAAAGAGCACATGAAAAAGTGCTTAATATCATTATTCAGTAGGGAAATGCAATTCAAAACCACCGTAAGTAAGACAGCACTTCACGCTCACTAGGTCAGCAATAATAACAACAAGTGGAAAATAACAATGGGTAAAGAGGATATGGAGTAATTGGAACCCTCATACACTGCTGGCGGGAGTGTAAGATGGTCTAGGCTCTGTGAAAAACTGTTTGGCAGTACCTCAAAAAGTTAAACATAAAGAGTTACCCTCTAACCTAGATATATACCTAAGAGAATTAAAAACATATATTCACACACAATCTTGTACATGAATATTCATAGCAGCATTACTCATTATTCAGAATAGCAAAATAAGAAGAAACAAACCCAATGGCCATCAGCTAATGATGGAAAACAAAGGGTGGAATGTCCAAACAATAGAATATTATTCAGCTGAAAAAAAAGGGATGACGTACAGCTCTATGCTACAACATGGATGAACCTTTAAAAAGTTATGCTTGGGGAAAGAAACCAGACATGAAATGTCATATATTGTATGATTCCATTTATAGGAAATATCCAAAATAGGCAAAACCATAGAGAGAGAAAATAGATTAGTGTTTACCAGGGGCTGGAGGGAGAGGGAAATTGGGACAGTCTGCCAACAGCTATGGGGTTTCTCTTTGGGATCATGGAAATGTTCTGTAATTAGTTCTTGATGGACATAGAACACTCTGAAATACTAAAAACTACTGAACTGTGTATTTTGAAACGATGAATTTTATGTTATGTGAATTTTTCTCAAAAAAAACAGGAAAACCTTTCTTTTCATAGGAAAAATGTTTTGAAATAAGTATAAATAAACATAATTCATTGGGTTTTGACACAGTTTTACTAAACAGAGGGTGCTTTGTTAAGCGGAGAACTGACATCTGTTTTAAAAAGGCTATAGAACACTATTCTTGCTTGTGTAATCTTACAACACAAAACTGCATTTACTCTCCCCTCCGCACCTATACCTCAAACTAAATAATAACTTCTATGGACAAAAACCTCCATTTTCATGATATTGGTGATGGTTCCATAGGTATATTTCCTTCCCTCCAACCAATTTTGAAAACAACTAGTAGAGAGCCTAGATAACCACATTTATTGTCCAAATGGATGCTTTTGTGCCTGAAAGTGGGCACTAACTATGAGGGTTGCCGGCACAACAGGCATAAACCAGACTGTCCTGGGCAACCCAAGACAGGTGACCATCTAAGTAGAGGTGACATTCACTTCTCAGTGCAGACTCAAGGAAGAATACTTGGGGTGGCTGTGGGAGTTGTGTGCTGGGGTGGGGCGCTGCAGGCAGTGTTTGTGAGCTGTGAGGTTTCCTCCTGCCTGAGCAGGAAGACTGACTCCAGGAGGGCTTCCTGTAATCCCAGCTCCATGGGGCCAGGATTTCAGTGGAAGTGGGGAAGGGTGGGAGTCTTCTAATGGGTTCACTATGCCTGTCCAGGGTCTCCTCCTGACATTATTACTGCCTTTCCTGTTCTGCATCTAAATATGGGCTTTGGTAGTAATGTCTTGGACTGCTTTGCCAGCATCGGTCTCTCCATTATCAGCTTGTGAGGGTGAAAGAGAACATCCACGTGGTCAGATCAAATCACTGGTCTGACAAATGATTGATCATGGCAAATTTGAACTGTAGCTGCAGATGTTGGCTGCCCTGGCCTGTTCAGACACAAGCAGAACAAACAGGGTGTGAAGGAATCGGCCTTCAGTATGCTCTGTTCTCATCTGCATTTGCCTGAAGACACTGTGGGATTATTTCATCTGATTCAAATTGAGGCTCAGAAATAGTCACAGTTTTTCCATCTAACACGCCATCTACAGGAGTAGGAATTGCTCCCTCTCTACTTAGCTTCTGTTTTGGGGTTGGGGAATCAGAGGGAGGAGTCTTGAGAGAAATTTGCAGAAGTTTTGGGTGAAAATCCAAAGGGTCCCAGGCATTGAGTCCGCAGAGGTCTTTGCTCTGCCGCCGGCTTAGGTCGCTGGGGACTCGCATGCCCCGCCTGCTACCACCAGGCCCGCCTGGCCTGGCTGCTCACTGGAAACCAAGGCTCAGCAGTCTCGTGGTGAAATGGCCATCCATCTGCTCTGTGCTTCCCTGGCCTGGGTTGTGGATTGATCCAGAAAGTACCTGAAAGAAAGATTGGTTACCTGAGTCCTTTTAGCTGATCTCAGGCCAGGCCCAGCTCTTGGGTGGGGAGAAGAGGTGGGTGGATGATGTGGGTCCGAGACCCTCTGAAAACCTTCTGATTGCAGATCCTGTGAGTTAGGTGTGTGGTGTCTGTGCCTGTTAGCGGTGGGGCTGCTGTGAAGTAAGAGGGACACATGCCAGACATGGGTGATCAGGGAACTGAGTTAGGGGTGTCACACAGTCTGTGCCCCATCTGGCACTGTATCATTTATTTTGTGTCCATTCACTCTTTTTAGTCCTCTGAGTCCTCAGATCCATGCAGCACTATCCCCGCTTCCTAGGTGAGACTGAGAGGACCCCAAACCCCGCTTAGCCTGGATGGGGACAGGGCTTCATCAAACGTGGCTCAGATTACACACCCTCAAGGCGGCCAGGTCCAGAAGATGATCCAACATGTTTATTTCAATGCTTTCCAATTGTGTGGTCAGCTTTTCTTACTGTCTCTTGAGTTTGGCAAAGTGAAAGTAATCTCCTTCAGTAAGGTCCGTAAGGAAGATGTCCTGGTGGTGGTGGGACTTGGCCTGGGAAGGGACGTGGCAGGGCCGGGGCAATTCAGGAAGAGGAAGCCAGTGCTTGGTCCATTGCTTTCTCTTTTCAGACCTCACTGTTAACATCTGCCTGTCTTCACCCTGTGTATCAGGGTAGAGTGGGGCTGTTTAAGCCTCATTTTCCCTGCCCAGATCCCTGCGGCAGCTTCCACGGGGCAGCCCCAGGGCACCTGTGCTCACCCTGCCCTGTCCCTTTCCTCCCTGCACTCTCCCCACAGAGGCATCTCATTACGCTGCTCTACCTCTTTAGTTGAGACCCAGGCCCTCCCGCCGCCCCTCTCTCTGCCATGAATGCTGGGGGCTCTGCAGTCTGGCCCCGGCCTGCTGGCTGGCCTGTGTTCTCCAGGCCCACCTGGTTCACTGGGCCCAGCCAGACAGCCCCACTTGCCCCTCCCCACATGTGCCAGCCTTTCCCCAGCATCTTCCCAATGCTTAGGACAGCCACCTCCTGCTTCCTCACTGGCTGAATCCTGGCAAATCTCAAACTAGCTTGAGTGTCCCCTACTTCAGGAAAATGAACTTGATGCTTGGTCCCCTAAGCCCCAGGCTGGGAGCGGAGGCTGCCCCCGGTGAGACCACGCCCTGCCGTTTCCATCACACGATGCCACCACTGACCTCCAGGCTCCTGGGGTGGGGGGGCCGGGGGCGGTTGAGGCTTGTTGGCAATTTCTTTCTGCCTGGGACCAAGAAGATGCTGCGTACATGTGGAGGGCTGACAATAACAGAATAAAAAAATTGACTGTGGCTGTGATATAAAAGAACTGTATGTGTGTGTAGTGCATGAAGTGTTCCCAGGAAAAACTGGGAACCCCCAAAAAGCAAGATCCCACAAAGGCAACCATTTGTGACATTGTTGGAACAAGTTAGAGGGCTGAAGCCCCAGAACATATTTCTCACATATTTGACTCATAAGGGTTCTGATAAATCAGGGGCCACAAAGCACGGGATGAGTAACTTCCGTGCTACCCAAGGGGGTCCTGACACTTTCCTTAGCAGGACAGAGCACTCTGTACCAGAATCACTGGGTGCTTGGGTAAAGGGGAGATGGGGCAGGCCAAGATTGTCCCCCAACTTATAGCCAGGGAACTCAAGGGGTGAAGCAAGTTGATTAAAATGAGCTGGTAAAGAGAGCTACTTTGGGGTTCAGGTACAAGTGAGTACAGTCTCCGTACTTCCTACCACACCTCCCTTAATAGCAGGCTGGAAGGACGCGAAATAACGAAGCCCATTAAAGGATTCAGGGGTGACTAATGGAATTGAGATTCTCTTACGGGCCAGGGTGGAGGCCAGGCATTGGTCCCCCAAGTCACCATGGACTTGCTCCAAAAGGGATCTTCATCTGGGCAGCTTTCCCCAGGACTCACGGAGCAGTGTGTTAGCCAGATGAAACCACTTAGAAGTTTGAAGTGCTATGTTCTGCAACTCAGGTATGGATTGCTAAAATAAGTCCCCACGTAAAATGATACCACTGTCAGCTAATCGCTGGTAGGGATCTGTGCAGAAAGGTGTCACTGGCCAGTCCAGAAGCAGCGTCTCTGACACACAGAAGGGAGAGATTGCGGGAAGCCAGACTGAGCTGCCCACTGTTCCCAGGCCCTCAGAGCCAAGGTGACTTTTCTTCTTGTTCTTCTGGAGGCCTGGCCCTGACAGCATCACCTCCTCTCTGGGCCTGGCTACACGGATCTGGAGGGCAACTTCTGTTGTAAGCAGAATAATGTTAACAGCTGGGACGTGCCAGTCTGTCAGAGGTCACTGCTGTTACAAGTTTCAGAATGAACATGTTTAGTAGAAGGTGAGACAGGAGAACTGCAGGCTGCGCTTTGAGGCTGCAGACTTGAAAAATCAGAGCATTTTCAGATCAGTGGATTAAGGTGCCCAGCCACCTCTGCTTGTCCGTCACAAGCCCTGGAAGTTCAGACAGATTCATCTCCAAGTAAAATTGGGCAGATGGCAGGGGAAAGTCAGTGGGCCTCTGAAAAATGAGACAGAAATTTTTAATCCTGCTCTTCTACCAACAAACTGTGTCACTTTAGACAGGTAGCTTGACCTCCCTGGGTAACACCGTGTAGACTGAGCAAGGGTTCTCATAGATGGCTCTGATAGTCAGTGAACCTGTGGTTCTAGAATTCTCTCATGGTTCAGCGTCTTCCACATTCCTTTCCAGGACCCTGCAGGCCATTTTTTTGATGTTTCTGCCCACCACGACACATGCCGGGCTTTAACTGGTGTCCTCCCGGTGCTCACTGCCCAGGCTGCTTCTGCTTTTCGTTCTAATCTCAGATTTCCTATGAGTCATGGCATGATTTAACAAAGCTGGTCTGTTTCTGATGCTTCTTAATAAATTAAGGCAGTACTTCATCTGTTATCTGAGGCGAGCTAGGGATTCCTGAGCGACTGTCGCTCAGGCATGCTGGAGGAACATCAGCTCAGAGGACGGTGGTGATGGGAATAGTACCACCAGCAGCCACAGCAAACATTAAGAGAACTCATTCTATTCCAGGCTCTATGCCGAGGGATTAACATGTTTTACCATATTTAAATTTCCCCCCAAACCCGAAAGGTAAGTAGTATTGTTATTCCCATTTTACAGGAGAGGAAATTGAGTTCAGCGAGGTTAAGTGACTTTCCTGAAGTCACACAGCCAGTAAGTATTGGAGCAGCATTTGAATCCAAAATAAAAACTGTGAGGCATTTTTTTCCCACTCCAAGGACTGATTAGAGAAATTCTGGATTTTTATTTTAAAGTAGTGAGACTGAACTTTTCATTCTTTTCATACACACAGCCATACTCATAACCAACAGGAGAATTTATACATAGGAGTGAGCTCCAGACTTCACTAACATCACCTTGTAAGGTCAGTTTAGGTATGTGTCCCAACAGTGTCCCATCTGCTTGGCTGGGGTTCCCAGTTTTTTCCAGGAACACTTCAAGAGCTACACACATGTACAGTATTTTTATATCATAGTCACAGTCTACTTTTTCTATTACTGTCACTGGTTTACCACCCAGTGGTAGTATTCCTTGTGCTCACATATCTTTTCACCAGCCTTGGCTCTAAGAGGCCTTTGGCTGTTTCCAATAGGCAAAACCAGTCTACCCTTAAAGGAAAGATTTGCCACCATTTAACCAGTCTAACTGGTTATATATTTTCCCACTACCTAGGTGGCTCACAAAATTTTTTAGCAGTGGAACTATTTTATGTTTACTGGAAACTGTTAGAGAAGCCTAATTTGTAAGATAGATAAAAGCAGAGCTCCTGTATTTAAAGCATGAATGGGAGTCATGCTTTAAATAAAAGCTGTCTTCGCTCTTCTCTCCTGTCTTCCTTAGTCTCCTTCTGGGCCTAGAGGGGACTACCAAGGATGCTTCAAGTCACTCCCCTCCAGTCCAGGCTGCCCACCGTGGGAGGGGCAGTGTCAGGAGTTCCATGCCCCCGCCCCCAGCGGTCCAGTGTGAGCAAGTCCTGTCTGGGAACTGAAGGAACATATTTGTCTCTCCTTAAAGTTCTTACTGGCTGCAAGGAAGAAAAACATGACTGCTTGGTGAATGCCTCTTCCCAATCTTTACTCTGCTTTTCGTGTTTGTAGAAGAGCTTTAAGAGTTTTGCAAAAAAGCACTTTAAGGAAGGAAGAAGAGGAAGCTTGGTGGCTATAAATAGAAAGGCTAGTTCTGAGGTCAAGGATGATAAAAGGGGAGAGAAAAAAAATGTAATAATTGCAGTGGAATGAGGAAAAGAATCACAAAGATATTAAGAAAAAGCCCACGAGAGCGGGAAAGCCAAAGCAAATGAAAGCATCCGAATTCCAGGCTGAGTGTTGGGCATTTGCTGAGTCCTCTGATGTGTGCGGCCTTCCACTGCAGTCAAAGGCTGCAGAACGGGGAGAGCAGAGTGTGCACCTGCTTAGTGCTAGTCCTGGGGGCCACCAGCAGGGATTCCTGTCTCTTAAGAAACTCACTGTCTAGTAGGCGACATACTAAAAAATTCTAAATCCAAGAGGAGCCAGGAAACAGTAAGAAAGATAAAAATGGAGTGTTAGGGGATACGAGTGGTGGGCCTTTTGTGAGGATATCCACACCAAAGCTAGGTTATTCTAATGTGCAATGTCCCTTTCAATGCTTAACTTTACTTTGGACTCTTCAGATTTTATCTTATCAAACTTATTTTCACTCCCTCATCCTAACTTAGTTCTCAAAAAATAAGAAGTTACTCCTCCGTTTATACCCCCAATGGAGGTATAAAGTCATAACCATATTTTTCCCAACATGAGTCATTTGGATCCTTGCTTTTAAGTCATGATTGCATGCAGCTCAGGAATTTTTCTTTCCTCCCTCTGAATTTCAGTGGAGCCTAGCGAGGCCTTTCCATTTTTGCTTAATTGCTTTAAGGTTGCTTTCATTTTAAGTTGTGATTATTCAGAACCTCAAACCAACACAGAGAGAAAAAAATCTCTTTGGCAGTCAACAGAAAAAAAAATAGTTTGAAAGACCTCGACCAATTACTATTAAGCTGGGAGAAGACTGTTACCATATAAATATAATAAAACTAAGGGATCGGTAGAGCAAAAAGGCATCCTACAGTATGGGAGAATATATTCATAAATGACATATCCGATAAGGGGTTGACATCCAAAATATATTAAGAGCTAATGCACCTCAACAAACAAAAAGCAAATAATCCAATTTAAAAATGGGCAGAGGATATGAACAGACACTTCTCCAAAGAAAAGTTCAGATGGCCAACAGGCACATGAAAAGATGCTCCACATTGCTAATCATCAGAGAAATGCAAATTAAAACCACAATGAGATATCACCTCACACCAGTTAGGATGGCCAACATAGAAAAGAATAGGAACAACAAATGCTGGCAAGGATGTGGAGAAAGGGGAACCCTCCTACCCTGCTGGTGGGAATGTAAACTAGTTCAACCATTGTGGAAAGCAGTAAGGAGGTTCCTCAAAAACCTCAAAATAGAAATACCATTTGACCCAGGAATCCCACTCCTAGGAGTTTACTCTAAGAATGCAGCAGCCCAGTTTGAAAAAGACTTATGCACTCCTATGTTTATTGCAGCACTATTTACAATAGCCAAGAAATGGAAGCAACCTAAGTGTCCATCAGTAGATGAATGGATAAAGAAGATGTGGTACATATACACAGTGGAATATTATTCAGCCATAAGAAGAAAACAAATCCTACCATTTGCAACAACATGGATGGAGCTAGAGGGTATTATGCTCAGTGAAATAAGCCAAGCCAAAAAAGACAAGTGCCAAATGATTTCCCTCATCTGTGGAGTATAAGAACTAAGAAAAAAACTGAAGGAACAAAACAGCAGCAGACTCACAGAACCCAAGAACAGACTAACAGTTACCAAAGGGAAAGGGACTGGGGAGGATGGTGGGAAGGGAGGGAGAAGGGCAATAAGGGGCATTATGATTAGCACACATAATGTGGGGGGTGGGGCACAGGGAAGGCAGTATAGCACAGAGAAGACAAGTAGTGACTCTATAGCATCTTACTATGCTGACGGACAGGGACTGTAATGGGGTATGTGGTGGTGACTTGATAATGGGGGGAATCTAGTAACCACAATGTTGCCCATGTGACTGTATATTAATGATACCAAAATAAATAAATAAAACCAAGGGAGAGTACGGATGATTGTTGGAACCAATACTATGATTTACTCATTTTCTCAGCAGCCCGCTGCTGTGAAACAGGTTCCAAACCAAGTTCCGGTATCCTCTTGTGAATCAATCAGTCCCTTTCCTACAAGGGGAATTTGAAGCAAATTCTCACACAGGCCAGCAGTGGGCAGCACCTTCACTTTTGGTTTGGGGCTTGAAGCAATGCCTTACTGCACTCCGTATCCCCAGAGCTTAGTACAGTGCCTGACACAGTGTGGGGTCTGGCTGAAACAGTGTTTGTGGGTCTGAACTGATCATGAATAAAGGCAGGGAATTGGGAATATGCAGAGTGTGTTTGAGGACAAGTCAGGTAGTAGAAATAACTAACACTTACCTAAGCATTTATAAGAGCCAGTACCATGCTAAATTCGTTTTCTTCTCATTTAATTCTTACCAGATCTCCATGGGGTAGAACTCTGAGTATCCATTTTACAGGTGGGAAACAGATCCATAAGCAATGTGTTTGTCTGATAGGGCTTCTGTAACAGAATGCCAAAGACTGGTGACTTAGGGGGGATTCATTCTCTCACAGTTCTAGGTGCTGGGAGTCCAGGCTCCAGGGGTTAGTAGGATGGGTTTGATGCTGAGGCCTCTTCTTTTCGCTTGTTGACAGCAGATGTCTCACTGTGTGCTCACGTGACCTCTTCTTTGTGCCTGCAAGAAGGGGAAGACGGGGTGAGCTCCGGTGCCTCCTCTTATTAGGACACTATCCTCTAGGATCAGGGCCCACCCTTAGGACTCCATTTAAATGTACTTAAATGGACCCATGTCTAAACATAGCCACACTGGGGTTAGGACTTCAACATAATGAGTTTTGGGGGATACATTCATCCTGTAACAGGTAACAAACTCAAGAGAGCGCAGCTAGGAAGAGTCAGAGGAGGAACTCAGACCCCCTGCCCCAAAGTCCCCGCCCTTAACTGCGAGGCAGCACTTCTGTGATGTGTGGAGTTACAGCCTGGAGGCCACGGAGTGGTAGGACCCGTCGTTGCGGGTGACGGTGAGGTAGTCTGGGCTCAAGTGAACTCTTAAAGACTGGGTCTCTTGCCACCCCCATCGCCATCCTGCCCACCAGCCGCACTGAAAACCTTGCAGGAAGGAAATACACACCGCAAAGAAGGGGGTGAGGGGACATCCGGTCAACAAATTATTCACAAATGGTTCAGTAAAAATAAAAAGTTATTTATGCCATAATTGCAACTTTTCTGTAAGTTTGAAAGCCTTAAAATAAAAACATACAAAATCCCTGATGTCCAATTTGCACACCAAACCAATTAAAACAGAATCTGGGGAGGAGACCCAGGGTACAGTAGCCGTGGAGACTCCCGGGCGATTCCAGTGTGAGCCTGGGCTAAGAATCACTGGCCTGTTCTCAAAATATGGTCCCTGAACCAGCAGAATTAGAATCAGTCAGGAACTTGGTAGAAATGCAAATTCTCTGGCTCCACTCCAGATCTTCTGAATCAGAAAATCTGAGGGCAGGGCCCAGCAATCTGTATTTAACAAGCCCTCCAACTGGTTTTGGTTCACGCCTAAGTTTAAGAACCATTGATCTGGAACCTTCCTCATTCTTTCTGTCCATCCTTGCTCCCAACTGTCCTTCCAGGAATCAGTTTAGACCCTCATCAGGTCCCATCGGTGAGGCTACCTCACTATCTCAGTTTACACTTGAGTGTTTAGAAATGAAAGTATGTAAAGCCTCGGGGTTTACACACTTGCCACCCGCCCCTCACCCCCGCCAGCCAGAGCTGGTCCACGTCTCGTTCACGCTGTCCCAGGCATTAAGTAGGCACCAATGCCTGCTTCCTTAACTTACTTAATCGATGCTTATCAGATGAACGGACGGACTGGGGTGATGCCCAGTGGTGTTCCCTATGCCGCATTTGCTTCCATTTGCATGTCCTTTAGGGGAATGTCGTGATGTGTCTCAAGTTGTTCTCTGATAGAAATTGGGTAAGGGGCTCTGTGGAGGCAGGGAAGATGACAAGCATTTGAAGCCACATTCAGAAGCACCCCTGTGTTTAAGGGAACCGGTTCTGAAGCCTTTTGCTAAGAGGTGTCCGTGAGCTGCTGGGCTCTCTAATTAAACCAGATGGACTGGATGATAGCTGATTAGATTCCTGACTTACTGAGCCTCCTCCTATTTACTCACATAAATACGTTGATGAGCCAGAAACCATCTCATTCAGGAAAAGCACCTCACTGAATATTTTTAGAAAATTAAACTTTTATGGATGACCCAGGCAGTGAGCAGCTAAAATGCCAAAGTCTGTTTCCTGTGGCACTCAGATGGTCGGGCTTCCAGCAGGGGACCCCGTGAATGAGTTTGCTTCTGCAAATGTGTGCCAAAACAGCAGCGACAACAAATTACAGGTCCATCCGTCATTTTGGATGGAGAGAGGGGCACGTCACAGTGGTTGATGTAACCAGGGACTTAGGCTTTTCTTCACTCTCTCTCCGCCTCTCCTAGCTGCATGTGATGGTGGCACATCGTGCCACTGCTGATTCCCAAGTCGCTTGGCTGTCTTGGCAGCAGGGGTGATAAAGTAGGTGCTGAAAAGAGCACACACTACGTTAAAAACATATATTTACAAACACATGCATATAAATACAGCTACATCTGTCCATACATAAATGCAGATGCATATTTATATCAATAACTTTATGTTCACAGTCTTAAAAAAATGGACCCCAGATATACTCAAGTAGCAAGGACCTTAAGTAATGGTGGGGTTGTGAGATTCTAAACTTCAGGCTCTTCTCCTGACGAAAGTTCCTGTCCATGCCCTGGAGAAGACGTGTAGCTGGCCCAAACTGGACCCCTGGAAAATCATTTTGTGTAATGTATTGCTTTAAGGTACTTCCAGGATAAATCTGCTGAGGTAACAGAAGAGTGAGTGGAATATTCTAAAGGTAGGACATGGGCTGCATGGCCTTGCAGAAGCATCATGGCAGTCGAGATGACAAACCACCGTCCCGAGCACTCAGATGGACTTAGGCCTTGTGAAAATCGGTGCTGATCTGGGCTGACTTCCTCGGCTGAATTATATAATCAGAATTCTACTCAATGACACCCAAAGAGTATTTGTGACTGCCTGATGGATTGCTAGCATGTGTTTCCTTCCATTGCTGAAGCAACACATTTAGAACATATCAGGTTTGTCAAAAACATAAAAGCATTCATTGCCTCTTACAGGGAAAGCCAAGATCAGGTTGTTCTCTGAAGACAAAGCAGGATGTAATGCCAATGTATGAATTTCTTGTGATTTATTCATTCATCTAGTATTTAATAGATTAGTTACCATGTGTCAGGTGTTGTTCTAGAAGTAAACGGTGTTCAATAAGACAGACACAATCCCTTCTTTCATGGAACTTTCAATTTCTAATGTTAACTAACCATTAAGTTTGGTGAAAATAGAAATAATAATATCAACGGAACAAACAAACTGGCTGGGCAGCTCAGATTCATCTTCCAGAAACCTATTAGAAAGCCATCCTACAGAATACTGCTATGTGTTGACTTGTGTACCCCTCAAAATATGTATATTGAAATCCTAATCCCCAGCATCTTAGAATGAGACTCTATCTGGAGATAGTGTCTTTAAAGAGGCAATTAAGTTAAAATGAGGTGGTTAGCTTGGGCCCAAATCCAATACGACTCTGTTCATAAAAGAAATTTGGATACTGATTAGCACACAGAGGAAAGACAACGTGAAAACACAGGAAGGAGATGACCATCTGCAAGCCATGGAGACATACGGGCAACAGATCCTTGCCTCACAGCTCTCAGAAACCAGCCCCACTGACACCTTGACTTTTAGCCTCCTGAACTGAGACAACAAATTCCTGTTGTTTAAGCTACCCAGTCTGCAGGATTCTCTGACATCAGCCCTAAGAAACTAATGCAAAATATTAATGCTTAAGTGTGGACAGGGAATGGACTAGCCTGACTGGGTAAGGACAAGGTGTGAGATAACCATGGACTGTTGATGGGGTTTGAGTATGGAGAGAAGATGGCATAATTAGTGTTTCAGGGAGAAAAAAAGGCAAAACTAAACAGTGCTTGGGAAAAAAAACCATAATTCTTCCAAACAGAGAAATCAAGATGCAACTCTCTTTGCATCCTAATAGCTTCATCACTGCTAAAGAGGCTTCTGTTCTCTCCAGAGAACACATTCCTCTTGATGTCATGTTTATGGGAACGTCTTGTTTTGTAGTGAAGCAAAATGGCCTCGTGTTGGGCTGGTTCCTTCTTTCACTCAGCTATATTATGTTCTTCCAATTAAGACTCTCTTTGTTTCTTGTGACTGCACACTCAGACACTTCCTTAATGCTGGGATTTAGAGGTGAAGCCCGGTGGAGAGAAACCATTGCTGATTCTGCATTTGGATTTGTGCTCCAATCACTGATGGCCTTGTTAATAACATCAGGTCGCATCCTAGGTGGCGAGAGAAGCAATAGAACTGAAAAGAAGGTGATACTTAGGCCTTCCTGTTCTACTATTGAGCTGTTCTGTGACAGAGTGCTGAAATTTAATCTGGGCATGAGCTCAGAGACATGAAATCAAATGATACAAACACCTGTGGTGTGACATGGCACTGCCCTGCTTGAGCACAAAGGGCATAGAAATTGCCACAGTGTGTGAGGTCCCCACAGCAGCCCTCCTGGCCTGGAAAGCTCTCTTCATGGAAGGCTCTAGACATTCTTGTGAAAGGGTCTGCTTGCCTTCAGCTTTAATTGAAAAGCCCATTGTCCTCACTCCTACCACCATAGCTCCTGTTCCTTCACGTCTGGAACTTCATTCCCACTGGTCACCATGAACACCTGCCCAAAGGTGAGAGGAGTTGCTCCAGGACTCTGAGAGGGATGGGTGCTTTGATGATAACACATAACTCTCCTGTGTTACAATTGCTGATAACCTCTCTGTCTCTCCCCCAGCTGGAAAACACTCACAGGGACCCTCCCCTCTCAGAATCTCTAGAACCCAGTCTATGCCTGGTTCACAGTTGGCACTCAATAAATGTTAACTACAAGGAGAGAGGGAGGAAGAGAAGCTTTCTTTTTAGGTCCAAAGAACACCCCCTTGTGGCATCATTCAGTGTAACTTAACGGTTCCCAGGAGTCTCACTCAAGACCTCTCCCTGCCCACCACCCCACTCTAAGTGCTTCACCAGAAGGGTGATTCAGGTGTGTGTCTGAGGCCAGTCCTCCCAGCTGCCACTCAGGCCACTGCTTACCTTGTTCCCACACACCAGCATCTGTGGTGCCCTCTGCTGCTCGGGCTGCAGTGCCCGGAGACAGCAGTCTTCTCTCCTAGCTTCTCCTGCACCACTTGGGAGCTTGCCTGGCACACTACTCAGACCACTGTATTCTGTGCCAATGGGACACTGCACCCACCTCCTGCTGGCCATACTCACCCCCATTTGCCACACAGCAGCACTGCCTTCCCTCGGGCCCTGCGGGCTTTTACTTGCTCTTTTAGTCTAGGTTCAGGACTCAGGTATGAGGCCACAGGGAGTAAGACAGAATGAAAGCTCAGGACGGCTCTCTCCCCTCTGACCCTGACTCTGGTCCTTAACAATGTGGCTCTCAAGGCTCAGGTTGGGGGCTCTCGGAGGAACTCCCCAGAGCGTCCTACAATCAGACACCCTCTTCTGCTACACCTTCCACCAGCCAAATCTGAATGCTCGGGTGAGTGCCAGTTAGGCTTCATAAAGAAGCAGGCTAGCCCAGGGAGATCCTCTTGGCTAGGGGCCACACCTCATCTTATCCAGGTAGGCATATTGATGTGTTTTTTTTTAGCTACCAAAGGTAATCCATACAGCTCCAAAAAGGCTTCAGCAGAGTAGGAAAGCCAGGCAGGGGTGGGAATCAAATGGACTTCCATTTGAAACCAGACTCTACCACTTTACTAGCTGTGTGACAATGGCAAGTTAGTAAGACTTCATGGGCTCCAGTTTTCCAGCCTGTCCAATGGGATAATCCTGCCTCATAGGGCTCTAAAAGGTTTCCTTGAGTGGAAATATGAAATGAAGGTAGGGTATTGCTAGCATATAGTAGATACTAAACCCACCTTGCTTTTCTTAGGAGGAGTACTTCAATACAAATCTTTGACTTTAGACTACCCAGCGATGAACCTCCACTTGAATACCCTGGCAGGAGGGCCTGTCAAGGATCCCCATTCCTGCAGCTGGCAGGCCTAAGTCCCTGAGCATCTTTCTCCTAACCAGGGCTGAAATGCACAGCTATGCTCGGGAGCCTCCCACAGCATGCTAGCCCAGCTAACTGGGCCATCCCTGCGAGTTCGGTAGCATTGGTAGAACTCTTTCATTAAGACACCCAGAAAGGGCTTCAGGTGAAGCTGAGGGAAGCGAACCATTCTGAGAGTCATTCTGAGCAGGGAGCAGAGGAAGGGGAGGGAAACCTCACAAATAAGTACAACCTCTGTGCCAAGAGTCCGGGGGACCAAAAACCAGAGGATGCCGATTTCCTTTCCAGCACCACCGGAAATGGTTCATTGCTCTAGGTCCAAGGTAAATTTCTTTAGGTTTCCTCCAAACTTGGCATGTTCTACCATTTGTTTCTACTACCCACCTCTGCCATTCCACATTGCTGCTAATCCTGCCTCAGATCCCTGGGAAGGGCCATGCCTTATGACCCATGACCCCTTGCCCTGCTAGGAAACAAGGGCCCTCCTGCGCTATCACCACCCTCATGAGACACACTTCCTGCAGCTTCTAACTCCTGTACCTTGCGGCCCTAAGAGCACCAACCTTAGAATGAGAGCTGATCTTCCCCATTAGCTATTCAATTTGGGCACAAGTCATCTACCCTCTGGGAATATCACTCTCTTCCAAGTATAAACCAGGGTAGTCACATCTGCCTCCCACATTTGAGGATTAAACGCAGTGGCACATGTATGACATCTCAGTGACCGGCACATAGTAGGGTCACTAGTTAGAGGTGTCATGGTAGTGTGAGGCAAAGCAGTTAGATGGATTGACCCGTACCAGCAATAATCTGTCCTCACCTTTGAAACCATGTCTTTTCTCATGCCTGAGAATGGCATCGCCTCTGTGATGTCTTCACCATCTCATGCAAGCATTTAATTTCCTTTGAACTCATGTCACACCTTCTTTCTACCATTTTCTTGGCCATTAGCTCTTTCTCCCGGTTTGACTGTAAGCCCTTTCAGGGAGGGACCATGCCACCACAATCACCCTCCTAGCAAGTAGCACATGGCTCATGGACACTGTGGGGATCAGGGAACATCAACGTCCGTGTTTGGGCCTGTGGATGTGCTAAGGCTGCCAGGTGTTCATTTTATGGCATCTAAGGCGGTGTGCTAGTGTATGGAGGACAGCTCAGAAATGGTAAAGTGCAGGAGGGAGGAGCCCTATGACTTCAAAAAGAAAAGGCCAGCTTCTTTGATCTATGCAGTCCCTTTGGGACCAGGTGATTGGAGTTTAAGATGGGTTTGGGAATTTCCATGCCACTAGAGGCTCCATCTGAGAACCTTCCCAGTGTTTGGTTCTGACAGCAAATGCTGAAGCAGAAAAAATACTTCCATCCATCTGCACTAATCTCTTGTTTCTCTAGCAGTTAGAAAGAGAGAGAGGGGTGGAAGTAAATGAAAGGCTGCCACAGAAAAAAGAAAGCTGAAGAACCAGGCTTATGTTCATTCTGCTGCCAGGTCATTTCTAGTCAGTACAGGAAATGCCAATCTTCTGCAGCTATTGGGCGGAGGTGCTGGGAATATAATCATTTGAACTGTTATAATTGAAGGCATTAAAGAAGAAAGCCCAACTGAAAACATTCCAGAAAAGCAAAGGCGCTCAGAATTCAGAGCAGGCCACTTGCACCCTCCAGTCTTGTGGCCACAGTGAGAAGAAAGCTGCACTTGGTCCGGCTCGGGACCCCTTTCCATGTCCCAAAGGAACACACCCATCTGCCCGTGCTCTGCCAAACAAAATCCGAACCCCAGCACCTTTCCACACATTTTTGTGCAGACCTTCATGTGTGTGTATAAATCTGTCCACCTGGTGCCTGTATCAGTTACCGCTTTGGGGCTGGGACCCCAGGGGCCATGAACCTGATGAGGGCTTTGCACTTACCTTGTTACACGATCTGCTCTTGTTGCGCTCCCAGCGGCTTAGCGTGTGCTTGTAGTTGGCTTGAGCCGGCCGTTGTCAGTGTTCCTGGAGGCTGGCCAGGCTGACAACATACATCTGCAGATTAAACCATTAAAGCCATAATGGCTTCTTCCCCTTCTCCCTCCTCCTTTTCTTTGGCCCATTCATAGCCAGTAACATCTCTCAAAGGGGAGAGGCACCTGCCCATTCATATCCTAGGCCAGATGCAAAGGAGCAGCTCAGACACCTCAAAAGTGGCTGCTTCGTATGGTCAATATTTAACTTCTAGGTCTCTGTCATGTACATCACTGGTGATGAACATTTTCTTCTTATATTTCTTTCCTCATGGATCGTGGCTTTCTGGACCAGGTGTGTCTGAGTGGTAGGTGTGGGAAGTTGAGAATGGTGGAATGCCTTTGTGAGACCACTGGAGAACTCACCAGTAAACAGGGTTCTGTTGAGCATGATGCACCATGCATCTAATACTAGCAGGGCCTTAGAGCAGATACAGAAGTCACAATTTGATCCCTGACTTCAGGAGGCTCACAGGTCAGAAGCCATACACAAAAATCAGCCTGACAGGACATGAGACAGAAAGGCTGAGTGAGAGAGTGTAGCAAACAGGAGAGAGCTAAATGCTCTGAGAAAGTGCTTCCTGAAGATGGTGGGATTTCCACTTGGCCTTGATGCGTTAGTCTGATTTGAAGACAATGACAAGGTGAATGAAGCCTCCCTCAGCTGGTAGTGAAGACTCGAGAGAGAGAGATGACTTGGCCTTAAATCCCGGGCCTACTTCGTCCTCGTGGTGTGACCTTGGCAAGTTACTTTGTCTCTTTGTCCCTCAGTCTCCCCATCTGTAAAATGATAATAGCATCTGTCTCATAGGGTTGCTTTGAGGACCACCTGAAATTAACGCCTGGAAAGTGCATAGATAAAAAGTGGGTGGTGATGGCGGTGATGCATACACAGCTCATGGGAAAACAAAGAGCAGAATTGTCTGGAAGGAGAGGATTTCAGACCCGAGGGAATCAGGTGTAGCCATCTCGTGGAGGCCATGGAAGTCACTCAGAGGAGTCTGGGCTTTGTACGGTAGGAAAGAGGAAACTGTTTTTAGATTGTATGTGTGTGTACATGAACTAGGGTGGAACATAGTGCAAATGGATTTTAAGGGGAAACTAATGTGTCAGCAGTTCATCTTTTCTGGTCATTTAAATCTCTAGTCTCTGCCCCCCTCATTAGATCAGCATGGCAGACGTCAGCCATCTCAGTGGGTTAGAGCACCAGTTGGACAATTTTCAGAGGGAGAGTTTTATTTTTAATCAGATGGACAAACGTGCTACCTACATCAGTGCATACTTAAAGTGCCATGGCAACTCCAGCACCTATTTCCTAAGAGGGCCACCCAATTTTAGGCTTTAGGAGGGCATGGAAAATGGTGTATTTGCACCTGGCAGCTCTTTTGACCACAAGATTTTCATAAGAGCAACAGGTTTATTACATGCATCTGCCAAAAGCTGATGATTTTATGAAAAAATCTAAATTTTTTCTTTAACTTTTCTCTAAGGAGTCATATAATTTTGGAGTGGGAAGGGGTCTCAAAACTAATTAGTCTTTGTAGCAATGAGAAGGATATGAAGCAAAGCGGGTGTGTAAACTGAGAAATGTCCAGAACCTCAGATCCTACTTTCAGTAAATATTTCCCTCATTCCACAAAAACTCCTGTTTCACTTCACTTGAGGGCTTCTGATGAAAATTTTACAATCCCTGTTGGCTTCAGGAAAGCACAGAGGGCACCCCCTGGCCCCCATTTCCAAACCCAGCAATGGGCGATGATGAGGTCTTGTGTTGAGTGGGAGAGAAATCGAGAGAGATGTTCACAGATGTGTCATTACCATAAACGTATTTAGCAAAATGCAACCCTTCCAGCAAGAGAAGGCAGCCTCAGGATCTTAACCCAGTATTTCTAAAAATGTGTTCTACCAGTTTCCCAGTATGTTTGAAGGCATTACATGTCATGGTCCACTAAATTTGGAAATGATGACTTGAAGAACAATAGTAGGTCTGTTTGCATCCCGAATTTCAGAATCTTGGATGTGCTGTCAGTAGTATTGCGACTGTCCAAGAAACATATGTAAGCATGAGCCTTATCTATGGGGTTTGTTGTGTGGTTCTTTATTTCTGTAAAGAACCCTTTTATGTTAAGGCTTCTGGCAATATCTCTCAGCATTTGTGCTCTGTGGAGCTTCTGGCTTCCTGACTTTGTCTCATACCTTAGTTCACAGATGAGGAGATTGGGCACAAAGTCACTGTCAAGTTCATGGTTGAACTAGGCCTCAAGCGCAGTTCTCCTGAGCAACTCTCCTTCGGAGCTCCAGAGTTCAAATTAGGCTAAACTGCCCACTTTAACCGCCATTGTCTGAACATTCCAGGGAAACGGTGTTTCGAAAAAATATTTTCTTTGACCTCTCTGAGTCTGTATTTCCATTTGTCACTCTCTCTGTCACACAGAGGCAAACAGGCACAAAATATCTAATACAGTCCTCAGTCCAATAGACATAAAGGGAAAGAAGAGGAACACCTCATTTCTATTAGTGCTACAAGGAAGTGTACAATAGGAATGGCTTTACTATGCAGGCTGGTAATCCTGGTTTTTTGGAGTTTCCAGAGTCCT
>JAVSCE010017889.1:0-37528 GCA_032199065.1 Smutsia gigantea
TTTTTCTTTTTCATGTAATTGATTTCTAGTTTCATTCAATTCAGATCTGAAAAGATACTTGATAGATTTTCAACATTTTGAATTTATTGAGGTTCTTTTTGTATACTGATATGTGATCTATTCTGGAGAACATTTCTTATGCACTTGAGAAAAATGTGTATCCTGTTGCTTTTGGGTGGAATGTTCTGTATATATCTGTTAAGTCTGTTTGATTAATGTGTTGTTCAGTGCCTCTGTTTCCTTATTTATTTTCTGAATGGGTGATCTGTCCATTGATGTGAGTGGGGTGTTGAAATCCCTTCATAGGATTGTGTTGCTCTCTATTTCTCCCTTTAGTTCTGGTAGCATTTGTTGTATAAATTTGGATGTTGGGTGCATAGATATTTAAGATTGTTATATCCTCTTGTTGGACTGATACCTTTATCATGTAATGTCTTTGTGGATTGTTACTTTTTGTTTTGAAGTCTATTTTGTCTGATATAAATACTGCTACTCCTGCTTTTTTCTCCCTTTTATTTAAAAGAAATATCTTTTTTCTATCCCTTCACTTTCAAGCTGTGTATATATGTATGTTTGAAACGAGTCTCTTGTAGGTCACATATAGAATATAGATGGGTCTTGTTTCTTTATCTATTCTGCCACCTTATGTCTTTTGATTGGTGCATTTAATCCATTTACATTTAAGGTAATTATTGATAGGTATGTATTTATTTCCATTTTATTAGTTGTTTTCTGGTTTTTTTTGTAGTTCCTCTTTGTTCCATTCTTCCTCTCTTCTACTGTTCTCCTGTTACTTGATGGTTTTCTTTAGGTTATGCTTGGATTTCTTAAAAAAAATTTTTTTGTTTATCTATCAGTGATTACCATAAGGTTCATAGAGAGTTTACTAAATGTATACAGTCTATACTAAGTTTATGGTTGCTCTATTTCACACACATCTAAAAGTACTACTTTTTTATTCTTCCTCCTCCACACTTACGTATAATCTGTCATAATCTATATCTTTTGTGTATTCCTTGACTAATTTCGTACACCATTTTACTACTTTTTTTTAAACTTCATACTTGCTTAGTAAGTAATTGGTCTACTGCCTTTACTGTAGGCTTTTTCTCACTGATGAAAAATATTTAGTCTCAAGAATAGTTCCATCTACAGGGGTCCCTTTAACATATCTTGTAAGGCCAGTTTAGTAGTTGTGAATTCTTTTAACCTTTTTTTATCTGGGAAGCTTTTAATCTTTCCTTCAATTCTGAATAATAACCTTGCTAGGCAGAGGATTCTTGGTCATAGGTTCTTTCCTTTGAATTTGGTAAATATTTCATGACACTCTCTTCTGGCCTGCTCTGCTGAGAAATCTGCTGATAGCCTTATGGAGTTTCCCTTATAGGTAACCATTTGCCTCTCTCTTGTTTTTGAGATTCTCTCTTTATCTTTAATCTTTGCGATTTAAATTACTGTATGTCTTGGTGTGGTCTTCCTGGGGTTCCTTTTGTTAGGCATCCCCATACTTCCAGGATCTGGGTGTCTATTTCCTTTCCCAAATTGGGGAAATTTTGAGCCATTATTTCTTCAAAGATACTTTCTACTCTTTTGTCTCTTTCTCCTTCTTCTGGGACCCTTATAAGGGGAATATTGTTTTGTTTAGAGTTGTCACACAGTTTTCTTAGCATCTTCTCATTTTTAGAAATCCATTTTTCTCTGTGCTCCTCAGCTTAGTGGTTTTCCTGTTCTCTAATTTTCATCTCATTGATTGTCTCCTCTACTTCCAGAAGTTGACTATTAATTCCTTTGTTGCATTTTTCACTTAAGTTCTTGTATTCTTCAACTCTGAGTGGCTCTTCAAATTTTCTGTCTCTTTGTTGAAGTTCTCCCTGGGATCATCACTTCTTTTCCCCTGATCAGTGAGCATATTTTTGACTGTTACTTTGAAATCTTTATCAAGAAGATTGCTAATCTCCATTTCATGTAGCCCTTTTCCCCAGTGTCTAATGTTTTTTGGGGACATATTCCTCTGCCTTCTCATTTTATCTGGGTTTCTTTGTTAGATCAGTTTTGCCTTCTGGTCTAGAAAGTAATGGCTTTATGAAGAAGGCATCCTCTGGTGCCCAGAAGCTCAAGACTCTTTGCTCACCAGTGCCTGGTTCTCTTCTGTGGCTGAGCTATAGTTCTGTTGGTGGGCTGTGGGTGGGACCACCTTTCTGCCTGTTTGCCAGCAGTGGCTGCTCCTCACAGCTCACCCCTGTGTGCCCTTTGTATGAAGTGAGGTTCTTCCTCTGGAATTCATTTTGGACAGGCCACCCTTTGCCTGCTTGTCAGCAGTGGCAGCCCACTGCTGGGCCATGTGGGCAGGGTGGAGCAAGTACACAGGGAAGCACCACCGTGGGCTGAGCTGCCATCAAAGTGGATGGGGCATTTGGAGTTGGCTCCCATAAACTCCCAACTAGTTGGGCTTAGGAAGGTCCGGGGAAACTTCTACCTGCCCTTTCTCCTTTCACTCCCTCTGTCCCCCACCCCCACCCCCCGCCCCAGTCCTCTGGCACACTTCCATCTCCTGGTAAATGTTCCAAACTGCTCTCTCTGTGTTGGATCTCAGCAGGACCAACAGAACTTGCCTGTCTTCCACAAGCAACAGGAGTCTCAGCTCCCCAGAGCGCTCCAGCTCTCCCTGTTGTCTAGCCCTGTTAGTCACCAAAGCCCAGTGCAATGTGGACTTGTGTTCCCAGAGTAGATCTCCAGGGCCAGATGTGCCAGGTTCCTGAGTGCTTATACCTTCCCCACTCTGTTCCACTCCCTCCTGCTTGTGGGCTGGGATGGGGGAAGAGCTTGGGTCCTGATCTGTTGTGGCTCTGCCACTTTACATTTCTCTGTATGGTCTTCTCTTCTTCCCCAGTTGTAGGTGGTCTCTTCTGAAGTCTTCAGGTTGTTTTCAGGATTAGTTATATTTGCTGTAGTAGCTTCCTTGGAGTGCATGTGGGAGGAGGTTTTTGCCTTGCCTTCCTATTCTGCCATCTTTTCACAGGTTTCAGTTTATATTACATTCTTACTATCTTTTTGATGTGCTGGTTTTAGGGTACTTTGTGTCTTTCCTCTTTTTTCTTTGAGAGTCTTGATAGAGTTTTTATATTTTTAAAGAACCAGTTTTAATTCTAGAATTTGCATCTGATTCTATTAATAGATTCTACTTCTCTGATAAAATTTTCCAACTACCTATCTTTTCACTGAACATATTAATCATAGTTATTTCAAAGTTTATCATCTACTAACTCCAATATCTATACCTTGTTGCACCTATTTTCTATTTTTTTTCTCTTGTGCTCCTAGTTCTGTTTCTTGATATACCTGTTATGTGTGTGTGTGTGTACACACACACACACACATATATAGACAGTGTCAAACACAGTATATGAAATATTACAGACTCTTTTGGGTAATGCCACTTTTCTCCAAGGAGGATTCACCGTGTCCTTTGGCAGGCAGCCACAGACATGAAAGACCACTCAACCCAGTGGGAGTCTGAGCTTGCCCACAGCTGCACACTGACTATAGAACTGAGCACCTCCACTTTGCTCCCACTCCTGTGGTGTCACCCTCCTGACAGAAGGGCACTTTCTAGGGCCCCTCTTCAGTGGCAGGTCTAAGCACCAATTTTTGTCTTCCCAGTCCCTCAAACTGCTGCAAACTCGGCTTAGCTTTTCATCTCTTTTTTTGCTTTTCTTCTTGGCCTCTTTCCTTCTCAGCTTAAGAAGTAGAATATATCTCGATAGGCAATGAGTATAGGACAACAGGTGCCATTTCCTGCATTTCCCTTCCCTCTGGGATCTTGGCCCCTCATGTCCTTGCTGCCGGCAGGCCCCAAACTCCAGTGTGTCTCTTGCCCTTTGAGGTTCTAAAATCTGAGAGGAGAGTATAAAAAGGCAAGTAAAAATTAAAAATCCATTTAACATTTTGGTTTATATCCTTTTAGCCCCCTTTTCTACACACATTTACATATATTTATTTTAAACAAAGTTAGGATTAGGATTGTGTTATGTACACTGATATGTGAAATTCTTCACCTCATATATTAGTATTTCTCTAGGTCATTATATATATTATGAAAATGTTATTCTGCTAAAAAAATTCACAGAATACTTCATTATATCTCATCTCTCTTGCTATATATATATATATATATATGCATAATGTGTACATATATATAAGTATAAATATAATTCTTTTGATAAGAACCCAAATATATATAAATCCTAGTAATATCCTAGTGTTAAATATTTGGGTTATATATCTTACATACTTTTTGGTAGTTATTGGTGGATTTTAAAAATTAATGAACTAATCTCACATCTGTCAGTAGTTCCTTAGGAACAATTTCTAGCAGTGGAATTATTTGATTCTAGGTATAGTTTTTCCCTAAGCCTTTTGATACTGCCATAGTCCCCTTCAGAAAGGTTGTACCAATTTACCTCAAAAGCTGTTTCATAAAAATGTTATTAAAACTAAAATACTGTTGAAATAGAGACTTCTACTGAAGGAAATGTAATGTGGTACTAGTGATGCAATGTAGAGTGATATATTATGTATTAGAGATTCTCCCTGCTCCCTTTTGCCCACTTATGCGTTAGAATGTAAGTCTTCACTTACGTTGAAATTTGTATGTAATTAAGTCATATATGTACCGGGCTTCATAGTTAGTTCATCCTGTGTGTATTAAAACAGCTATACCAAAAGATAGCAGTCTGTTGAACAATTACCACCCCCCCCACCCACGATGTTCCCTCACCACAGTCAATAGCTTGAATCTCTTTTAGTGTTGTTTTCTTCATCTTGACAAAAATTCACATGTATGTATTAAGTAATACAATGATATAGAAAGTTGTAGGGATTCTGGGAGAAAGATTGAATTTCATCTCTTCTTACATATAATTTTATGAAAGATAAATTTCTGTGGTCTTCCCTCGGGAATCATTAGGGAATACATTTTATTGTCTTTGTTCAAGTATTTTTTATAAAGTATTGTACTGGACACACATATTCCTGACCCTTCAAAAGGAAAGAGGAGACAAACGTGCTCTCTATTCAATGATGGGATTTCATCCAGCAGTAGCCTGTTTCACATCGGCCCCTCCCTGGGCCTTTGTATTTGTAAAGACTTTGAAAAATATCCACTGAGTCCTGTTCTAATCTGGATTTGCCTGTGGGAGTGCATTTGTGATGTAAAGATTTTAATCACATGCATTGCGCAGAAAAAATGGTTTAAGGATGGTTGGTGTGACATGACTGGTGAGAAGCTGGACAGAGGCAGGGAGGGAGAAATCCCTGTGACAATTTGTCGTGGATAAAGGGCACGAACTAAATGATGGCCATGGGTGTGAAAGCAAGGAATGGATTTGAGAGACATTTACAAGGAGTTGGTGACTAACCAAAAGCAGGAAGTGGGGGAGGAGTCCCAAATGATGTCCCCAAGCCTCACTTAGATGTTTTTGCTCTTCCGGAGCCGAGAAACAGGCTCAGTACAGGCTTGTGCTTGTTTCCGCTCAAGTGGAAAGTTTGCACCTCTCAGGAGAGATGTCTCCCAAGAAAGCTGAGTTCACAGAAAAGAGAGGGCTGAACCAGAGCCCCAGAGGGGGTAGGCCTGAGGCCAGGGTGCTGGCTGCATGACACTAGGATTGCCATGCCATCTTCGTTTTGCTAAGAGGAGGTAATTTGTGACTTTCTTGGGAGCAGGTTTACTAGACTGGCCGGGGTGGAGTTCAGGTTCCCCTGGGCTCACGAGGGAATGAGGAATGTGGGAATAGAGTCCACAGTGAGAAAGGAATGGAGAAAATTAGGGCAGTGGCTGCAGTGCTGGGACAATTGAAGGTGTGCAGAAATGAGAACTTAGAATCAACTTCTCGGCTTGAGGGAAGGGACAGGCAAGGAGAGATCCAAGCCCTGGAGAGAAGACTATACTTGTTACCCAGAGGAACATGCCACAGTTTTATTTTTCTAAAGGAAGAGCGGGCACCCAATTAACACACCACTGTTAGAATTTTGCTCTAGAGACGAAGATTACAGAAAATATTTGGGGGCATCTGTGACATTCTGCTGACAGAAGCCACAGTCATGGGCCAGTCCTGTGTCAGAGCAGCGGGAGTTCCCGGCTCGTCCCCATTTCCTTCCAAGGCTTCCTTCCTTCAGAACGTCGCGTGTGCCAGCCCCCCGGGGACTTGCCAAGAGCCTCATCCCTTTCCTGGTGGAATGGTTCTTTGTGGGAAGCTAGACACGTTCTCCGATCTCTGCTGCATTTGGTGAGAACAAAGCAGCCAACAGGGGTAGAGGGTGCAAGAAACTCGGTGGAGGGGAGCTGGGAAGCCTCTCGCGAGGAGTTAACACAGGGCGTATCCTCGTGGACACGTAGGCAGTGCTCCTGGGCATGGTGCCTGTCTGAGGTCCTGCAAAGGTTCAGAGATGTGAGAAATCACAGAGTATTCCAGAAATGCAACCAGTTTTTTCTCTTGGGCAGGCAGCCAAGGGATACTGAAGCCAGAGGGAGCAGCCAGGCCAGACCTGGAAGAGGCAGTAGCTTAAGCTTTGACCTACTGCCCAGCTGCCCTATTGAAGCTATACATCTAGTGGTTATAATTCTGCACATGCCTAATAACTACATGCATCAATCCGTGGTGCAGACCCATAGCCTTCATTATGTTTGCAAAAGGGTTGTGGGAGCCTCAAAGTGCAGCACCCTCTGCTGAGAGCGAAGGGCACATCTGGCAGGTTTGAATGGGAAAGCTGAATCTGTGCCCCTACTTGCTTGAGGCTTGTAATAAAGCTTCCCTTTCTTCCTTTTGATGGTTTGCCTTCCCTAGAGGTCAGGACAAAGGTGTCAGGAAGGGCCTGCAAGGCACATATCCCTACAGAGCAGTCCTTGTTAATGGTCAAGGAAGGCAGGATAAAGGCTCCTTCCTCAAAGGGGCCACTCACTTGGGCATCTCTGAGGTGGAGTGCCTGCATGGTCCCCCCCACTCCTCCCCACTGAACAAATGTGATTATGCCTCTTCAGAGCAGTTGAAATCAGGTTAGCGTCACTGAGTTGAGCTGGGGTAATCGGAGCCCAGAGCAGAGCAGGTTCTGGGCATTGGAGTGGCTTTGGAGCATTAGGGCAAGCTGACTTGCAGCCATCCAGAACACTGAGCCAGGCACATCCTTGCTGAGCACCTAGGTCCCCACTGCCCACCCACAGGCCTCCCTCAGGAGCTTATGGGGCTCAAGTTGGTAGGGATGGCCTCTGGCAGGGGCTAGGGTATGGGGTTCTCCAACTGGCAGAACAACAAGGGTTAACCACACCTGGGTTCCCATCTTGGTCTGCTCTGCCTGTGTGTCCTAGACCCAACCTCCAGGATGCTGACTGCAGTCAATTTTAAAGTCAACACCATAAATGTGTCCAACTCATAAGGTTGTATGACAAGTGAACGTAATATCTGCAAAGCTCCCAGGCCCTGCAGAATAAGAACTCAGAAAACATCACCTAATTCTCAACTGAGGCCAGAATTAGGCGGGATTTCATTGTTTTTACAAAAATGCTCCATGTGCAGAACATAACATCAACAGTTACCTATGATCTGAGAATTAAGGTTTATATTAATCAAAATCTCATCTTCAAGACATATTTTATTGATATTTGGTGAACAATGTTCTAGACACTCTTCTGTGTACACATTAATAGAAAAGAATTTTAACAGGAGGACATTTAATATGTATGTAATTTAAAAAACAAGTTATTGCATGTATCTCAGTTAGACTTCAACAGGATAATGAGATGAAACTGAAGGAATTGCTGAGCTATGGCTACATCATTCCTAAGAGACTTGTAACATTGGGAAAATCAATTACAAGCAATGTTAAGAAGGTTCAGAGCTTCTGTGATTTTCTTTTTAAATACACAATTTTTACTCTGCTTCTAATGACATAGACTAAGCATTTTAAGAGTCTCATGCTCTGCTATCAAACCAGGCACCTTAGACAAAGCATCTTATTGTTCAGTTTTATATCAGCAAGAGATTGAAAATAACAGAGAAAAATAACACCCTGACTTGAATTCCCACTAATTGACTCATCTTGTCAAAATGAAGCAAATGTGCAGAATGCTTGATGCTGGAAATGGGAGGGCATGGGCAGAGGTGTAGAGAAATGGGGCTGAGAGCACCCCAGAAAGTGTCTAAAGGTATGGAAGGCTGAAGCCCACTGGGGCCTTATAGACTGAGCAGCTGCCATGTCCAGCTCGTGTTCTAAGTGAGAAAACAGAAGTCCAGGGAGGTGCCAGTGCAACACAGAGCTGGGCCTCCAATCCAGGTCTTTTTGCACGAGTGCATGGCTAAAACATCTATGTATTCATCATGCCCTTTTATTTTCTGTATTTCTGATGCTTTGACATCTCAGGGTCCTTGCTGACTCTGGAGGGACTGCCCCTTGCAGGACTAGCCAAAATGGTAAATGACTCACCCTGCAAGTAAGTCAAAGGAGTCAATCCTAAACCCGCTTACCCTGCCTCGCCAGTTACGTCCTGCTGACACCACGATTAAGGCTCCTGCACACATCTTCCCCACTCAGCCCCCCTCCCCTGACTGCCCCAGGGGCCCTGCATGGTACGGCATGGCCCTCCCTCCAGGGAATGGTGAGTACAACAAGCTGTCTTTTTAAAGACAGTAGCCTCCCAATCTGTTGTGTTCTCCACCTAAGTAATAATAAAACATGAAAGCACGCTGCTCCTGCTGGTCCTGAGAGTAGCCTCTCGGGGGTCTGACTCCCCCCGTCATGTCCCCCCAGAATCCAGCCAGGACCTGCTTTGGAATCACTTCCTGGGCAGGGAACTATGCTGGGCCCAGGGCAGCTCTCCGGCCAGGGCAGGGCAGGCACGATGCCTCCTTGAAAAGCACTTTTACTCCCTGAGAGGAGCATTTGTATTTAGGTCAAATGCGGGTAGTCATAGGTGAACTGGAATCAGCAAAGCCTCCAGTTGGGTTCTCACGTTTACCAGACTGTGTGTTTCTGGCCTCCTCATCTCTGTGCTGTAGGCATGGCGCATTGCTGGGGTCTTGGTGGGGGCGCCATAAAGGCTCCATAGATTAAGTGAAAGTTCACACTCTTACCACATTGTAGGAGAGATTCCATTATCCAGATGGTACCTGTTATCACATATTGATTAGGCTCATTGGTTGTGTGAACATAATATGCATTTTGATCATTTGGAGAGAGTTTAAATTTGGCAAATATGTTTCAGCATCCATTCTGCGTCCAGCAAACTCCTTGCACTACAAAGAAATAAGCAGTGGAGCCTGTTTTCAAGAGCTTGCTGGGCAAGTACGTGGGAGGTCGGATACCAGACAGGCAATGCACGTATAACTGCTGCCCCACAAGGTGCCCAGAGGGGAGCCAGCACACAGATTCTGGTCCACATCTCCTACTTGTGTGACCAGCCACACTCATCACTTTCTCTGAATAGCTTTTTAAGAATTAGTAACATTGGTAGGGCTTTCTCATGCATCTCCTTAGGAGAGCAAATCTTTGTCTTTTGAGGGTTGAAGTTCATCTTTGGGAGCACTATTGTTCAGAGGGCGAGGCAGCAGATGAAAGCTAGTGAGGGGTAATCTTGGTCAAACTCTTGGGGTGGCCTTGAGCTGACCGGAGGCTGTCCAGAGGAAGCTTTCATGCCAGCTTGAGCAGCAATAGCGCATGACATTCTTGTATGCTTGTTCCACATTACACGCACGCATACACACACATGCACAAACGCACACACACACATGCACACACAAACTCAGGAACACACTGCATGCACACACATGCACACACCGCATGCACACACGCACATGCATGCACACATGCACACATGCTCAAGCACTTCCCCCAAACTGAGAAAAACACCCAGACTTCCTACCTCACAGAAGAATGCTATCGCTCTGGTCAATGTGCATGCTGATGTCAACAAAGCAGACCACAGGAAATGCTGCCCTGGTGGCCAAGGGCTCCATTTCCACCCCTGGGTACTCAGGAAATCTCCTGCAAGTGCCTTTTTAACCTCCCAGCCCCGTTTTCTGTGTGTGGATCTGCCTTCTCAGCCTGCTTTGCTGCTTCCACGTGAAGATCAGACATGCATTCAGAGATCCCTATTCCGTCTTCCTCTAGCAGACATTCACTGAGCTCCACATGCTAGTCTCTGGGCTTGCCCCGGAATTGGGGGATGGAGTGGGGGTTGTGCAGGTGGGGTTATGATGATGACCAGATGGGAAGACTGAAAAGGAGGTCTGCTGTTTCTTCTCCAGGTGGTGGCTACCCTGGGGACCACAGCCTGCTGTTCATTTGACAATCTCTTGGAAGTGGGTCCTATCTGTAAGTGTTCAATTAAATTTTCTTCTGGAAAATGTTCTCAATATACAGGGACTTTAGTAGACCTTCCTCTTTGGACTGTCCTCCTTCACAATATTCATAATATATTGCATCATTATGCATCATATTATATATTATATATTTATGCATCATTATGCATCATATTATATATGTATTATATATATATATAGAAGGCTCTCCATAATTATTATGTCATATCAATATAGTAATATTGCATTATAATGCAATATATAATGTAATATATATTATATAATTAGCAAGATATATATTAATAACATATATTAACCATGCATATAGTAATATAATAAAATATTAACATAATATAATTATGGTGGTTTGTCAAATTCTTCTTGCATTTGCTTCAGAAACTCAGAATTTGGGCTAATTTAACAAAAGATGAGCTTAGCTGTCCCTGCACATGACCATAAGGAGTCACTGCTCCAAGCAATATGTAGCACAAATGCAAGACTGCCAGTCTATATTGCTAAGGGCAAACCCTTGAGACTCTTAGAGGAAGTGCGCTCACACCAGACGGGACGTGAGACCATCAGTCCTGACCAACATCTTCTGGCATGTCTGTTTTAGCCTTTCTGGAATGACTGAATATAGTTAAGCACTGAGTTTCTCCTGGGAAGGATGTAGGCTTCCGAGCTTTCCTGGCAGCTTACATCCTCCTCAGGTGTTCTGGTGGAGACAGGATTCAGAGATTGCCAAAGGTGAGCCCTGAACAAGCAGCTGTTTCTAAAGTTTCACCTCCAACCTGTGGCCTGGGCACTCAGAGGGGCTGGGAGGGTTTCCGTAATGGGGACCTTGCTCAGGGATAGGGAGCTCGGCCATGGGCCCCCTTCCTTGGTCCTGGGGCCTGACATCTTCTCCCGCAGCTCCAGGTGAGCTGCCGCCGCCCCACGGGTGGTGCAGCAGGTCCTCTGCACGGTCTGGGCTTTCCACGGAGGCCGTTCAGGCTCTCAGAGCACCCTCCCAGGCATTGCTCCCTCCCCGCCTGTGTAGGCCTGCATGGGGCAGCCTTGGCAGGGAGCTCGCCGTGCAGCCCAGCCCTACTGCTTGAAGCTGTGTGGTTCAGTTCAGAACTTTGCTTCCTTGTCTGTAATGTCTGTAGCATGGAGAGGCAAACACCACTTGGAATGGTAAAATGGTAATATTCCCCTCACAGGATTCTTTAGAGGATGAATTGATGTACAGAAATCATGTGAGACAAAAGGGAGAGTGTGTGCTGTGAGGCAGGTGGTACCGGTGGCTGCGGGTGTAGACTTGCCCGTGCACACAGGGTTTCTCCCCACCATGCATGGCCTGTGGCAGGTATCTGTAAGAACAGCTGCTGAAGGCAGTCATGTGTGGTGTGGGGATGGGGAAAAGGGAAAGAAGGGGCTGGCTCTGGACTGTGGCCACTGCATCAGCCTCTTGGCTACAAGCCCTCGTCAGCTGGGCCAAGCCACTTGGAGCCCCTTCTGACTCAGCTGTCAGGCCGAGAACTGGATGTCCTGGACGGTGGCTGGCTGATGTAATTTCTGGGACTATCGGATTTAGAAGCTTAAGGTCTCTGGCAGGGCAGAGCCCGTGTGGCCCTGCAGTCCCGTGAGCCCCAGGGCTGGCCACCCACTGGATGAAGGCGATGACAGCCAGCAGAAGGCAGCTGGCATTCACAGCCAGGCGGGGGTCCCAGCTCAGGCTGACCCAGAGCCGCTCTCCTCCCCAGGTGTTGGGCGCTGAGGAAAGAGCAAGATTTGTGACCTGTTTGGTACCAAACCCCGAGGCTCTTCTGGGGCTGACCGAGGGAGCTGAGGTGAATGAGTGCCAGAACCCTTCCATCCACTGCAGGAGTTCTCATGGGAGGCCGATTTTGATAATTAAACTTGCTATGGATGATGACATTACCATCGGTAGTGCTTTCCAAGTTAGGTACTGTTTTACTACTTTTCCTCCTCTGACACCATTTACTTGACTATCACCAACTTAGCATTCTTCAACTTTAAACAGGACTACTCTGAGCCCCTGAGCTGACCTTGTTCTATAGTGTGGTTAGAATAAACCATTAGAATAATTCAGATAAGTTAACTCCTCCACCATTATTTGTTGAAGAGGACACATCAGAAGATGGTTTTCTCCAAAATGCTGCTTTGAGAAAGACATTTTCTTTTTGGTTCCTTTTAAAATGATTCACTAGAGAGGCTGTTTCAATTGGTCCACTTGGACTGATCAGTTGAATTTTCAGGCAGGTTTATTGAGATGAGGATGAGATAATAGGTACAAAGTGTGAAAGTGGGAAGCAGGGGTCAAGGTCCCAGGGGCTATGGAAGGGAGCACAGGGCAGGAGGAGCAGCAAAAACTTAGTCCAGGGGCTCAGGATGGCTGGGTGGTGACACAGCCAACCGTGCAGGGGGCCAGGCTGCTACCGTCCACCAAAACCTCATAGGGAAATGCACCTGAGGCTGGGGGCACGAGGTGTGGAGGCTGCCCCTTCCCTCTCAGATGCATCTGGAAGCTGCTGGCTAGGGTGGCCTTGCCTGGGTGCTGGGTAGACTTTGCCCTGGGACATGCGACGCCTGTGCTCTGGCCTTGGGGTCTCGGTGACCACCCGACTCCTAGAATACCTGCAATATTCGGAGGGGCCAGAAGGCAGGTTGTGCTGCCAGCTGATCACATTAAAGTCGTGAGATGCAGGGGTGCTGCCCTGGCTCTTTACCTCTTGTGAAAAGAAGAAAAGAGAGCTGACCCCGGGTGTCTGTAACTGCCTTCCTTCTGCAGGAGTTTTAGGCCAGCTAAACAGAGGAAACCAGTCCTCAAAAGACCACCCTGGCTGCTGACACCAATTCCAAGTTCAGGAGTTCCAAAACCAAAACTACCCTCAGCCTCGACAATCCCCCAGCAGGGCTCACAGGTCCTGGTTAATTATAGGGGGAGATGCGTGGGGCAGTGTGGGAGGGGTCCAAACTCGGAGCCCCTGGGCGTCTGCTCCCTGAGACCATGGATGGCAAGCACCCCAGCCATGGCATGCGACAGCACACACACATGGGTATACCTCCCTAGCAAGTAAGCTCCAAGCTGTCGGTGCCAGAGCTTTACTGGGCTCAGTCGCACACTGCCCACGTGGCTGGGCTTCCTTCTCCAGCCCCTTCTGGGGGTCTGGTTGATACCTTTAGTCTCCAGTTCCTCCAGAAGCCGGAACTCACAGGGCATGGCCCAGAGCCCCTGAAGTGAATCATACTGTTACAGTCTGGGGGCCAGAGCGCCAGGCAGGAAAGACCCTTAGCTGGCAGGTGCTCCAGGCTGGAGGTCACCTCCCAGAGCTGAGGGTGAAGGCCATGCTCTCCTCGAGTGGGGCTGAGTACTCTCTGGACACCCTCCCCTTGTGCGCCTCTTCTCTTCCCTCCTCAGGCCTCCATCTGCCTTCTACTGCCCCCTCTCCGGGTCTCAGATGCATTTTGGGGCAACAGAGCCTTGGGATTGGCATTGCCCGGCCCCCTCCTGGGGTTTGGGCCAGACCTTCCCTCCCCCATCTGTCCTGGAGGAGGCCTGGCTAAAGTTAATGGGTTGTGGATTTTACTGGCCCATAAGGGCATCTGAGGTCTCCACCTGCCCCATGGCACACCTGAGCTGTAGCAACATGTAGCACAGTGCTGGAGCAATAATGGCTGTCCTGTCATTTCTAAGAAGTCCCCAATCGTCCTGAGGCTTTATGCTCCCTGCCCATCCACTCAGGGCTCTACAGGCACCTGGTGAGGCTGGTTCAGCTGAGGCGGTGAGGCCAGACACCCTTGGCCCACAAATGTGCCTTGGTTGCTCCGGCCTAATGGTACCCCGATCCTCTGTGGCCATGTCACACATCCTCAAGACACATCTGCTCTTGATCCAACCCAGGGCTTTAATCCCTTCAGTCCTGAAGCTCAGACTGAATCAAGGCTTTGAAATGCCACCTGTATCTTTTACCAGCAGAGCTCAGAACTGCTTGTCACTTGTCACAGTGTCACGTATGACTGATGAGCGTCATGCATGAAAAAGTGCACCATGAATCTGTCGATTGGCACAAATGCATTTCCGTCCATTTGTCTGTGAGGAGAAGGGCCTGGAGGGGGAGACGGGGCCATACAGCTGCTGGGTGATTGGAGGCAGGGGTCGCACCGGGTACAACTGAATTGAGGGAGCACATTTAAACAGGACTCTGTCCCACCTCCCAAGTAAGATGTGGTTCCTTCCTGCAAGGCTACTGGGTTCAGCTGGAAAACAAAAATCGCATTCACCAAAGGAGCCGGGACAAGTTTAGATGGCATTAAATGACTGATGGACGTGTGTGTGGTGCAGTGGGCACAGAGGCGGTGTGGGCTGTGCACCGGGCCTTCCTGAGTGATGCTGGGGTGGGGACGGTGTTAGAAGGGGCTGGCTGGGAGAGCTGGGAGGGGTTCGGGTGGGTGGGAGGGAGGCAGAGGATGGCCGTGTGCCTGGGTGAAGTGTGGGTGCCGGGCCTGGTGGGGTTGGCACTTGCTGGTCTCTTGGAGTTACACTGAGCACAAGGACCAGCTGTGTGGGTCAAGCAGGACCCCAGTTCCCTCCCTCTTCATGCATTCTCTGGGCCCCGGCCTGTGCCCACCCTCAGCTTCTGTGTCTTCAGACAAGAAGAGCCTGTGGGTAGGGATCCAGAAATGAGGCCAAGAAATGCTGTGGATAAACTATGTTCAAGAAGGGTGCTGGACGGGATGCGGCAGGTGCCAGCCCCCTCAGTGAGGACCTCCTCGGGGAACTCACAAGTCCCTTCTGGACTTTAGGTCACAAGGAGGAGCTGTGGCTGCACATCGATGCTGCCTACGCGGGCAGCGCCTTCATCTGCCCCGAGTTCCGGCATCTTCTGAACGGAGTGGAGGTGCGTGTCCTCTTTAATTGTTTGAAAGTATTCTGTCATCCATGATTTCTCCCTATGAAGATGTGATGCTCAATGTTTCGCAGTCGTGATTTGTTTGAGCGAATTATTTCCAATCTGACTGCCGTGATCTGGGGAATTTCACTCCCTCAGGACAGGGGTGAGAACCTTCCTCATCATTTGGTCTGTCCTTTCCAGGTACACCTGACGTTTATAGCTGATTTGCAGTCAGCACAAACCCTGGGCACAGCTGTCAGGATGGGACAGATTTTAGCTTATAAAACTGAGGGGAAATATTGAGGAAGAAAATAAAGATCTTAATGTGTTTGAGGTCAAGGGTTTTTTAAAGAATCAAAGTGCAGTTTCATCTGATCTGGTCTTGATGGGATAGTATTTTGACCATGTGACATTTGCTCTAACGGACACTGAACGAGCTGCTGCTAGTGCACTTACATGTCCGATGCTGCTTTGGGAACTGGTGAGATGTGGCCCGTGATGCCCACCCAAACACTTGCTTCTTTGGAGACAGAACAATCAAGCTCATTGACCACCACTCCGCTTCCCCACAGGGCTGCAGAATGTAGATGGTCCAGGCCCAGCACAGAGAAATGGCCTTACAGATGTGCTCAGATGTGCTGTTTTGGACAAGCAGGATTTCACTGATGGCGCAGCTTAGGGGGCAAGAAACCCTCCTCACCCAAAACTCAGATGTCAATGCAACAAAGGGTCCAGAGAGGCTGACTTTGACAGTGAGTCCAGGCAAGGAGACAGTACATCTGTGGCCCTGGCTTTGCCCTCAGGGGCAGAGGTCTCGTGGGACCATGGCCACACTCAGTGCAGGGATCAAGGGCACAGTCTGGCCATTAAACAGCTTGTTGGAATCCCAGCTTTACTGTAGGACTGGCTGTGTCCCCTCGGGCAGGTTGAATATTTTCTCTACACCTCACAAAATAGGTTCCGTAGTGACATCTCCTTGGAGGGGTGCTGTGAGCATCAGAGGAGTTAATCATGTTGAAAGGGCTTAATGTGGCATCAGGAATACAGTAAACACTGTGTTTATTATTTTTCACCACAGCCAGAAGAGAATGTCCCTCAAAACCTGTCTCTGCTTTCATGTCATGCTGCCAATCAATTTTCTAATTACTAATTTGGATTCTCATAATGCCATAATACCAGAAAAGTGGAGCAAGGGGTGTGGAGCACCAGCGCTCCCACCTTTGAAAAGAATAATCCTCTTATTGCTAATGAAGAAAATAGCAATAGCTATTTATAGCTCCATCCCATCCATTCATTATTCACTCACTCATTCGATAATTACTTATTGATTACTGAGTCTGTGCTGGAGCAGAAATCACTCCTGGGGGTGATGTACACGGAGCTTCCAAAGGCCTCTGTAAACACTGGGGGTAGGGGGGACATGTGAGAAGTCCTGGTATCGGGGTGCTGACACTGCGCCCTCTACAGCTCACTGCTGACTGCTGGTTTTGTGGGTTCCTGGTGCTGGGAAATGGGGTATATAAATCCCTACAGAAGTGCCCTTTGTCACAGCAAGGAGAGGCTTCCTAGGATCTGTGGGCGGTCTCCAGGGAAGCCAGGTGAGCTCCGTGGGAGTTGTCCACCTCTCCCCAGGGCATGCTCTTCTCTAAGCATAAGGTTTAGGATTTCACCATCTTTTCCTGCTACCACTCTCCTCTTCCTCATGAACCCATAACTTGACATTTCCCCTCTTACAGGGGAGAGCCCCTGTCAGGCCTCCGCGGAGGGTGGGGGCGTCGCAGTCGAGATCCTATCGGCAGCAGGCAGGATCTCGTGCCCAGTGACCTGTCGTCTCCATTTGTCTTCCGTTATTGCCCGACTCCTGTTCCCTGCTAGGGGAGGGCCTTGCTGCTCAGCTGGTCAGATAAAGGGGCTGCAATATCCTGCCCGGCGCTACCCGGGAGATAAGGGCCTCTCTCTGTCAGCAGGAAGACACTAGCTCAGTTGGGTAATGAAAGACATTCAAACAGGCCAGCCCCCTACGAAGGAGCTAATAAAATTCCTAGCAAACAAAGCTCTCCTTGCTCATTTTGTCTCCTTTTATCAACAAATGAAACGCCTTGTCATTTCCTGTCTCAAAATCACTTTTATTGAAACCTAGAAGGAAATGAATCTGCTCCCCCGGAGTGGGTTGTCATGCAGGGCTGCCATCAGTTGGCCAACTGTGTCCCCACCAACGCCCACCTGGCCCCATGTGCCCCCTCTGTCTCCTTTGTGCTCATCCCTGAACCAGATAGGGAAGAGGTGTCACAAAGCCTTGGGAAGATTTCAAAGTACCCCATCAGGAGATTCAGCCAGCTGGGGCCTGCGATGGCCTCTGCCTTTCTTTCTGCTTCAATTATGGATTTAGCCACATGGCTGTATCCCTGGGCCTTCAGCAGGACCCAGGTCCTGTTCATCAGCCAGAGGGTGAAGCAGGACACCCATGGTGAAAAATGTAAGATCTCAGCACCATGACAGCTCTGTGGGAATGCAGAGCACCCTCCCTGGCAGTCTTGGTTGTTGAAATCACTTATTTTTTGCTTGAAAATATGGTGGTGCCTAAAATTGTTGAAGGCTACTGGCGTGTGGCTCCAGGGGGTTTGCAGGGGCAGCCGCTGGCCTCCGGTGGGGGAACTGTTAGGGGCACAACAAACTTGAATAATATCTTTAAAAATAGAGAAGAAAATATTTAGGTAAAGGGGAAGCGTTATTACATCAATGTTGGTAAAATAATCAACCAATCCAATGAAACATGGGGTGACCCTGATTACAGTAGGTTAGTTAGGAAGTTTTCACTTTCCTCTTGCTCATGGGGATGCATATATTCTGAGAGCTTTGCTGGTTCATGGAGGTGAGCAAACTGCAGGCATAAAGTATTTCATTGGTCAAATCAGTTCTTGACATAGTGTATGTGAATTAAAATTCTGCTTATCCCAGATAGTCTCGTAAGTTTGAAACCTGGACACATTTTGTGTGACTTCAGACTATGTGGGTTTGAGAGTACGTGGCATAAAATATTAAGAACATTTCATTTTATGAGGAAAGGTAGAAGTATGAATTTTCCCAATTAAAAATGAATTGAGACTCACAGTTTCAAAGCAGGAGCGCCCACAGAACTGAGCTGCATTCTTGTTGCTTCTGGGTGTGGGCATCTCCTCACAGATGACAGAATCCCCACGTCCTCAGGGCCGGTCTTGGATTATGCTTTGGGATTCGGCATATTTTGAATTATCCAAGGTCCTCAAAATGTATCCATTGATAAATCTAATAGCCCTACACCAAATTAGGATTAACCATAAAGAATAGGAAGTGTTAATAGAAAGGCACTAGATATGATCTCATCCCAATCCCTCATTTATAAATTCCCATAGAATTGTTGAACCAAGGCCCTCCGCTAGAGTGTGGAAGAGCTAAGGCAGATCTGAGGCTCTCAAAGCACATGCTCTTTCCACAAAAAAGAATGAGATTCTTCATTTCCCTCTTCCCATAAACTCTTTCCAGACATCTTCGGGTGCCTGGCGCTTCGTCTCAGGACCACCAGCCTTTGTGCCCTGCAGAGGTCAAGCCTGGCTCCTTTCTGGGCGCCCCTCTGCAGGCACCTCCCTGGCACACCCTGGCCCAGCTCAGTTCTCCCTCGTCTGGCAGCGGCCTGCTTTATGGCTGCTACTGGTCATCTCCATGCTGCATTCCGATGACCGCTGTCTTGTCCTACTCCCCATGTCACCCCAAGCTGTGGAAGTCAGCAGGCATGCTTTCTTCATGTATGTCCCTGGGGCCCCACCTGGCCAGCTTAACAAACTCACATCAGCAAACATCGCCATCAGCACTGAGGGTTCGGTCCGTGTCAGGAGCTGTGCTGAGGGGAACCCAGCTGCGATTCACAACTTCTCCACAAAGCAGATGCCCCCTCTCTGGTCCACATGGAGTTGAGCCAGGACTGAACCCCCCATTTTCTGACTCCAAAGCCATTCCCCTTCCTATGTGCTTCAGCCCAGAATCGGGACTGTGTTAGCTTCATGTGTCATGAACTATGATTGTTGTTCCTGCTTGAAAATGAATGGAAAGAGGCTCAAGTGGGTCCTGTGGCTGCCTCAGTGAGCCCCAGTGTTCAGACCTTTCCTGCTGACCCTGTGGCCCAAGCCCCATGGCTCCAGGTACCTCCCTTCCCTTCCCCATGGTCTCATTGCTTTCCATTTGAGCATATAATCTGTTGACTATTGTGAATGGGAGCTTGTTTTATAACTGAATATTAATAACTAAAATGTCTTCTTGTGTTATTATTCCTTGGCAGTTTGCAGATTCATTTAACTTTAATCCCCACAAATGGCTTTTGGTGAACTTTGACTGCTCTGCCATGTGGTAAGTTTCCTGTGTTAGAGCCCATTACTCTCCACTCACTGCTGGTCAGAATAGTGGCCTCTTGGAAAGATGCCTGGTAGGTGTTCAGATGCCGCTGTTGGAGAGGCACACATATCACTTACTCCTTGCTTCCGTTACTGAACCATGGGTGTGATTCTTGCAAAATCTTACCCTGGATGTAAACCTAGAACATATTATTGCAGCATATTGGCACAAGGAAAGAGAAGGTTTTAACAGAGAACATCTGTAGTTTATTGATAATTAAAGACAATGCAAAGAATTTCAGTACATATTTCTAATTCAGTTGCTTCTGTGTTTTTATTCTTAGCTGTTTAACAAATCTAAGTTTAAAAGCCTTAAGAAAAAATAAAAGTAATACCATTTTCTAAGAAGTTCCTTGGAAAATCTTAGCAGTGCCATAACCATGTTGGTTATATTTAGAGCAGGAAAAAGAATTCAAAAATTAAAGTGGATATATTCCATCACACAGACAGACGATGTTCAAAGAAAGGATGATGGGTTGGAGTGGTACAGGACCGCCAGGAACTGGTTCTTCTAAGTATATTAGGGTAAGAAGTCAGTTCATCAGCCTTAAGACCAGAGGGCTTTGTGTGAGTTTTGTGCAAAATCATTCAGTATGTAATTAAGTAAGTGCTTTTTCACCTTAGAAAGGTGGGGGAAGCACCTCTCACCCAAGCCAACATTACATCTGTCTTCCAGTTTACCAAATAATCAGTTTGCTCTTTCACTAGTTTATCTACAGAGAAGCCACACCTTTAGCACCTTTCTTCTGTTCAAATCACATTCTTTTTTTGTCAGCCTTTGCCTTTAACTTTGGTATGTGATCATAAAACCCATTAATATATGGGCATTTCAGACTTAACTTTGTCTGAAATACTAACAAGAATTTATAGTAGCTAAAACTTCTATGAATGTTAGGATTCTGTGGTATTTTTGTGGTTTAGGTAAAATCTATTTTACCTAAAGTGACATGCTTTAGTGATAGCTTATACAGTGTGTCAAAAGTCTCTTTCTTCAAACTTTAATTCAGATGAAAATATAATTTAGCTCTGCTGGGGTATTCGGTCAATTGCAAAAACTGAGTGAGCTGGAGGTCAGATAACCAGTCCTGAACTTGTGGCTGACACAGAGCCAGCAGGGTCCCCCACAGAGACAGCAGGGCCCCCCTTGCCTGGATCAAAGACTTATTAAGAGAACAAAGCCACTTTGTTCAGCTATCACTGATTGCCCTTTCTCTCTGAATACTGGAAATAGTCCTGATTTTAGCCCAGGCACCAGCACCCTGAAGGCCAAGGGTGAAAATGGACCACAGCATCCCTCTTCCGTTTGCAGGGCAACTGCTCCTTTGCCCACCTGATCCATGAGTCTGCTAAGTGCGTTCAGGCCAGGCTAGACAACCTTGAGGGTTTGCAGACATAAAGGTTTGTGGGCAGTGCCTTGTGTTAACAAATCTCTCTGTAAAACAGGAAATTTAATCAGGGAGAACTTTATTGCTAAAAAACAGTTTGCACACCAGGGAGGCACAGCCCTTGGCTGTGAACCAAAAGTATGTTCCTAGGAAACGCAGAGGGTTGTTTTCACAGAAGTTTCCATCCAGGTTCCCATTCAGGTCCGCTTATGCAAATGGGGGGGGTGCAGGCCTGCGTAGTCCTGATTGGTTGATGGGAGTCACACAGCCCATTGGTGGACTTCCCAGCTGCTGTCTGCTTCATGCTGGTTCTGCTTCAGGGAGCAGATGTCAGTCTGTGGTTCTTCTGAGAGCACAGAACGTGTGTGGCCTCCTGTCAATCTGTGGCCATCTGACTCCACTTTGTTTTGGGCCTTACTGAGCCTGATGAAATCCATCCGGTTTTCTGGTGTGGCTGGATTTGGGGGAAGGCAAAACTCACTTGGCTTTGTCTTATTTTCATACTTGCAACATAGTGATGGGGTGGGGAGAGAGACTGAGGGCTGAGAATCCACTCAGAGGCCTTTTCTTCACTGTCCTGACTTTCCATGGAATCAAATATATATATACTGCTATTCTGAGAGGTTATTGTGGTAAAATAAGGTATCCTAACCCGATAGAATTAAAATAATAGGGACGCCTGTAAGAACCGGATTTCAGAAAGAGACAAAAACAGGCAAATACTAAATTGTGGATTTTTAGAGCTGTGTTAAAAGATTTTACTAATATAACAGAAAAGATATAAGTGGATTTTTTTTTTTTTTTGCTCTCACTGGCTTTTTTGTATTCCTTAAAACCACAAGTGTCTCTCTTTCATTAAATGAAATTTTGCCAGTGGTTAGTCTGTAATTTAAAGTAAACACACTGGTTATATTCTCTGAATATTGAAATGGACAAGATAATTGAAGTTTCTAGAACTTGCAATCATTACAAACACAGTAAATACGTTTCATAATGATTTCATTATTCTGTTCATTAGCTTTTCATTGTTCATTTGGTATTTTGAATCTTTTATATGTAAATATGAACCATTCTGCTCAGCCCTTAATGTCTCCTTAATATCAGATCTTCTCCAAAGAAAGCTTCAAATTCCATACATACCAGAAGCCCTCATTCAGAGAACTTGCTCAGTATTGTCGACTTTTTAAGAAAAACAATGTAAGAAGCCATCACAGGAGTACCCATCCCTCATCTCTCAGGACCAGCCCTCAAGAGTGTGTCTGTGTGACAGGGACAGCATTTCCTCACTGTGAAGCTTAGAAAGGACATTTTTGTGTGTATGTTGTATGTGCACACACATCTGTTTGTTTAAATAAAGTCTTGCCCTTCACAGCACAAGGAAAAGCAAAGCTAGTTCTTAAACACTGGAGAGCAGACCACCACACCCAGCAGTGCTGATAAGCACAGTGTAGTGGGACACGGGAAATATGAGGAAGTGGACAAAGTTGCAGCAGGACTTGGGGACCAGACTTACACAGAAAGCAGTGAGCTAAGGACCCAAATTAAGCTATAAAACAGCAACAGAATAAACCCCTAGAAACTGTAAGGAGGGAAATGGTAAAGAGTGAGAGATGTTAATGAAATAGAAAATAAGAGCACAGTGGAGCAGATCAACAGAACCACATGCGGACCCCTTGACCTGTCCTAATAAGATAGGTGATCTCTGGAAAGATGGGTCAGAAATACAGGCAGGTAAACTGCACTGGAAATGTTAAGGATAGCCACAGACTCAGCAGAGATTTAAAACATAGTAGATGAGCAGTATGATCGCACCATGCCCCAGATTCCTGCAGATGTACGTATCGATAACAACAAAAAGCACATACTGAAACAGACTCCAGAATAAATAGGAAATCTGAAAAATCTTGCAGCTCTTAAAGATAATGAGTCCATACTTAATTTTCACAGAACAGAAACATCCCAATTTTTATAATAGCAATCTCAAACTGGGAAAGCGTTTATCAGTCCAATCATACATGTAATTCACAGAGACAGCCTGGAGGGCCCACACCCTCCCTCATATCATGAAATGAGTGTAACTCTGATCCCCAAGCCAGATGAAAAGATGAGAAAGAAAAGCTACATGACAAGCTAACAAGCTTAAATATGAAAATTCTAAGCCAAATATTGACAAATAAAATTCAGTGATGCTTAAGGGAAAAAAAGACAGCATATCATGGCCAAAATGTGTTTATTCCAGATATGCCAGGGCAATTTAAAGGTATTACAAGATTATTAAATGTCACTTATCATTTAATAGTAAAGGAAAACAACATTACCATATTAGATGAAGAAAAAGCATTATGTAAAATTCTACACCTATGCAGAATAAAAAATTAGTAAAATAGGTACAAAGGAGAGCTTTCTTAATTTGATTAAAAAAAACCTACCAAGAAACTATAGTAAACCTGTTCTTAATGGTGAAATATTAGCAACACTCCCTTAAAAGTCAGGAAAAAATAAGGATTCCCATAATTCACACTTCTGTTCAACATTGTTCTCCTAACCTGTGTGGTAAGAGATGGTAAAGAGTAAAGGTGGAAGGATTTCAAAGAAGGCCATAAAGCTCTCATTATTCTCAGAGGATATGACTGTCTACAATGCAAAGAGAATCTTCAAGGTAAGTCTTATTAATAAGATGGCAAGATTTCTAGATGCCCATTTTTTAAAGTTGTGCTTCTTTGAACATATACAATAAACAGTACCTTTAATTTTTTAAAAAAGAAATACTCTTTTTAATAGCAAGACAAGATATTAGGTTACTGTGAATAAATTTATCAAAGCTCTAGATTTTTGTGAGGGAAATTATACCAGTTTTGGAAGCTACTCCAGAAGTCCTAATAAACAGAGTGATACAATAGGTGCATGGAGAGGGACACTGAATGTTAGACTTCAGTGCAATCCTAATCTCCTGGCTGTAGTTTTTGTGGAACTCAATAAAGCTGAGCCTAATATTTACAGGGGCCCAGAACAGCCAAGAGAATAGGGAAGAACAATGTGGGGATCGTGCCCTGCCTGACATCATAGTGTGTGTGAAGTGACAGTGGTTGAGGCAGTGGAGTGCAGCCCGGCACAGTCAGGCAGGGATCAGAAGAGGAGCCCAGAAATGGCCCACAAGTATTTGGCTTAGCATTCCTACTGTGTACAGGATTTTTACAATCCAGTGTACAACTCAGTGGCAGACAACCTGATAGAAAAATGAACAAAGATTCCCTCACAAGGGCGAAACTTTGCTTAATAAATGCAAAGTTACTCACTTCATGAGTAATCAGAAATGTAAACTAAAATCACAGTGAACCATTGTTGATTGTAGAACATAAAATCCACACTCAGTGCTGGCCAGGACATGGAGCCGCCGGAGCTCTCGGGGTTCCACGACCTTGAAGCTTAGTTTGTCACTGTCATCAGCAAGGTTGTAGACTCCATGCTTTCCCTGCCCCCTCCTATGACTGGACTCGTGTCCCAGAGGCTGTCCATGGCACACCAGGAGTGTTCAGGACTGAGAAGCATGTCCAACAATAAATGGGAAGTAGTAGGAGATGGGCAAATTGTGATCTGTTCACAGGGTGGAATCCAGTGAAGCCGCCAACAAAAATAAAAAGCACGTTATAGAAAAATACACAGAGAATGATGCCATTTATGTTTATGTCATATTTAGAAGCTTGCAAAAAACAATACCGAACATTACATAGGGATTTGTACAGAAAATGTGGAACCCTGTGGCAGTGATAAGTCCATGTGGCTTCCTCTGGGAGGTGGTGAGAGGAAGGGACGTCCCAATCTAATTGTACATTTTCTGCTTTTCATAAACAGCGAGATGGATATATTATTATTTATACCTTTTTGTATCACTTCAACACTGCATCATTTTTTAAAATTAAAAACACAGCTCCAAGATCATTGCTGGTATCAGTGGGAAGGGAAGTGTGATCTTCATTTACAAAGGACAGAATTCTGATATCCATGAGTATTTCTTGCCCTTTCTCATGCACCCCCTCTTTAAGGCTAAGCACAGAGCCCTCCCTAGCCCAGAGAGACCAGAAGGAATGCCCACCATGCAACAGAATTCCTCCTCACACGTGCACATCAGATGTCATCTGTCTTCTTCCAAAGGTCGCAGGGAGAGGATGACTAGACAGCTTATTATTGCTTATTGACCGAGCCTGCCTTTCACCCTTTGAAGAAACAGCACCTGCCTTTCATAAATAAATCTGGCCCTCCTTCCCGTCTCCTCACTGTAAACCACATTCTGACACCCCATTTCATGCTCACTGGGCTTTATCCGTCAGGGACTCTCCCATTATGTTGGCTCTGAAGCCTAAGCGACTGCCGTTCTGCCATTTCCTCTCCAGTGCGCCCTTAGGATATTCTATTTGCCTCAAAACTGCTCTGAGCTGGTGTCCGTGTTGCCAAATGAGGCAGCAATGCTCATAAAACTCAGTCCCTCAAATCCAAGAGTTCTCACCTGAGTTACCTCAGAGGACTGTCACTATGTGCGTCCCATCCGGAGGGGCACACAGGTGTGCAAGGATTGAGTTGAGGACAGCATGCTGCAGCCCTGGGCGTCGCTCTCACCATTAAGCTCTCTGTTCACCCCACTGGCTGAGCGCAGAGCAAATTTTAACCTTAGGGTTTCATTCGCTAGCTCTGCAGACACCAGCTAGTGTCCCATGATGCCATCATTCTGACATGGCCCGTCTGGAGTTAGCCCAGACCCCTGGGGGTGAAGGGCTTGGTCTCACAGGGCAGTCACAGGTGGTGGGTCCCAGCTTATCCTCTTCTGCCCAATGTGGCCGTGAAACTGGAGGTTACCACGCCCCTACCCTTTCAGGTTTGATAATTTGCTAGCACAAATTCAGAGCACTCAGGAAAGTGCTTTCCATACATTTGCAGGTTTATTACAGAGGATACAAGCGAGCAGCCAAATGGCAGTGATGCTGGGACAAGAGCGGGTGGGGGCGGGGCTCAGAGCGTCTCCCCCTCCAGGCACGGCTCCTGGTGTCTAGCCACCACCGTGGTACAGGGGACTTTATGGAGGGGTCGTCCCACAGGTATGATTGATCGACTAGCTCAATCTCAGGCGCCTCTCCTCTGCCTAGAGATTGGGGGTGTGGGGTTCAGAGGTTCCCTCATGCCCTCTGATCAGCACTTGGTTTCCCCGGCAACCAGCCCCCACCCTGAAGCTATCTAGGGGCCCAGCCACCTGTTATCTCACCGGCATACAAAAGCCATCTTACCCCTCCAGGATTCCAGGGGTTTTAGTGCTGGGAGCCAGGAACAAGACCAAGTACTTATCTTTTATCATGCTGCCCCAGTGCTTGGAGCTCCAGAAATCAATGCTGTGCTACAGTGAGGTGGGGTGGCGGGGCCCAGATAGGGCTCTCATGCCCAGTGGGGTCCAGGGACCCTTCTGAAGCCAGAGCCCCATCTAAGGTACCTCCTCATTAAGCCCAACATCTGTTGTCTAAAACCAGGGTGAAAAAGAGAACAGACCTCACGGGAGCCTTCAAGCTGGACCCTCTCTACCTGAAGCATAGCCACCAGGACTCAGGTAAGCAGCCCATGGCTTTGCAGCCTGCTTTTGCTTTGGTTTCCATCAGAGCTGAACTCGAAGCAGAGGTTGGAGGAGGAAGGCTCAGGGACACACAGCCTGACCCCTAGGTGTGCACGGAGCCCAGGGGATGGGCCTGGATGGGGAGCTGCTCAGAGCAGGAGCTGGGAGGGGAGGGCCAGGCACAGCTGTCCTTGTGGGTACGGATACCTCCCATGTAGAATCTGTAAAACAACAACTGGCCTCATGTCTCTCTGAAAGAGAGTTTGCACCCCCTTATGCCAATACCACAGGGGAGGAGGAGAAAATGAAGAAAGCTGGGCTGGGGCTGGGGAGTGAAGGGAAAATCGATGCCCCAGGGCAGGTGGGTGTGCAAGTGTGTGTCTCATCCCTTTGGGGTAGACCTGCTCTCCATGGGGCCACAGATGGTGCCATTATGATGGGCCCAGTGACCACCCACAAAGTCTGGTGGGGAAGCTCAGGGCCAGCTGCCTAGGGTGGCCAGCTCTCCAAGGCCACAGCAGGGACAGCATGGAGAAGAGGGGCAGCCTCTGGCCTGGCTGTGGGCTTCCCAATGACCAGGGCAGAGTGGGGACAAAGACAGGTGTTCGTGTTATGAGGAACAGAGCTTTCCCTGGCACAGAGATGCTGAAAAATTTCTCCAGTGGCTTGTGAAATGCCCTTCAAGAAACACAAAATGGCCCACTCATGCTCGCTGTCCTAGCCCGTAGGCCATGGCGAACGCCAAATCATGTTAGTACAGGCCGGGCTCTGAGGGCTTGCCCAGGGCCTGGAAGGCCAGATTTATCTGAAGTTCTAAGCAAATATAGAAGTCTGATATTTAGAAGAATGATCTCAGTGATATAATTAAAAAAAAAAAAGCATGGAATGAAAAATTCCAGAATGTGAATACTACTGAAATGGTATAATTATTTGTGAATTTTTTTTAGTTTTTCTCTACATTTTAAAAATAAGCCCTGGAAAAGATTATAATTACAAGTACTATTTTTAACTGCAGCACATCTTTATAATCCCACCCGATTTCTTGCCCACGATCACCACCTAGAAACTTCCGTCTGTGAGACCCTTGTCCAGTGTTCTTTCCTCTGTATGATCCTTGGATTTACTGTTTTAGGGGAGACTAAAATGAGAAACAGTCATTTTTCATAGCCACTGTGAAACCATTTCAGTCCAGGATAATGAAAGGTGCTCATTGGATGCTCAGTGGTATCTGCTCTGGCCAGACCCTGGACTCAGATCCAAGAATATGGAGAGGAACACCCATCACAAGGGTGATTCCTTCATATGTTCCAACCCCTCTTTATATCACAAATTCACCTCCCCACACAAGAAGGAAGGCGTGGGGCTTTCCAGAATCTGACTGCCAGTTCACTACTGGGCACTGGAAGTCGCAGATTTTCATGCTTAATGGAACTGCAGATAATGAAACAAATGGGAATCCTTTCATAATTTAGCATTTCCAACTTGTGTTCCAGGCGCCCTGCTCTCTGGAACCCCCTTGAATCTGTCACCTTGGGACGTGTCACAGAGAACACCCAGCCCCTGTCCTTGGTGGTCTGTGTCTGGTCCAGGACATGATGGACGGGACACAGGAAGTGTACCTTGAAGACGAGGATTAGGCCCATGATCAGCCAAATGTCTAATGGTTTTATTTTTCTTTCTTTTCCTCTTTTCCAGGGCTTATCACTGACTACAGGGTAGGTGGGAGATTGTTTCGCTGAGCTCCAGGTGGTCATCCAAGCTGAATGGGGTGCTGGGCGCTGTCATGGGCTCTAACTCAAGCTGCCTCCTGCTCAGCTCACAGTCAGAGTCCTGCTAAGGACACGGTCCAGCTGAGTCCCAACCAGATTAGGCCAGGCAGTGGGCAGCTCTGCTGAGCCCCTAACTTTAGGGCTCAGGCTAGGAAGGAATAATCTTGGCGCTCTTCAGAAAGGTGGCACCCAGATTCCTCTGCAAGGATGGCACTGTCCTTAGGCTGTGCAGACCCTCGGTTCTGTGCTGTGCTGGGTACCAGTGAGCTGTTGTTCTGAGACACATCTGAGACCCCTCGCCCCTCTCTGATGGCTGCTTCTGGCCCAAGGGAAAATGTGCCAACCCTCCAACTGTCCTCTGATATCCCAGTTTCTCCTTATGCCCCTTTATACCTTGGAATAACGAATTTCCGGCAGTGGTAGCCTATGAGGTGTCTGTCCTGGGGATGGCTTTCATTTGGTCCTCCTGCTCTTTGGAAAGGACCTGCATCCAGGCAGGAGTGCAGCACTGTGCCCTGAGAGCCCAGGCTCTTCCTTGAGGGAGGTTGTCCTGGGCTCAGCAGGGAAAGGACAAGAACACCACAGGTGCCATCATTTTGTTCAAAGAGGTTGGAAGCCCCGACCTAAGGTGGTCACAGCTTCCAGGTCGGGGTGAGACCCCCAGGATTTTAGGCTGCCTACAAGGCTAGTCCAGGAAGTGTGGGATGAAAATAATGCGCAAGTGCCCCAGGATTATCAGCCCTCCAGGGGATGAGGGCAGGCGGACAGAGTGTTAGCACCTAGAGGAGGGAGGAGGGGGCTGGTGTGCCTGTGGTGGACGGCTGGTTGACGATGGGAAGGTAGCACCATCTGCCACCAGTTCTGTGGTCCTGGGCAGAGTGAGCATCCTCATACTCCTTTCACAGATGTGGAGACAGAGATTCAAAGGTAAAGAATTTGCTGCACCTAATTAACAGAGAACCAAGAACTTTGGTCAAAAACTCCCCGGCCCAGCCACACAACCTCCCATGATATTGAGGAAGCTGCATCTTCCTGTTCATTTTGGTGGCTTATCAAGAGTAGAGATAGGGTTTAAATATCTTCAGTTGCAGAAAGAAAAGTACCCAGAAATAGCTCATTTGATATCCAAGAGAGGGAGAGGGAGAATTGCTCGCTCGGCATCTTCTTTATAAGTTTCAATAGAAAAGTCACAATGAAGTACCACTACTTCATCTTCCCAAACAGCCCTTCAGCCCTTCATCCCCTCTGTCCTTTCTTGCTGGCTTTAGTACATTTATAACATTGGAGCCACACCACATGTGGAGTGCCAGCCAGCTGACAAATTCAGGAAAAACCAGGGATAGTTTATTAGGACCAGCATGTTGGGATGTATTTTCTGGTGGCGGTGTGACCTGCAGGTCATTCGTGGCGGCCAGTGTGGCAGGAAGAGAATCAATATTGCCCTGGAAAATGGTCCCCAGCAGAGGGCTGTGGGTTTCGGCTCCCTCCTTCTTCCTTCCTGTAGACAGAGAAATCAGTGAAAGGACCCCCACCGCCAATGGAGGTGAGCGCCACACCTCCCTGCCTGCTCACCACGGCACACCTCTGCTGAGTTAGTGCGGCAAACACAGTGCCTCCCACATAAACATCTGCTCCATCCACATGTCTCAGAGTTTTGCAAAGAAAGCCTTTTGCTGTGGGGGCTGCTCACTCCACACTGGCTTTGCTATCCAAGATGGGGCCTGGCAGCTGGCAGCTGGCCTCCAAGAGAAATGTGCAAAGCCATGCATGAGTCAAAAAGGATGCCAGCTCTTAGCACACGCCTCTCTAATCCACCATTTTGTTTTGTTTTGTTTCAGCACTGGCAGTTACCTCTGGGTCGAAGATTTCGTTCTTTGAAGATGTGGTTTGTTTTTAGGATGTACGGAGTTGGGGGGCTGCAGGCCTATATCCGCAAGGTGACTGTGTTTTTTTCACTATTTATCTGGGAGGGCTTAGACTTTAGAAATAAGATGTTTTAATAAGCAAATATATGATGAGATAGTTTGGGCTACTGAGATTAGGGTATTTATAAGACACATGATTATGTAAGACAATGCATGATTATGGATCTTCTAGACATTTCCATGAAGATGACAGGTTTTCAGCTGCAAGAGACTCAAAATGAAAACATCCCTTGACTGGGACTTTAGGCGCATGTTGCTCACAGTGAAGTCACATCAACAACGGCAGTAGAGAGAACACAGTGTGATTTCTCCAAAACCTGCCAGCAGGGGAGACTCACAGAGCTGGGATGAGGATGCGTATCGCCTAGCCCAGTGGCTCCCAGATGTGCCCCTAATCAGCAGCACATACGTGGCCTTGGTCTCTTGGGAGTGGCCCCAGCCACTTCCGTTTTAGGAAGTGAACCAGGTAGCTGTGATGAACATTAATATGTGGGAACCAGTGACCTCCTCCCAGTCCACCACCCTGCTTTTTTTTTGTTTTTGAACAATTGAGGAAATTGAGGCCAGAATACCTGCTGGGCCTTGCCTGCCCAGTTAGCCAGCTCCAGAAGACCTCCCTGACCTCCGGCTGGGTCCCTCGCATCCTGGTCCTTCCTCAGCTGTGGCCCATCTCGACAGACAGATGTCCTCAAGCTTCATGGGAATGAGGCAGCCTGTGGTTTCTAGCTTTCCTTCATTTCATGTCCTGGGCTACAGCTGGGCCCCTGTGTAGCTGGGGCACAGTGGAATGGCCGCAGGCTCCCATGCTGGCGTCTGTCTCCTTACATGGCTGCTCTAAGGACCCATGTGGGGTCAAGGCCTAGGAAAGGAGTGTGCGTGTGAGTTTATGGGTCTGAGATATTCTCAAATACAATGAGATTTCAGACTCCTTTGTTGAAAGGAGAAAAAGGGAGTCATTTATTTCACCATAATGGGTCCAACATTAAGCTCAGGGACAGCTGGGTGTGATGAAGCTGCTTCACAGTAAAAACACTGCATGGCTGGCTCTGAAGGGCTCCCATCCTGCCTTACAAGGAGGGGCGGTATGGGGATGGTCTAACCTGTCCTGGTCAGGCTGTACCTCCTCCCCACCAGCTGTTCCATGGGTGGGGGAGTGACCTGCCACCACAAAGTCTTTGGTGCCCCCTAGTGGCACCAGGTTTATTACGTGCAGGGAACAGCTGATGGGTATGGTGACTCAGTTCCAAGAACACATTGAGCACAGTACTTGGCTCAGATGCTCTCTGAGCACCTGCAGGTGAAAGCGCCACGCTACGTGCTGGGTTACATGAGCAACACAGGCACTGGTACCAGGGCCAGCATGTGCTTGGATCACACACTGAATCAGCTTTCGAGCTCCTTGAGCATCCAGAAGTGAAAGCCGGTGGTAATTCTGAGAAGAAAGCAGTTGAATGTGATGGGTACAGTGTGATTCACATCTCTCGGTGGCAAGCGCTACAGGCTGACAGCCCACAATGGCAGGTGCAGGACTGAAGCTTGGCGTTGGGCAGCTGCTAGCCTCCAGCCTCAGCTTCTTTCTCTGCACAGTGGGTATAACACAGCATCGGCTGTACGAGGGCCATCATGAGGATGGTGTGATGAAGCACATGGCCCACGGTGGTGCAGGGAGCTGCTCAGGACATGTTAGCCACACCTCTTTCCTGGATGCTTAGATACCCTTCACAATATTTATTTTCAAATTATGAGATTGTACCCTTCACAATGTTTATTTTCAAATTATGAGATTGTTTCCATGCAATAAAGAGTCTGCTGAACAGAAGATGACCGTTGGTGTTTTTCTGAAGACACAGCCCTTCTCTAATAGTTACAAGTTTCTCCATGACCTGTATGGGAGCGGCTGGTGAGCAGGTCTCAGGCACGCTGGAGGGCATGGCTGTCAGCTCCTGATTGAGTCATAGACACGTGGGCTAACAGGGAACGAGTGGGCTGATGGGGTCCCAGAAGGCTAGTCTGCATAAGTGGTGAGAAGACACTCATGCCATGTCCTCCCTCCTTCCCAAGCATGTCCAGCTGTCTCACGAGTTTGAGTCTTTGGTGTGCCAGGATCCCCGCTTTGAAGTCTGTGCAGAAGTCACTCTGGGGCTAGTGTGTTTTCGGCTAAAGGTATGTTAAGTCTTCTTCATATTTTTTGAATGTCATGGAGGGGAAGGTATCATTCACGACCTCGGCTCGGGAGCTTGCATTGGCCCCCCCAAGACCCCAGGACTCAGCCTTCATGCCCAGGCTGTGGTCATTGCCACCCAACCCCAACCATCCCCCCCCCCCACTCTTCTTAGGAACTGTTTGCTTGGCCTTCATCAGGCTGAACCTTGGCCCTAGAATGCATGCCACTTTCTCCAGCCATACACCTCTGCCCCCAGAGCATCTGAGGATTGGCTCCTCCACAGGCGCTCCTGCCAAGGGGGCCACAGGACCAGCATCGGCGTGGGCTGGGGGCTGGTGAAGAAGGCCACCTCTGGCCCACACGGGCAGCTGGCTCTGCCTGTAAGCAAGGGCCCCAGGTTGCTGGTGCACCTAGGGCTTTGAGAAGCACTGGTCTGCAGTGCTCTTTCATTCTGCTGCCTGAGTGTGTCCACTGTGGGAGGGGAGTGGGCCTAGATGGCCGGGGCATAAACCCCCTTGTTGGGAATCATCATGACCATATTTCTCAAAGGGCCCCAGAGGTACTGCACACACAGACCCCTGGTGTAAACAAAGCTGGGCGAGAGCCTAACGCCTGGCCACTGCCGGGCTAGCTGTGCAGCTGGAGAATCCACCCACAGAGGTGGCCAGGAGCAGCAGTTGTGGTCCATCTCTGTCAAGGGCCGTGATCAAAGTGGCCCTCCACTCACATCTCCTTCCATCACTGACTCTTGGAACTTTGAGGTGATGATGGGATCAGCTATGAGAAAGCCTGGACGTGACAGAGAGACAGTAGCCTTCTGATGTTCTTGTGCAGGGGCGGCTGGGGGGCTGTGATCTGTGAAGACACAAATTGGGAAGCAGTGCAGAAGTGTGCAGAAGAGCTGAGGTCTTGTGTGCTCTGGATGGACACACGGACGCCTCAGAGCAGTGGTGTCCCAAGTGCAGGGACACCTTGTTAGCCATCAGGAAGTCATTGTGTTTTTGTTTTTAGTGCCAGTGTTCCTGTAGGACTTTAACGTTTTAATGTTTAACAGTTTTATTGAGATGTAATCCATATGTCGTATACTTTGTCCACCTAGATTACACATTCTAATGGTTTTTAGCAAATCTGCACAGTTGTACAGCCTCATGAAAATCTAATTTTAGAACATCACGTCCTCCAAAGAAACCCCTACCCCATCCTTAGGAGCCACTGATGTGCTTTCTGTCTACATGGATTTATCTCTTCTGCCCCTGTAAATGGAATTGCCAACATGCTGCCTCTTGGGACCAGCTTCTCTCCCATAGCACAATGCTGTCAAGGTTAAGACTTCTGTTTTCTTTTGATAATATATGTTGACCCCAAACCCACCTGTACAGCAGTCCTGTCCACTCTTATGTGCAGCCTAATGAGTCCTCCCACTCAGGACACCTGAGTGCTTTTCAGCCAATACACGTTTCCTTTTGTGGCACTTGATTTGTTTCTTCCATTCCACAGATCCACTGGGAATGCATTATGGGAAGGCTTTATGGTTCATTTTCTGCCTCTACATCTACCTCCTTGTCATTATCTTCTCTTGGTCCCATTCCTTTCCAGTCTGGATTTCAAGCCCTTTACATTATCAACTGCCTCAGCATATAATATGGTCTTTAACTTAAAATAGCTAAACTTTTGCTATTGCTATGGTTTACTTCACTCTGTCCTTATCTCAGCCAGCCCTCTGTTGGTTTCCACAGTCTGTTTTCCACCCCCTTCCCTCCCCATATTCCCTCTCCCAGCAGCTGCCAGACAGGAAGGGGCAGCTTCTTGGTTCCAGTTCCACGGTGCAAGTCTGCCCTCTGGTCCAGTCAGTGGGGCGTGGGCCTCTGGCCTCCCTGCCCCAGGCTGGATGCTCCACTCCAGAGGAGGTCCAACAACAGTCCAGAGTTTGTGGACATTTTCCCCAGATTCTAGCAATAAGCTATTTGCTTCATTTTCTATGTTAATGAGACCTTCTTCTTCTTGTTTCCATGAGACCCCTTCATTGGTGCCATTAGATGCTTCAGCTCTGTTGTTTAAGTTCATGAACTTATGGGTAATATATCTAGAAATCCTTACTTTTTCCTAAAAAATCTGGACTGTGGAAAGGTCATCTTTCAACAGCACATTAGACCACGGGGAAATTGCCTTGCAGTCTCTCAGGGCCATGTAAATGTTAATTGAATTTTTTACCCTTGTGAATGAAAGGCAAGTGGGAAAGAGGCTCTCACTCATGTGTGGGAGCATTGCCAGATGTGGGCCTTACTTGAGATTCATTGAAGTTTGAGTCCTCCGGGACCTGAGCACAGCCCGTCTCTCTCGACCGCTTCAGGGTTCCAACAAACTGAATGAAAGTCTTCTGGAAAGAATAAACAGCACCAAAAAAATTCACTTGGTTCCATGTCACCTCCGAGAGAAGTTTGTGCTGCGGTTTGCCATCTGCTCTCGCACTGTGGAATCTGCTCATGTGCAGCTGGCCTGGGAGCATATCCGAGAGCTGGCCACCGACCTGATGAGAGCAAAGAAGGAATAAGAGGCCCTGGAACTGCAGGTGAGCGGCTGCAGGTGTCTGCAGAGGTGCTGCCATCCTAGCTCTGTCACTCAGTCCTGCTGGGATGGGATTTCCTCCACTGTGAAAAGGGGAAGGTAACACCATCTTCTGTGGGGTCTGGAGAGGTAAAAGGGGCCATGGACTGTAATGGTTCTGTAGAAACTTAGGCAAGTTTTTATTTTGTATTCTTTTAGATGAGACTGTCAGTCCTGTATCTCTATAATTTTCCCTCAGATTTCTTCAGTGTTTATAAAGGCAACTCACTAGCTAACAGACTTATATATTAAACTGGAAAACTGTAGATAAACGGCACTCAGTGGAAACACTATAAAGGCGATGTGACATACTGGTGATTTACTGTCAGGAAGGGTCAACTTGATAGTTTGGAGAAAGGACATGTTCAGACCCTGGGACTTCCTGCAGTGGCGAGGGACTTAGCCCATTTGGGTTAAGGCGACCTGAGGCCGGTATGCAGCTAGCTCACAGGGAAAACATTTCACACAAATGCAGCGTTGGCAAAAGGGAAGGTACTGAACATTACGTCTGTTGGAGCCACAACAATCTTAAAAGCCTTTTATATGAAGAGTGTCATTCTCTTGGACGTCTGCCTTTTTTCTCTTTGCACCCATTTTGGGGGAGGATAGTGAAGTAGTGAAGGGGTACCTCTGTAATTACCTCCCTTAACTTCTGCTTCCCTTTATCTCTCTTCCTTCTCATTTCCCCTGGCCCAGTGACGATAACCTACAGTGGATGTAGAACCCAAGTGTATGGTACTGATTGCATACACTTCATTGTCTTTGCTCTTAATTTTATCTGTGAATACCTTAAATATTACAGTGCCCAAAAAATAAAAGATTTAAAAATTACACTTTGTTTATGTGGGAGGCCTTTCCATGGCTCCTTAGCTGTGAGGTCAAAGATCTACCTCCCAGTCAAAGTATGACCAGAAACACTTTTCCTGGTACAACAAGGACCTTTCCCAAGGGGCCTGCCTACCCAGAGCAATTCCAGGGTATAGCGTGAGCCTCACTGGAAAGCATTAGGGAGAGATCATATATTCATACATTTCTACTTCTCTATGATAAGCACGTGGGGGGGGGATGTATACACAAAATGACCCATGCCAGGCAGATGCTCTGACTAGCACTTCCTGTGTTTGCACCTGCCCCAGCAGGACGAGCCCTATCAGCGTCTCAGGATTCTGTGCCATACGCTTACAACTACAGAGGTGACGTAGGTCTGAAAAGTTATTGGAAACAAAGTCCCATTTCTGCCAGAAGTCACAATTACTGTGGAGTCATATTTGCTATCAACTCCATAAAGATGGGGATTCATTTTTTTAACTATAAGGTACAACAATAAGTCATAATACATGTACTTCTGGGGGCCAGATTAATTACAGCAGTGACAATCCTAACACCTTGGTTTTACCTTTTCTTTTTTGAGGTTATTGTATCAAATTCCCATGGCTGGAATTCTGAGAGAAAGAAGGAACTATCCTATCTTACAGAGGGTAGAAAACTGGATGCAGATTCTAGTGGACATTGATAAGAGGTGTTGCAGAGAAGCCAGTTCGGCCGTAAAATCATTTCTTACAGTTTAGACTCTTCTATATTGCACAGTGCCTCCGTCTCCCTTGAGAAATATTATATTTATTCTCTGAATTCTAATGAGAAGTACATAGAATAGGATTCTTTACATTTTTTAATTTAGCCACATATTCATGTTATTTTTTCCCTGGTAGAGATCAAAAGTCGAAAAGAAGTCTATCTGAAAGCTGGAAGGAGAGGAAAACAAGTATCATCCTGGCTCCATGGAACTGAGCCTGTGGCCTCACGTTTCTTCTTTCTCTGAAGTTATCCAGAAGCTTGTGATTATGTCTGTTCAGTCTCTTATCAATGAAGAAACATTATTTGCTACATGAAAAGTTAATCCCAGTGGATACAGCTTTGCTTCATCATTTGGCCATGCTTTTTGCTGGTTAAACAAATCATGTGTTCTGAAAGTATTCAAGGAAGGAAGGCTCACTGAAATATTTTTCAGGGCCGTCTATGATTGTGGGACTTGAGATTCTAGTGGTGATCTTTAAGTTGTTCTGTCATGTGGCTCAGTGCTTAATAAACAACTTAAAGTGCAGTAGTGATTGTGTCTGGTAAGCATCCTTTGGTTCTACGTTGTACCAGATTGATTGTTAGTATGGAGGTATCCTTTCAAAATAGCCAAAGATATGGTATCCTTGGATATTTTTAAATGACATTCACTTATTCGACAAATGTTTATTGAGTACCATCAGACACTGTTCAAGATGCATCAACAATGCATAAGTTATATTTGGAGATGACTCCAACTTCTGAAGAACTAAGTTCAGAACCAGAGACCAAGTAGTGCTGGTGTGATGGGAAAGACACGAACTTCCAGGGCCTTGGCTTCCTCATCTGATCAGTCCCTCTGC
>JAVSCE010017890.1:0-39565 GCA_032199065.1 Smutsia gigantea
TCAATGCTCCTGGAGCTGAACTTTCCTCAAGCTGTACTTAGAACTTTTTTTTTCTCCCAATAAACAGAGTGGTTTCATGTGTCTTTTAAGTTGGGGCAGATTACTGGAACGGCCTGGTTTGACTGAAGTGCGTTTCTGACTGGCTTTACTGAAGGTCCTCTGTCATTCAAGTATTATCTGCACTGTTAATGATGGGCATGGAGCCCTGTGGTCTGTCATCATCATCCCACATCGAATCTGCTTGCTTTGATCAGCCATGAGGGGAAAATTTCTCTCCAGTATCAAGCAAATATATTTCTCATTACAAACAGAAAGTGTTTGCAGCAGTCTTTATTATATGAGTGCATTTTCTTGGACTCATGCCCAGCAAGTTTATTTTTGTGTGGACTTGGCTGATTTTCTATGTTTCTGTGTATTTCCTGGGGAGTTTACCAAATTGTCTTTGCTGACTGCTTCAGCTAAGTCGAGGTTTGAGGAAATGCAGTGGAGCCTTAAAGAAGTCAGTATCTCAGGTTGCTTAGGAACTTTATTGCCCACTTCTACAGTGACAATTTCTGCAGGGCCATATCCCAGCCTGACTTGGGAATGGAGCTAGGAGCTGAGTTGTGCGCTTGCATCCCCAAAACCCCAAACTGTTCTTGTAAAGTCTCCATTTAAAAAAAAATCTTGATAGTCTCAGAAGCTTTGCATTTATGTATCCGTTGTATCATTGTCTTATGATCATTGGAGTCTATGATGGTGTTCTAATTAAATGCTCATTTCTTAGTTACCACAACACTGTTTTATACTGCTTAAAACACCAACCTTCCCCAGTGTATTTTTGGGTATGTGGTTAATGGGTTGGAATCAGCAGGATTGCAGGAGATAAAAGATTTTAAGGCTAATGGTATTAAGATGGATTTTCTTGCAGAACTCATGACATCCATGGGAGAATCCTGAAGGGGATACAGGCAGTTTGCAGTAACCTACTGGGAGTGACAGGGATCTGCTGTCTTTAGAGGATGGGATGTGGGTAAAGGTGCCTTGCCCTGAATTCTGTTCACCAGGTCCTAACAGTGACCCACATGCATTGTTGCAAGTGATTACAAGATAGTGAAATTTTTAAAAATACCATAGCCCTTCGTATGATCTCTTAATTGTTCTTGTTTGCATTAAGAAAATGTGATTTCCAAAATTTCCACTGTATTTGAAAGTGTTTTGCAAGAACTTCATACTAACAAAAGATTCCCTGTGACATTCACTCAAGAATGAACTTTTTCACAATGTGAGGGTGGATTTTATAGATCATTAACCTGACAGGTTCTGGGAGAAGAAAAATATAAAACCATTGTGTTAGGAAGCAAAGCCAACTGAAGATCAATCAAAAGTGACAGAAAGTATTCCTGAAAACTTTAGATGAATTAAGCAGAAAATAACTCAATCTGTAAGCCATTTTACAGCAACATATCAATTGCATACACTTGTACACGGTCTATAAATTTTTTAAATATCATCCTAAATAATAGCTGAGAAGATTTTTGAAAAGCAGACGTGTGCGTGTCCCCCAGGTGGCTGTGCTCTTGAAGCACAGGTCAGTCATCTTGCTTTCTCCTCGCCGTGGTCTCCCATTCTCTTCTCTGTCCAGGCCAGTCTTGATTCTGTCCCACGAGGTCATTGAAGCTGAAACACTAAGGCCTCCTTTTATTAGCCAAATTCAATAGGAATATTTTTTAGTCCTCATATTGGTTGACTTCTTGCATCTGATAGTCTTGTTCATACAAAACCTTTGGGAACACTTTCCTTTGGCTCCACCAACCATGTCTTCTGGTAAAATCTCCTCCATACCTTACCAGTCCCTCTCTGCCTTCTTCACCGGCTTTTCCTGGTCCACTCCCAGAGTGTGGGCTTCCCCCACGACTCCACCCGCAGCTTCCTCTACAGTGATCTTGTAAGTGCCAACATATTAAATTATCACTCAGTATTCTTGTCTCAAATGTTGTATCTATAGCCCTTAACTCTCTTCTCAGCAATAGGCCTGGTTTTCCAATCTGATATTTTATCTTCCTCAACCCCCCCGGCTACTCCCCCTATATACTTGCTCTTCTACACCATATTGCCAAATAGGTAGTCTCATCTCTTCTTTAGGTCTTTTTACTCCTTATTTCCCAGTTCATTCCATCATTTCCCAACCCTAAAAATCCTTATTAACCCATTATTAATGATTTTTATATACTTTATTCTAATAATGTGCTATAATTGTGAATAATTTCCCTCTTAGATTATGTCCTTTTGAAAAGAAATTTTTAAAAATCAAAATAATTAAATAATTGCCGTGAAATTATCACTGTTTTCTTCCTTCTGACTCACTATTTATCACGCAGTCAAGTACTTGTGATTTGATTGATTTGCATTATTGCTTTCTCTTCTCTTTACTGTAGAAGTACCCATTAGAGTAAATACTTCTGCAACATAGAAAATGGGCATTTTGTGCCCTAGTTGCATTGTTTCTAATGTAAGTGGATCATAGTAAGCCAGAGGGCAGATAAGTTAAAGAGAAAGGAAAGCAGTAAAATAGCCAGTAAGACAAGGAAAAGAGATCATAGTTCAGTGTCACCATCTTTCTAAAGGGTTGACTTTCAAGGGAGGTACTGACTGCATTAGGTGAGTTTTCTTTTTTCATTTGGTGGAAATGGTGTTTCACATAGTTTCCCATGCCTATTATGTGAAATAGATTTCATAATTACAGCTAGCCATCCCAAGGCAGTACTGATTTTAAAATTATAGTATATACCTCATAATTATCATGGTGACCCAGCCTTTTAGATGAAGTTGCATGGAGTGGGGAAAATAAAGGAAAGACAGGAATTGGGTCAGGGCAAGGAATGAGTGGCCAGTGAAGGCTCATCAATAACATGAGCTCTTTAGGAAATACTTTTATTTATTCCTCCACTATTTACCACACTTTCTCACTACTCCATTTCTTTCCTGCTGTACTGTTCCCGCACTAGCCCACTTCTCCAAACCTTGTATCACCATTGCCATCTCTGTTTTTTTTTTATTGTGAAATGATTATCACAGTAAGTTTAGTTAACATCCTTCAACATACATAGTTACAAATTATTTTTTCTTGCAATGTGAACTTCTGGAGTTTTTTCTCTTAAGAACTTTTCAATACACAAGACATTATTGCTCACCATGCAACGAACAAGTTCCAATACAGTGAACAAGCTCCCACAAGGTGAACAATGCAAGGAACATAGTGAACAAGTTCTCACAAGGTGAACAATGCAAAGGCAGTCATATCAGAGAAACTAATTCAGTTACTATAATCAATCAAGTCAACTATGATTATTCATATGATTTTTATACTTAAATTATAAGTGAATCCCACATTTCCCCCTTTTTTGTTTTAATTGATGCAAATGCATATGCATATATTTGTGGAAGGTACCAGAATAATGATTAGCTGGGCTCAGCCTGTGACATAGCTTGTCACAGGCAATGTCTCTCTCGTCTGGAGGGGTGAGGTTCTATGCCTCACCTCAGTTGGCCCCCACGTTGCTCACCTGAGGTCCCTTGCGACTGTGCCTGTCTTAGGTTGTTCCTCCCATGAGGAATCTTACCCGTCTCTGGCTAACCAGCCATCTCCTGGGACCAAACAGGCGGATAAAATACGAAAGAGAGGACAGCCAGCAGCTATAATTCTGGATAAAATCACAATATACATGATTATTTTCTTGCAGCAAATGCAGGTGGGGAATCAGTATATGATTTCACAAAGTTGTTTAAAAGGAATCACTTATTTCTTGAAGTTAATTCTTGAAAAGTAGCATATGCTTCTATTGGCATTAAAAGACCAACAACTGCCTTCCGCACACACACTAGGAGAACAGGAATACAAATGCATAACACTATTAGACCTACAATTATAGGCCATATCCAATGAAAGAAAGAAAACCAATTTAACAATCAAGGCATTTGTGAAAACTTATCAATAACATGGTGAATGTTGTCTCTTTGATCTTCAATACTATGCGAAAAATCAGACAAATTAAAACAACACATCCCTGGAAACTGTTCACATCCCATATGTTCTTTTTTTTTTTAATTACTTATTCTTTTATTAGCTTCTGCTAAATATTCTTTTTTTATATAATTTATTTTGGATCATTAATCTACAATTACATGTGCAATATTATGATTATTAAACTACCCCCTTCATCAAGTCCCCCCCACCAACCCCATTACAGTCACTGTCCATCAGCGTAGTGAGATGCTATAGAGTCACTACTTCTCATCTCTGAGTTGTACAGCCCTCCCCATGCCCCCCCAACATTACATCTGCAATCATAATGCCCCTTTTTCCCTCTTATCCCTCCCTTCCCCCCCATCTTCCCCGGTCCCTTTCCCTTTGGTAACTATTAGTCCGTTCTTGGGTTCTGTGAGTCTGCGGCTGTTTTGTTCCTTCAGTTTTTTTCTTTGTTCTTATACTCCACATATGAGTGAAATCATTTGATACTTGTCTTTTTCGGCTTGGCTTATTTCACTGAGCATAATACCCTATAGCTCCATCCATGTTGCAAATGGTAGGATTTGTTTTCTTCTTATGGCTGAATAATATTCCATTGTGCATATGTACCACATCTTCTTTATGCATTCATCTACTGATGGACACTTAGGTTGCTTCCATTTCTTGGCTACTGTAAATAGTGCTGCGATAAACATAGGGGTGCATCTATCTTTTTCAAACTGGGTTGCTGTATTCTTAGGGTAAATTCCTAGGAGTGGAATTCCTGGGTCAAATGGTATTTCTATTTTGAGTTTTTTGAGGAACCTCCATACTGCTTTCCACAATGGTTGAACTAATTTCCATTCCCACCAGCAGTGTAGGAGGGTTCCCTTTTCTCCACATCCTCGCCAACATTTGTTGTTGTTTGTGTTTTGGATGTTGGCCATCCTCACTGGTGTGAGGTGATATCTCATTGTGGTTTTAATCTGCATTTCTCTGATGATTAACGATGTGGAGCATCTTTTCATGTGCCTGTTGTCCATCTGAATTTCTTCTTTAGAGAAGTGTCTATTCATGTCCTCTGCCCATTTCTTAATTGGATTATTTGCTTTTTGTTTGTTAAGGTGCATGAGTTCTTTATATATTTTGGATGTCAACCCCTTATTGAATACATCATTTATGAATATATTCTCCCATACTGTAGGATGTCTTTTTGTTCTACTGATGGTGTCCTTTGCTGTACAGAAGCTTTTCAGCTTGATATAGTCCCACTTGTTCATTTTTGCTTTCGTTTCCCTTGCCCAGGTAGATATGTTCATGAAGAAGTCGCTCATGTTTATGTCCAAGAGATTTTTGCCTATGTTTTTTTCTAAGAGTTTTATGGTTTCATGACTTACATTCAAGTCTTTGATCCACCTTGAGTTTACCTTTGTATATGGGGCTAGACAGTAGTCCAGTTTCATTCTCTTACATGTAGCTGTCCAGTGTTTCCAACACCAGCTGCTGAAGAGGCTGTCATCTCCCCATTGTATATCCAAGGCTCCCTTATCAAATATTAATTGACTGCATATGTTTGGGTTAATGTTTGGATTTTCTATTCTGTTCCACTGGTCTGTGGGTCTGTTTTTGTGCCAATACCAAATTGTCTTGATTACTGTGGCTTTGTAGTAGAGCTTGAAGTCAGGGAGTGTAATTCCCCCTGTTTTATTCCTCCTTCTCAGGATTGCTTTGGCTATTCGTGGTCTTTTGTGGTTCCATATGAATTTTAGAATTATTTGTTCCAGTTCATTGAAGAAAGCTGTTGGTAGTTTGATAGGGATTGCATTGAATCTGTTGATTGCTTTAGGTAGTATAGCCATTTTAACAATATTTATTCTTCCTAGCCAAAAGCATGGGATGCATTTCCATTTGTTAGTGTCCTCTTTAATTTCTCGTAGGAGTGTCTTGTAGTTTTCAGAGTACAGGTCTTTCACGTCCTTCGTCAGGTTTATTCCTAGGTATTTTATTCTTTTTGATGCAATTGTGAACGGAATTGTTTTTCTGATTTCTCTTTCTGTTAGTTCATCATTAGTGTATAGGAAAGCAAGAGATTTCTGTGTGTTAATTTTTTATCCTGCAACTTTGCTGAATTCAGATATTAGTTCTAGTAGTTTTGGAGTGGAATCTTTAGGGTTTTTTATGTACAGTATCATGTCATTAAACCGTAGGAACACTTCCATCTATAGCAGTCCCTCCAAAATACACTGTAGAGATGGTTTGTGGGAGGCAAATTCTTTCAGCTTTTGCCTATCTGGGAATTGTTTAATCCCTCCTTCAAATTTAAATGATAATCTTGCTGGATAAAGTAATCTTGGTTCAAGGCCCTTCTGCTTCATTGCATTAAATACATCATGCCACTCCTTTCTGGCCTGTAACGTTTCTGCTGAGAAGTCTGATGATAGCCTGATGGGTTTTCCTTTGTATGTGATCTTTTTTCTCTCTCTGGCTGCTTTTAATAGTCTGTCCTTATCCTTGATCTTTGCCATTTTAATTACTCTATGTCTTGTTGTTGTCTTCCTTGGGTCCCTTGTGTTGGGAGATCTGCGCACCTCCATGGCCTGAGAGACTATCTCCTTCCCCAGATTGGGGAAGTTTTCAGCAACCACCTCCTCAAAGATGCTTTCTATCCCTTTTACTCTCTCTTCTTCCTCTGGTACCCCTATAATGCGAATATTGTTCTGTTTGGATTGGTCACACAGTTCTCTCAATATTATTTCATTCTTAGAGATCCCTTTTTCTCTCTGTGCCTCAGCTTCTTTATATTCCTCTTCTCTAGTTCCTATTTTATTTATTATCTCCTCCACCATATCCAATCTGCTTTTAATACCGTCCTTTGTGTTCTTCAGTGATTGGATCTCTGACCGGAATTCATTCCTGAGTTCTTGAATATCTTTCCGTACCTCCATGAGCATGTTAATGATTTTTATTTTGAGTTCCCTTTCAGGGAGAGTCATAAGGTCCATATCATTTAAATCTTTCTCAGGCGTTGTGTTCATAATTTTACTCTGGACCAGGTTCCTTTGGCGTTTCATATTTGTGTATTGTGCCCTCTAGTGCCCCGAAGCTCTACTCTCTGGAGCTGCTCAGCTCCTGAAGCAATGCGGGGATTGTAGGGGAGTGGTATTGGTGCCTCCAGGGAGGAAAGGGGTGTTTGCTGGTTCCTGGCTGCTATGCCTGTCTCCACTGCCTGAACCAGTGGACTGAGCACACAGGTATAAGCCTCTGTGCTTTGTGTTTTTAGTTGCTATAGATAGATCTTCCCTCTGGCTGGCCTAACACCAGGGAAGGATTTTCTGGTTTGCAAGCCCAGTGGGGCTGGCCAGAAGAAAGGCACACAAGTCTGCCTGTCACAGAAGGGGTTCTTCGAGCTGTGTAGGCAGCCAGGGAGCTGGAGGACCTGAAGATCGTGAAAGCTCCCAACCTGCTGGGCAGGGTGCACCCGGACAATTTTGTCTGCCTGTCCTTTCTCCTGAGCAGTAAGCTCCGTGCCATCCTTGCCCCTTTAGCAGCTCTCTTGCTCAGGGCTTCTTTGTTAGGAAGTCTCTCAGACTGCCCGCCCTTCTTTTGTCCCGGAGCAGCTGGGTATGGATCCCTGCTTTCACAAGCAGCTGGATTCTTAGTCTCTCCAGGAATTCTGCCTGTCTTAGCTTTCCAACCCCCTAATTACAAGAGTATCATGCAAGCACCATGTAATGTAGGTTTGTGCTCCCAAAGCAGATCTCCAGAGTTAGGTATTCAGCAGTCCCACATCTCCACTCTGTCCCTGCTCCGTTCCTGTTCCTCCCACTGGTGAGCTGGGGTGGGGGAAGGGCTTGGATCCTGCAGGACCACAGCTTTAGTATGTTACCCTTTTCTGTGAGGGCTGCTCTTGTCTCCAGGTGTATGCAGTTTTTTGCCGTCCTCTTTCCTATTGCTCTTTCAAGAGTAGTTGATGTTACTTTATTTTCATATTATATGAGGTTTTAGGAGGAAGCCTCTGTCTCACCTCTCACGCCACAATCTTTAATCCAATCCCCACAGTATAATGCCATCTCTATTTTTACCTCTACCCTAATCCATCCAGTTTCTCACATCTCAGCTGGTCTACTGCTCCATTTTTTGCCTCCTTTCCACAATCTATTTTTTATACACAGCAAGCTTTAGAAAATGTAAACCAGACCTAATGGTTTGACTTAATTTATAGGTATCATACCTATAAAACTCTCGCATTTGCTTCCCAGTGTGCTCAGAATAAATTCCCGTCTCCTAACCGTGGCCCTCAAAACTCAATAGACTCTAGAATCTGCCTACTCATCCTTCTTAACTTCTTCAGTCTAACGCTCTCCCAACTGAGCTATTTCGGTGGCTGTAGGCATCTTCCTAACTTCTTACCACTCTCCCCTGGCTCACCATCCCACAGGCACACTGTCCTTTCTGTTCCTGCAAACTGCCATGCTTTTTTCTGCCATGGTGTCTTTACCCTGGCTGCTTTCCCTCCTTGGACTTGCCACTGGATTGTTGTGTAGCAGGCTGTCCTGTCATTCATCTGTCAGCACAGATGTCCGCTTACGGTGAGGATTCCCTGACTACCTGATCTATATCAGTCCCCTTCCCACAGTCACCCTCTATCACCATCTTCTGGTTTTCTTTCCGTTTGAATAATTAAATTACCTGCAGTTTTCTTGTTTGTTCCTTTGTTTTGCTTCTTCACTGTTGTGAGCATAAAAGCCACATGAAAGCAAGGATTTTTCCTATCACATATCCTAGTATAACCCAAGCACCAGATACCCCTGGAGCATTGATATGCTTAGTAAACAGTTGAGTGAATTAATTAATTTACTAATTAAATACCATTCATTAGTGTCCTGCTATCTGCCAACATTTCCTTGGGAATCGGTGTCAAATGCTGCATGGCTCTGTACCTCATGTAGCTTCCCGGATGGCTGTTGTCTTTATCTGAGCATCTTGTTACCAGACAGACCATCTTTTAGGATTTATATGTAACTTTTGTTTGGAGGAATTGAGACGGTTGATAATATTCACAGATAGATAGTTTAGGTTCTCCAAGTATATTCTACATCTACTTCCTATGAACCTCTAATAATATAGCTTCTTTCTTTATATACATATTTATTCATTTTAATAAGGCTTTTTCCAGCAGGTAGCAGACTCAAGCCTTTTTAATGAGGGTGAGAAGTTCATCCTGTTTTCAAGGAATATGAAATTTAGTAAAGGGAGATAAACTGTATTCTGATAAACATGAAATAAAGTTATATTGTAAGTTCCATAGAAAAGGCAGAATAGAAGAATCTAGAAGAGGGAGAGAGCACACGGAGAGGAGACAAACAGGAAATGCTTCATTAGTTAGATTACCTTCATCTTGGTTTTTTAATGTCATTAAGATTTCAATAACTGGAGGAAATGGCAAGGCAAGAATAAGGAGTTTTTCAAGTGAGGGGTAGACTCAGCATGAGGCTCTGGAGTGTATCTATCCTGGAGGGCTTTGGACTGTCGCTGGTAGGTGGTGAGAGCCACTGGAGGTTTGTTAGCAGGCCAGACGCTAATACAGAATGCTCAGCAAGAGTAAATTAGACATGGTTTGGCAGAATGGATCGGAGACAAACTGGAGGCAAGGGTCCCAACAATTAGCAATCTTTGGGGATAGGAGAGTCCAGAGATCGACAGAATAAGGGTTTGAAAATTAGCATAGTATTTTTTTTTTAGAAGGATAAACAAATAATTATTTTTTAATTCCAGGGGATGTCCCATCTCAGTAAACAGCTGTTTCTTGCACCTTCCAGGTGACCTTCAGTACAGTCACTGTTCAGTGCAACACACCTGAAATGCCTCCAATATCAAACAGATAATCTAGAGCACAGCACACTTTAAAGGTACAAGTATTTTCCACAGTGGTTACTACAGAGTGTTTGCTGGTTAGTCTTTAGTTCATAGACACTCCATAGTTCACATTCCATAGACACTCCAGTTAACATGTTTACATCCTTAAGGTCATGTTACCAGAGACAGGAGAACTTCCCTTCTCTTCAGCACTGCTGAGACCTCCGCTACCAACCCAGCTCATTATCTTTTTGAAAATATAAAATGAAATAGTACCTTAGATGAAAAATGTCTATCCTAATTACCATTATTTAGAAAAAAGTCAGTTCCTTTTGATACTTAAAAGAATTGTCATTTTTAACATCTTCCACAACTATTTGATATACCTTAAATCTAATTACACGTTTTTATAAGATAATCACTTTCAAGGGAAAAAAGAGTTTTATATAAAAATTTTACTTTATAGAAAGTGTATAAATGTCATTTTGCCAGATGGACCTCCAACCCACTCCCCCATACAGCTGTGCCTGTGACATCTGTGGTGTCGTGAATAGTAACCATTTTACTTCTTGGGTAGAACTGTGTAGGTGACACAAAGTTTCCTTTTCAGCAAGAGCCAATTCTATTGGACGTCTGTAAAATTTCAGAGTGGCTGTTAGAAACGTGAGTGTCTCGCTTCTTGTTGGGAGATTATCGCCACAACTGAAGCCCGCGTGCCCAGACACCGGCAAAGCCACCACCACCGTCTCAACCTGAGGAATTCTCAGCAGCACCCCCCCACCCCCCACAGGCAGTCAGGTAGTGATGCCCTGTAGGGATGAAGAATCCAGTCTTAGAATACACCTTCAGATCCTTTGTTTATATCACATTATTATGAATGTGTAGAAATTCTATTTATAGTTAAAACTGTGTAACACATCACTATTACAAAATATCTTTCCTGTAAATGCAGTGAAAATTTTCTTAGGCATTTATTAGACATATTCTAACAATATTCCAAATGCTCACAACCAGATACTTCAAAACTCCAAATACAACACATACGTTTTCTTAATTTTCTGAAATCAGTTACATGAGTTGATAGGAATTCTGTAGGAATACCGATCTATCTCATCTCATGTAACTTCAAAATAGCCCAGCCTCTCTGCCCATCTCACCTAACCTTCAGGAGTTAGAGCAGAAACAAAAACAGAACCCAGCTACATAAAACAACAGTCTTTCAGTTATAAAACTGTTGAAAGACCATAAGCTGATAGACGAAATTACACAAGAGAAAGCTGCAACAGCTGCACTTTTTAAAGACATTTAAAGTTCTCTTTTTCATTGAAGTTACAGGAAAACTGGAAGTCCGCCTTTAAATCATGCAGAGATGTAAATCAGTTATTTTTTTTATCTCATCCAAGAAACTAAAATATTTCTTATCTTACAATTATATTCATGACACTCAAACTGTTTTTTATGACCAGGTTTTTATGCCTCTGAGACTAGTATAGTATACTGGGCTGAGAGTATTATAATGCTAAGTTATGTGTAGAATATTATCTCTGGTTTTTGTCCATCTTCTGTGGAAGTGCCATTATTATTGCCAGGGGAGCTGAAAAACGAAAAGGCGGTCTTGCTGGTGGCAGGTGCCTCATGCACCACCTTCTTCAAGCCTTTTGTGCCATAGTGGGAATCTGGACCTCAGAGCGTCGCGCATGCTGTGTAGCACACATTGGGCAGGATCTCGACAGGTTCCTTGAACATGACCCTGAATGTGTTAGCGGTCCCGTCACAACTAAACTCAGTATCATTCTGTCCCAGGGTTTGTTTTTTTTTCATATTCAATGATCTGTATATTCACTTGCTAATCCATGGGACCATGAATAGATCCATATAAAACAAATCCAACTATAGAGATTCTTCTATTGACTGTGAACCTGTAAAAACCACCTTGTGAAGGGACAGTTCTTTGATAACTTTAATTCCTTCCATGGTAACTTGTCTATTCAGGCTTTCTTCTTCAGTCAATTTTGATAATTTATATTTGCCTGATCCGGTCGCTCGGCCCTCTGTAACCCCAATGGCTCTCCACCTGCTGGAATCTATTGATGCAGCATTCCTTTCGTCAGAGGCAGCATCTGGGCTGATCAATATAGTCATTTAGGATTGACAGTAAAATGAAGAAAGAGATGTGCCACTTCACGATCTGACAAGATTCTGGACTGAGCTGGCCCTGCTGCAAACTCCTCAGTTGTCATCAGTGGAAACCAGATCAAGGATAGTGCTTCTCCTAGAACTTTCTGTTTGTTTCTAAAAGTCACAGGCAATTGTTGTCTCTGACATTCTGCTTCTGCCCATCGTACAACAGCTCCAAAAGCCAACTTTCCCTAATAATCAGTGTGTCTCTTTCTAGAACTGCGCAGAGCGTGTCTCTGCATATACTCCTCATGTGGTCCCCTGCCTCTGGGACTCTCCCCTCTTCACTCTCCACACACCATCCATTCTTTAATGCCCATGTCAAAGCCTCCTGTTGAGATTTTCTTAACACTACTCCAATTTGAGGTAATCTATCCATGTCCTATGTCGACGTCTGTGAAGCCCTCTGCACTTACTGCGTCCACCGTGCTCTTGTCTATTGTGTCTAGACAAAGACTAGCAAGCTGCGGTTCATCAAACAATCGAGCCTGAGTAAGTAACATAAATGAATTATCTGCCCTAAGATGCTTGGTGAGAATTCCACACAATGTGCTTCCAAGGCTGGCACTGCATATTTCTTAGCAGTATAAAGCATGGTCATGACTGTTTCTGGGCCAATTTGAACTTCACCCGAATATAGAAATCTCAGCAGCGCCAGGAAGGCAGCAGGCTCCACATCGGGCAGCTCGATCTCAGCCGATGGTGGCCATGCCACCGTTGAACATGGCATCGAAGATGGTGCTGCCGGCTGCCAGCACGAAGCGGTGCACAGTGATGTGCTGCGGCCCTTGCCCAGCACGAAGCGCACGCACGTCGCTGAGCAGCTCCGAGTTGCAGAGGAAGGCGAAGCGCTCCTTCAGCAACGCCTTGGTCACCTGCCGGTTGTAGAGCGGCTCCCACTGCAGGGGGAACAGGGCCCCAGGGAGGACAGTGGTGGCGGCGGCAGCGAGGAGTGTGCAGCAGGGCCTGCTCAGTCTGGAACCTTGTCAGATCGTGAAGTGGTACATCTCTTTCTTCATTTTACTGTCAATCCTAAACCCCGAGTTGACTATATTGATCGGCCCAGATGCTGTCTCCAAGGCAGGGAATGCCCCCGAGTGAGGCCATCCTCCGCGGCGCGGCTCCCGAACTCGGCTGACCGCTCCCGCCGCCATCGCTGAGGCTGCGGGAGCCAGGCCCGCCTCACCCCCGCGTAGTTTTCTTGAGGAAATGTTTCAAGACACAAACAGAGACACACACACACACACACACACACACACACACACACACCCGTGCCCACAAGGAGCTTTTTTCTCTTGCTACTTACATCCTGAATTGGAGTTACTCCCGTCTTCAAACTCAGGCTCTTTCATCTTCACACTCATGAGCTGTCTCCTACTGAGGGTTACACTTTCTGGAATAGATCTTTTGGTCTATTTTACTGTTCTTGGGCATTTATAAGCATATTTAAGATCCCTATGAATCCTTAAAGTAGCCCACATTTCTGGCATGGTTGAAATATCCAGATTTGAGTTTGGCCACCAATGGTCTTTACTTTTATGAATGACTCTCTTGCTATTTATTAGGCTTTCTTAACAGATTAACATAGTTGGCCTAATTTTCTCTCTCACTCTAACCACCCCCACCAACACACACACCAGATTGAATCATACTTGTTTCAGAGATGTCTTGCCATGCAAATAACACATCTAGCTCTATGACATTTTGTTTATGTATCTCATTCTTATATTTATTTTGGTTGGGCCATATGCCATAGCTCTGCTAAGGATGTCGAAGTATTAAATCCATTGGATGTGTTTAAAATTTCACCTTTTTCAAATTATTAGACTATTTGATTCTGATGATAATTCTCTCCTTGAAATATTGTTTTCCATTGGTTTACATGATACAACATCATCTTTGTTTTCTTTTTTCCTTGCTCCTTAGCCTATGTCTTCTCTACTGGACTATGCTCTACTTGGCCATTAAATAGTGACATTTCTCAAAGTCTACATCCTTTTCTTTTCCAATTATGCATGCTCTTCCAGCTGTTATCTTCATTCCCACATCTTTGGACAGTGGCATCCTCTTCAAGTTGGCTCCCAAATCCTTCCGACATGACCGTACTAGTCTCTGAAGCTTCCTTGATATCTAGTTTATAAAGATATTCCAGAAGTGTGTTAGACACTCTTCTTACATACTTCCTGCCATAGACCTGGGATCAGCCATTTCTCCAAGAAGTCTACGTTTCTTTTTAGTGGGAAATAGTATTTTAACACCACAGTTTGGGCCTTGAAGGTGCTTACTGTAAGAGGATTTGCCATTGTTTCTAGTCTTTCCTAGTATATATACATAAATCAACACTAATAATTCAAATTTAGGAGTATGTGGTTCTTATTTCATCTCTTGTATTGCATCTGTGTTTCCTTTGTTGCATTGATAATCTTGGTTCTGAAGGACACAGAGGATGATACAATTAGAAAATCCCACATTATTAACACAACAGCCTCAGAATAACAGTTCTAACACTCTCACCACCATGATTTGTGTGCTTTTTTTGATTTAGGAAATGTTAGTGAGAATGCTAATGAATATGTTTTATGCATATTCTAATTGGCTGAGAAAATTACCAACCTCTATATTATTTATTTGTCTACATAACAATTGGTACTGGTTTGTAGGAATCATTTTTCCTCAGTATTCCCTTCTCTATACTTGAGGCTACCATTGGTTTCCAAGAAAAGCCTAATGGGAATTCCTCACTCAACATGCTTATTGGTATAATCAGGCTCAGTGCATCTCACTGTGAAGAGATGCCTGCCTGGTGGAGGTTAGATGTAGGCCTTCTGCCACTCACAATTATTATCCCTCTTGCTGTAAAGGGAACTTTCAGTCATATGAAAATATTAGATCCATTGGGGATCAGCAGTATTCCTTTTATATGTTTACTTCCAATCAATATAGTACTGATTTTCTGTTTCCTGCTAAGATATATTTCAATGGCTAATCCCTTGAAAGCCACTATGAGAAGATCTTTATTATTGTTCAAATAAGGGTGGAGGTGTGTTTGTGATAAGTCTAGTGTAGAAAAAAGTTTAATGGATTCATTTTGGAAGAACCCATATAAGCATTTATCCTTTTGGAGGGAAAATGAAGCTGAAACAGGTTTCAATGGGAATAATGACAATCTTGAGTTTTCACCCTGGCAGTGTTCCTTGAGTTTCCAGCCCATGAATGATCCCCACTCAGGTTTTTTTTTTAAAGACTATTTTTTTTAGAGCAGCTTTAGGTTCAAAGCAAGATTGAGAGGAAGGTGCAGAGATTTACCATATATACCCCACTAAGTTTTACTGTGAAAATTGTTACTTTGTACAAAGAAATCTTAACATTCACAGGAAATTAATGGGAAATAAGGTAAGGTCTTTTGAGCTTTTGTGCAGCATGTTTGGGGCAGCTGAACTCAAATATAACTCTGAAAACATTATAGGGAAAGAAAGAGATTTGATAGTGGAAATTTACATGTCTTTATGATGTGATTTCATACCTGAGAGGGCTGATGTGTGATGTGTAACATGGGGAGGGTAATTTCTGCTTCTTAATGAAACATTCTCCTAGCTACTTCTGAACATCAAAGGTATTTAAAAAAAATTAAAGGTACAGCAGGAAAAAAAAAAGGACTAAAAAACTTAAGGATTCATTTAAAAGGAAATATTATGGAAGCTAAATACACACAATTTGAATCACATCAGTTTAAGAAACGATGTGACCTGTAAATAATGACCAGCAGCAAAGATAAATCTAAAAGCAGGAGATATTTGTTTGAAGATGTAAGGGTATAGGACTAGAAGGAATAAAATGAAATTAAGGTATGGGAAATTTTAAATATTTTCATACTTAACCAGTAATGATTTGAAAGAAATACTTTCCTGTATTTGTGTGCACTGAAACTGTTACCTTGCATGCTCCTTGCATATTTGCCAAGAAAATGGAGGACCTCTTCTTTTGTGATCACTCAGTGTGAGCTGATCTGTGTTGAGTAGTGAGGTTTGTGAAGGGTTTGATTGGGGAGAAATGAGAAGGCAAACCGTGTACTTGACAGTTTATTGAATCACATTATCTTCTGATTTAAGTAACCTATTCTGGATAACTCAGTCTTTTTCAAGTGAATATTCGATTTCAGTCTTTCATATTTCTTCCTCTCCTTTTCCTCTCCAAAGGGGCATCTGGTTGTATGGGAGATGGGGCTCACATGATCTCTCAGTGGGACGAGTGGGGGTCATGTAGCCAATCCGTGGCTGCTTTGGTTTGCTCTTGAGACTGTGGCTGCTGAAGTCTGTCTGGCCGCAACTTCAGTATGGGTACCATGCAAGCACTCACATTTTCTTCTATTTCGTATTTAATAAATATGTGTATATAGCACAGAGCTTGGCATGGCCATATGAAGTGCTTCCTCAGACTACACACAGAGAAGTGTGCCCCTAACTCCACTGTCTAGTGTTTTAGAGTTCCCCATACCTACCTGGATGTTTGCATAATGCCCTGCCCCTCCCCACAATGGGGGAGTAAAGGACACATGCATCTGACCTTCCTTCCTGCCTGTGTCTCTCTTCTGCTTCCACAACCTGCCAGATCTTAAGCACCATTTTCTCTTCTCTTGCTTTGTTCCCAAGTTTTCTTACCAGGATGCTGGTTCTCTGACTATGCCATAAAAGTTCATCTATACTCTATGTTTGAGGTTTCAGCAAAGATACAGAACAAAGTGGACACTAACATCTACATGTGACTGGGGTTTCCTTACTGCCCATTTAATGGAACATCATGTCTCTCCTCCCAGTCTTCAATAGACTTTGTGGATATCCTGGGAAATCGCCTCTGAGTAACCCCCAACCCACAGACCCTTAGAGGACATGGGATATATCTTTTTTGCCCTGTGATTCTAGTTGCATCGTGTTTGGCCCAAAGATAGCCTTAGGTGTGTGTGTGTGTGTGTGTGTGTGTGTGTGTGTGTGTTACTGAATGAACTTAGAACATGAGTAATTTGCTGTGAAGGTGAGCTATCCAGAAAGGTGTGATGGAAATTTTTGTTCCAACTTATGCTTTCTGGATTTCTTTGCTTTAATTCTGCAAAAGAATTTGCTAGCCAAATTCTTCACTGGGTGTTTTAAAAATATTTTATGCACTACGGTTGCTTTCCTCCAATTCGCCCTCCTTCCCTTCCTTTAGGTTTCATCTATGTTACACTGTAAGGGACGAGACCAATATATAAATGACAATAATGGTTAAGCATTTTCATAAATTTCAGATAATAATTTAATTTTGTGATTCCCACAAAAAGTTTCTATTCTCACAGTAATAACTGGAGGTAAATTTTATTTCCCTAATTTGTAGCTGAGAAAACTGAAGTGCAAATATGTTAAATAAATTCTCCAAGGACATACAGCTGATAAGGGGCAGGAACCTAAATTTGAATATATATATATTTGTTTTCAGAATTAAAACATGTTCAGGTATTTAGGATTCTCTTAGAAATCGGATCTGTGTAGTCTCTGTAACACATACAATCTACTAGGCATGATTTTCTACTAGGCGCCGGATGGGGTGGATTTGGAAATATATTTTTTGAGACCGTAATTTTGAGAGACTACAACTTACAAAAATTCACATACAACGTAACACTTGATTTAACATATTCATGTCATGCACTACGCCAGTGATTGCAAATTAGAAATTAGCTAATGTTACATATTTGACATTTTGTAATTAAGATAATTATTTGGAAGTATTGTAAATAAAATGATGCAACTATTTCAAATAAAGCTGCAAAATGTCTGAATGACAGGTTGAAGGAATTAAAATAAATTCCTCTAATGGGAAAGGTGGCTTTGTTATGAAGGGGGAGCCATGGGTATATATACAGAGTCTGTAGAAAACCTTCAAGGAAGCCATGGTTTTAAAGAGGTTTTAAGTCATTTCTCTGTATAGTCCTTGTCTCTGTCTCTATGCACAGTGTGTATGAAATACTTCCAATTAGAAAATTAATTTGCTAGGGCCAAACCCACCCAATCATTAGTTTCTATACATCATGTTTCCTTGCTCTGATGCACTCAGGTATAACGTGGGGACGATTGTCTCAATTTAATCATCAGTATCCAGCTAAAGGATTGGCTTTCTAGGAAGGAACATAAGTCCCATTTCTAAGTCTGTTTCTCCCAGTCAGGAATCCTTGGAAAGGGCTGCCTTCCTGTGACTCACCTTTTCTATAAGCCTGGGAGCTTTTGTCATGTTCGACACATTTCTGTGTGAATGCATTACAGCACTGTTATCTCTGCATCAATACTCACTCAAGATTTGTATTATGATCTTTCATTCATCACTTCATATTTCTTTTTTTTAATATATATATATTATTTTGGTATCATTAATCTACAGTTACATGTGCAATATTATAGTTATTAAACTACCCCCTTCATGAGGTCCCCCCCACCAACCCCATTACAGTCACTGTCCATCAGCATAGTGAGGTGCTATAGAATCACTACTTGTCTTCTCTGAGTTGTACAGCCCTCACCATGCCCCCCCAACATTATGTCTGCTAATCGTACTGCCCCTTTTTCCCTCTTATCCCTCCCTTCCCCCCAATCTTCCCCGGTCCCTTTCCCTTTGGTAACTATTAGTCCATTCTTGGGTTCTGTGAGTCTGCGGCTGTTTTGTTCCTTCAGTTTTTTTCTTTGTTCTTATACTCCACATATGAGTGAAATCATTTGATACTTGTCTTTTTTGGCTTGGCTTATTTCACTGAGCATAATACCCTATAGCTCCATCCATGTTGCTGCAAATGGTAGGATTTGTGTTCTTCTTATGGCTGAATAATATTCCATTGTGTATATGTACCACATCTTCTTTATCCATTCATCTACTGATGGACACTTAGGTTGCTTCCATTTCTTGGCTATTGTAAATAGTGCTGCGATAAACATAGGGGTGCATATGTCTTGTTCAAACTGGGCTGCTGCATTCTTAGGGTAAATTCCTAGGAGTGGAATTCCTGGGTCAAATGGTATTTCTTATTTTGAGTTTTTTGAGGAACCTCCATACTGCTTTCAACAATGGTTGAACTAATTTGCATTCCCACCAGTAGTGTAGGAGGGTTCCCCTTTCTCAACATCCTCGCCAACATTTATTGTTGTTTGTGTATTGGATGTTGGCCATCCTCACTGGTGTGAGGTGATATCTCATTGTGGTTTTAATCTGCATTTCTCTAATGATTAGTGATGTGGAGCATCTTTTCATGTCCCTGTTGGCCATCTGAATTTCTTCTTTAGAGAAGTGTCTATTCATGTCCTCTGCCCATTTCTTAATTGGATTATTTGCTTTTTGTTTGTTAAGGTGCATGAGTTCTTTATATATTTTGGATGTCAACCCCTTATCAGATATGTCATTTATGAATATATTCTCCCATACTGTAGGACCTCTTTTTGTTCTACTGATGGTGTCCTTTGCTGTACAGAAGCTTTTCAGATTGATATAGTCCCACTTGTTCATTTTCGCTTTTGTTTCCCTTGCCGGGGGAGATATGTTCATGAAGAAGTTGCTCATGGTTATGTCCAAGAGATTTTTGCCTATGTTTTTTTCTAGAGTTTTATGGTTTCATGACTTACATTCAGGTCTTTGATCCACCTTGAGTTTACCTTTGTGCATGGGGCTACATAGTAGTCCAGTTTCATTCTCTTACATGTAGCTGTCCAGTTTTTCCAATGCCAGCTACTGAAGAGGCTGTCATCTCCCCATTGTATATCCAAGGCTCCTTTATCAAATATTAACTGACTGTATATGTTTGGGTTAATGTTTGGATTTTCTATTCTGTTCCACTGGTCTGTGGGTCTGTTTTTGTGCCAATACCAAATTGTCTTGATTACTGTGGCTTTGTAGTAGAGCTTGAAGTCAGGCAGCATAATTCCCCCTGTTTTATTCCTCCTTCTCAAGATTGATTTGGCTATTCGGGGTCTCTTCTGGTTCCATATGAATTTTAGAATTATTTGTTCCAGTTCATTGAAGAAAGCTGTTGGTAGTTTGATAGGGATTGCATTGAATCTGTAGATTGCTTTAGGTAGTATAGCCATTTTGACAATATTTATTCTTCCTTGCCAAGAGCATGGGATGCATTTCCATTTGTTAGTGTCCTCCTTAATTTCTCTTAGGAGTGTCTTGTAGTTTTCAGAGTACAGGTCTTTCACTTCCTTCGTTAGGTTTATTCCTAGGTATTTTATTCTTTTGATGCAATTGTGAATGGAATTGTTTTTCTGATTTCTCTTTCTGTTAGTTCATCGTTAGTGTATAGGAAAGCAACAGATTTCTGTGTGTTAATTTTGTATCCTGAAACTTTGCTGAATTCAGATATTAGTTCTAGTAGTTTGGAATGGAGTCTTTAGGGTTTTTTATGTACAGTATCATGTCATCTGCAAATAGTGACATTTGACTTCTTCTTTACCAATCTGGATGCCTTGTATGTCTTTGTTTTGTCTGATTGCTGTGGCTAGGACCTCCAGTACTATGTTGAATAACAGTGGAGAGAGTGGGCATCCCTGTCTTGTTCCTGATCTTAGATGAAAAGCTTTCAGCTTCTCGCTGGTAAGTATGATATTAGCTGTGGGTTTGTCATATATGGCCTTTATGATGTTGAGGTACTTGCCATCTATACCATTTTGTTGGGAGTTTTAATCAGGAATGGATGCTGAATTTTGTCAAATGCTTTTTCAGCATCTATGGAGATGAGCACGTGGTTTTTCTTCTTTTTGTTGATGTGGTGGATGATGTTGATGGATTTTCGAATGTTGTACCATCCTTGCATCCCTGGGATGAATCCCACTTGATCATGGTATATGATCCTCTTGATGTATTTTTGGATTCGGTTTGCTAATATTTTGTTGAGTATTTTTGCATCTACGTTCATCAGGGGTATTGGTCTGTAATTTTCTTTTTGGTGAGGTTTTGCCAGGTTTTGGTATTAGAGTGATGCTGGCTTCATAGATTGAGTTTGGTAGTATTCCCTCCTCTTCTATTTTTTGAAAAACTTTAAGGAGAATGGGTGTTATTTCTTCTCTATATGTCTGGTAGAATTCAGAGGTGAATCCATCTGGTCCGGGGGTTTTGTTCTTTGGGTAGTTTTTTGATTACCGATTCAATTTCGTTGCTGGTGATTGGTCTGTTTAGTTTTTCTGTTTCTTGCTTGGTCAGTCTTGGAAGGTTGTATTTTTCTAAGAAGTTGTCCATTTCTTCTGTGTTTTCCAGCTTGTTAGCATATAGATTCTCATAATATTCTCTTATAATTCTTTGTATTTCTGTGGGGTCCATCGTTATTTTTCCTTTCTCATTTCTGATTCTATTTATGTGTGTAAATTCTCTTTTTCTCTTAATAACTCTGGCTAGGGGTTTATCTATTTTGTGTATTTTTTCAAAGAACAAGCTCTTGGTTTTATTGATTTTTTTCCTATTGTTTTATTCTTCTCAATTTTATTTATTTCTTCTCTGATCTTTATTATGTCCCTCCTTCTGGTTACTTTGGGCCTCATTTGTTCTTCTTTTTCCAATTTCAGTAATTGTGTCTTTAGGCTATTCATTTGGGAATGTTCTTCCTTCTTTAAATAGGCCTGGATTGCAATATACTTTCCCCTTAGAACTGCCTTTGCTGCGTCCCACAGAAGTTGTGGCTTTGTGTTGTTGTTGTCATTAGTCTCCATATATTCTTTGATTTCTGTTTTGATTTGGTCGTTAACCCATTGATTAATTAGGAGAATGTTGTTAAGTCTCCATGTATTTGTGAGCCTTTTTGATTTCTTTCTAAAATATATTTGTAGTTTTATACCTTTGTGATCAGACAATTTGGTTGGTAGGATTTCAGTATTTTTGAATTTACTGAGGTTCTTTTTGTGGCCTAGTATATGGTCTATTCTGGAAAATGGTCCATTTGCACTTGAGAAGAATGTGTATCCTGCTGCTTTTGGGTGCAGAGTTCTGTAGAGGTCTGTTAGGTCCATCTGTTCTAGTGTGTTGTTCAGTGCCTCTGTGTCTTTACTTATTCTCTGTCTGGTTGATCTGTGCTTTGGAGTGAGTGGTGTGTTGAAGTCTCCTAAAATGAATGCATTGCTGTCTATTTCCTCCTTTGATTCTGTTAGTATTTGTTTCACATATGCTGGCGCTCCTGTGTTGTTGCATACATATATATTTATAATGGTTATATCTTCTTGTTGGACTGACCCCTTTATCATTATGTAATGTCCTTCTTTATCTCTTGCTACTTTCTTCATTTTGAAGTCTATTTTGTCTGATACAAGTACTGCAACACCTGCTTTTTTTTTTTTTTTGTTTGCATGAAATATCTTTTTCCATCCCTTCACTTTTAGTCTGTGTATGTCTTTGGGTTTAAAGTGAGTCTCTTGAAGGCAGCATATAGATGGGTCTTGTTTTTTTATCCTTTCAGTGACTCTATGTCTTTTGACTGGTGCATTCAGTCCATTTACATTTAGGGTGATTATGGATAGGTATGTACTTATTGGCATTGCAGGTTACCAGAGGTTCAAGGTTAACTTCCCTACTATCTAAAAGTCTAACAACTAACTTAATATGCTATTACAAAGTCAATGTAAAGGTTCTTTTTTTGTTTGTTTGTTTGTTTCCTCCTTTTTGTTTCTACTCCATTCTTTATATATTAGGTATAATATTCTGTACTGTTTGTCTATCCCTTGATTGACTTTGGGGATAGTTAATTTAATTTTGCATTTTCTTAGTAATTAGCTGTTCTATTTTCTTTACTATGGTTTTATTACCTCTTGTGACAGCTATTAAACCGTAGGAACACTTCCATCTATAGCAGTCCCTCCAAAATACACTGTAGAGATGGTTTGTGGGAGGCAAATTCTTTCAGCTTTTGCCTATCTGGGAATTGTTTAATCCCTCCTTCAAATTTAAATGATAATCTTGCTGGATAAAGTAATCTTGGTTCAAGGCCCTTCTGCTTCATTGCATTAAATACATCATGCCACTCCTTTCTGGCCTGTAAAGTTTCTGCTGAGAAGTCTGATGATAGCCTGATGGGTTTTCCTTTGTATGTGATCTTTTTTCTCTCTCTGGCTGCTTTTAATAGTCTGTCCTTATCCTTGATCTTTGCCATTTTAATTACTCTATGTCTTGTTGTTGTCTTCCTTGGGTCCCTTGTGTTGGGAGATCTGCGCACCTCCATGGCCTGAGAGACTATCTCCTTCCCCAGATTGGGGAAGTTTTCAGCAATCACCTCCTCAAAGACGCTTTCTGTCCCTTTTTCTCTCTCTTCTTCCTCTGGTACCCCTATAATGCGAATATTGTTCTGTTTGGATTGGTCACACAGTTCTCTCAATATTATTTCATTCTTAGAGATCCCTTTTTCTCTCTGTGCCTCAGCTTCTTTGTATTCCTCTTCTCTAGTTTCTATTTCATTTATTGACTCCTCCACCGAATCCAATCTGCTTTTAATACCGTCCATTGTGTTCTTCAATGATTGGATCTCTGACCGGAATTCATTCCTGAGTTCTTGAATATCTTTCTGTACCTTCATGAGCTTGTTAATGATTTTTTAGTTTGAACTCCCTTTCAGGGAGAGTCATCAGGTCCATATCATTTAAATCTTTCTCAGGCGTTGTGTTCATAATTTTACTCTGGACCAGGTTCCTTTGGCCTTTCATATTTGTGTATGGCGCCATCTAGTGCCCAGAAGCTCTACTCTCTGGAGCTGCTCAGCCCCTGAAGCAATGCGGGGATTGTAGGGGAGTGGTACTGGTGCCTCCAGAGAGGAAAGGGCTGTTTGCTGGTTCCTGGCTGCTATGTGTGTCTCCAGTGCCTGAACCAGTGGGCTGAGCTCACCGGTATAAGTCTCTGTGCTTTGCATTTTTAGTTGGAGTAGACAGATCTTCCTTCTGGCTGGCCTAACACCAGGGAAAGATTTCCTGGTTTGCAAGCCCGGTGGGGCTGGCCAGAAGAAAGGCACAGTAGTCTGCCTGTCACAGAAAGGATTCTTGGAGCTGTGTATGCAGCCAGGGAGCTGGAGCACCTGAAGATCGTGAAAGCTCCCAACCTGCTGGGCAGAGTGCACCCGGATAATGGTGTCTGCCTGTCCTTTCTCCTGAGCAGTAAGCTCTGTGCAATCCTTGCCCCTTTAGCAGCTCTCTTGCTAAGGGCTTCTTTGTTAGGAAGTCTCTGAGACTGCCCACCTTTCTTTTGTGCCCGAGCATCTGGGTATGGATCCCTGCTTTCACAAGCAGCTGGATTCTTAGTGTCTACAGGAATTCTGCCTGTCTTAGCTTTCCAACCCCCTAATTACAAGAGTATCATGCAAGCACCATGAAATGTAGGTTTGTGCTCCCAAAGCAGATCTCCAGAGTTAGGTATTCAGCAGTCCCACATCTCCACTCCATCCCTGGTCCGTTCCTGTTCCTCCCACTGGTGAGCTGGGGTGGGGGAAGGGCTTGGATCCTGCAGGACCACAGCTTTAGTATGTTACCCTTTTCTGTGAGGGCTGCTCTTGTCTCCAGGTGTATGCAGTTTGTTGCCATCCTCTTTCCCATTGCCCTTTCAAAAGTAGTTGTAGTAGTTTTATTTTCATATTATATGAGGTTTTAGGATGAAGCCTCTGTCTCACCTCTCACGCCACCATCTGTAATCCAATCCTCACTTCATATTTCTTACCATCTCATGTGGATGGCCCAACCACAAATAATTTTCTTTTCTAATATGTTGCTCTGTGCCTCTGCCTCTTTACTTGTTTTCTGTCTGGTTGATTTGTCCTTTGGAGTGAGTGGTGTGTTGAAGTCTCCTAAAATGAATCCATTGCATTCTGTTTCCCCCTTTAATTCTGTTAGTATTTGTTTCACGTATGTAGGTGATCCTGTTTTGGGTGCATAGATGTTTATAATAGTTATATCCTCCTGTTGGACTGACCCTTTTATCATTATGTAATGTCCTTCTTTGTCTCTTGTGACTTTCTTTGTTTTGAAGTCTATTTTGTCTGATAAAAGTACTGCAACTCCTGCTTTTTTCTCCCTATTAGTTGCATGAAATATCTTTTTCCATCCTTTACTTCCAGTCTGTGTATGTCTTTGGGTTTGAAATGAGTCTCTTATAGGCAGTATATATGTGGGTCTTGTTTTTTTATCCATTCAGTAACTCTATGTCTTTTGATTGGTGCATTCAGACGATTTACATTTTGTGTGATTATCGATAGGTATGTACATATTGCCAGTGCACGCTTTAGATTTGTGGTTTACAAAGATTCAAGGACAATTCCCTTACTATCTAACAGCCTAATTTAACTTATTTTGTGTACTATTACAACTCAACATAAAGGTTTTTTTTTCCTCCTTTTAATTTCTCCTCCATTCTTTGCATGTTATGGATAATATTCTGTACTCTTTGTCTTCCCATGAATGAACATCTGTTTAGCCTTAGGAATACTTCCATCTATAGGAGTCCCTCCAAAATGCCCTGTAGATATGGTTTGTGGGAGGTAAATTCCCTCAGCTTTTGCTTATCTGAAAATTGTTTAATCCCTCCTTCAAATTTAAATGATAATCTTGCTGGGTAGAGTATTCTTGGTTCAAGGCTCTTCTGCTTTATTGCATTAAATATATCATGCCACTCCCTTCTGGCCTGTAATGTTTCTGTGGTTAAGTCTGATGATAGGCTGATGGGTTTTCCTTTGTATATGATCTTTTTTCTCTCTCTAGCTGCTTTTAAACGTCTGTCTTTATCCTTGATGTTTGCCATTTTAATTATTATATGTCTTGATGTTGTCTTCCTTGGGTCCCTCGTGTTTGGAGATCTGTGCATCTCCCTGGCCTGAGAGACTGTCTCTTTCCCCAGATTGGGGAAGTTTTCAGCAATTACCTCCTAAGTGACACTTTCTATCCCTTTTTCTCTCTTCTTCTTCTTCTGGTACCCCTATAATGCGAATATTGTTCCATTTGGATAAGTCACACAGTTCTCTGAATATTCTTTCATTCTTAGAGATTCTTTTTTCTTTCTGTGCTTCAGCTTCTTTGTATTCCTCTTGTCTAATTTCTATTCCTTTTACCGTCTCTTCTACTACATGTAATTTACTTTTAAATCCCTCCATTGTATGTTTCATTTCAGATATCGTATTTCTTAATGATTGAATCTCCATCTTAAATTCATTCCTGAGGTCTTGAATATTTTTCTGTACCTCCATAAGCATGTTTATAGTTTTTATTTTGACTGTCTTTCTGGAAGATTTGTCAGTTTGGTTTCATTTGACCCTCTTTCTGGGGTTTGTGAGATTTTGGTCTGAACCATGTTCTTTTGACATTTCATATTTCTGTGTGGTGCCCACTAGTGTGCAGAAACTCCAGTGTCTGGAGCTGCTCAGCCCCTAGAGTGAGGTTTGTGGATGTTGGGAGCAGAGCTTGTGCCTGGGGAGAGGAAAGATCTGTTTCCTGCTTCCCGTCTGTGGTGCCTGTCTCCAGTGTCAGAGGCTGTGGGCCAGGCACACAAAGGTAGTCTTCTGTGCTTTGCGTCTCTAGCTGTTGTAGGTGGGGCCTCCCTCTGGCTGGCCTGGCGCCTGCACAGTCACTGCAGGTTTGCAAGTGTGTGTGAGACCCTACAGTTAGCATAAGAGAAGCCATTTTAACAAATCTGACTGTGTGAACCTAAATGAAGGACAGAATAGGACTGACTCTGTTTTTTGTGCCTAATCTCTATCTGAGGCCTGAGCCGGGCCTGGCTCTGGAAGAAACCTTGAAAAGTTTCCTAACCACAGGTACTGATATTAGAAGAAGTTCTTATCTCAAGGCCGGCCATCTGTGCCCGATGCGCCCAGGTGTATGAGATGTACGTGTCTTGAGAACATGGACAAATGGCTACCGGGACCTGTAAACCCCTACCCCAGATAGTTCCCCTAACAACCTCCTGCTACTTCATCATGGTCAGGCCAGCTGAACTTAACCAATAACAATTGTTTAACTTCCAAAATCCCCAATCAGCTTATGCCAAGTTAGAATTCCCTCTTCCTGAACCTGTAATGCATAAAAACCTTTCCTACCCTGAGCTCAGGGCTCACATTCCTGACCCGCTGCGTCGGTGAAGGGTGTGAGTCCAAGCTCGAGCTTGAAATAAATGACCTTTTTGTGTTTGCATCGGAATCGGCTCCTTGGTGGTCTCTCCGGGACTCCCGACTTGGGCACAACACAAGCAGGTGCCTGCAGGCCAGTAGGAAGGCTCGGCAGGCTGTGTGTCACAGCGGGGGGCCTCGGAGCTGAGTAGGCAGCCAGGGGGATGGAGCACCTGAAGCTCCTCAGAGTTCCCAACCAGGTGGGCAGAGCATGCCCAGACTACCTTGTCCAGCTCTCCCTTCTCCCGCACAGCAAGCTCTGTGCAAACCCCGCCCCTTCAGCAGCCCTCTCACTGCTAGAAAGCCTCTCAGACTGCCTGCCTTTCCTCCAACACAGAACGGCCGGGTATGGATCCCCTCCTCCACAACCGGCCAGAATGTCAGTTTTCTCAAGTACTCCGCATATCCGAGCTCCCCAGCGCCCAGGGCACCACACACTATAGGATTCTGCTCACAAAGCAGATGTCCAGGGCTAGGTGTCCAGCAGTCCCAGGCTTCCACCCCCTCCCTGGTCTGTTTCTCTTCCTCCCACCTGTGAACTGGGGTGGGGGAATGGCTTGGGTCCCTCCAGATCCAAGGTTTCATACGTTACCCTGTTTCTTGAGATCTGCTCTGTTCGTGAGGTCTGTATGCAGTCTGGTTCAGCCTTCTTTCTTGTTGCTGTCTGAATATTAGTTGTGTTTATTAACTATATTTTTGTACTCTTTGTGGTTTTTGGAGGAGCTCTCCGTCTCACCACTCACGCCACCATCTTGAACCTGTCTTCTGTTGTTTTTGAACTTTTTAATGTTTCTGATTTATTTTGTGCCAATTTTTATATTTCCCTAAAGAGATGATTTGCCTAGGCTTTCAAATTTATTGTGGAAACCTTCTTATAGTTTTCTTCTATCATTAAAAAAACTCTCTTAACTATTTTTAATGTCCCCCATTTTATTCCTTATTTATTTCTTCTCCCCTCTCACCCACCTTTTAAAAATACGTATGCCAAAACCATCTGGATTTTAAGTAAATAGTCCAATTTTTACATGTTGGCAATTAATTTGATTTTAAGAAAATACTGTATTGTCCAGGCAAAACACTGGCATTCGTCAAACTTGATCTAATAATGACTGAAAATTATATTCCCTCTTTCTATACCTCTTTCTAGTCCCTTTTTCTGTCCATGAGGTGCAACACCTTCATTGTTAACAAGCATTTAAACTCACATTTAACTTTCAGTAATGAGAGTTATTCAGTAGCTGTATTCTCTCCAGAACAAGACCAGAATCCAAGGACACTTCAATTTTCTTCTTCCTTCCTTTCTTTGGCATGTCTCATATTGATGGCGCCTGGGATTTTATTCCAAATTGTTAAATTTTTTAAATTTACAGTTTATATTTATTTGTACTTAACTATACATTCTACTGTTTTCTTTGTTTGTTATTACTTCTACATTCAGTTTTCTGCTTATATTTATTTTTCAGCTAACTTTAATATCTCCTGTAGTAATTCTTTCAGATAGTGTCCAAGAGTGATTAAACCTTGAATTCTGCATACCTGAAAATGGCTTTAGTTTGGTCTCACATATGAATTATAGTTTAGGAGTACAGAATTTTGAGTTCAAAGTAGTGTATTTCATAACTTTAAAGTTCCTGGTCCCTAATGTCCTCTTAAATCAAGTGTTATTGAGAATTCTGCTTAAAGCTAATATTAATTTTGTTTGCTTAAATGTTTATTCTGGAAGCTTAGTATATTTTTTCTTTAATTGCAGTTTTCCCAGACTGACTGTGGTCTGTGTCTGCTTATCCTCTGAACTCTCTCATTCCTTTGATTCTGAGGCCTAACGTCTTTATTTAGGTTTGAGAAATGTTCTGATTTACTGAAGCATTTCCTCCAGTCTATTGTATCTGTTCTCTTTCTGAAACTACTCTTTCATAAATGTTTAAAGTTTTATATCAAGCCTCTAGGACTCCATGTTTTTCTTTCTAGCTTTCACTTTCTTTTCCTTTTTTGATACACTCTACTATTCTTTGCTCAATTTTCTAGCTCACTTCATCACTCTTTTTTTATTGAGATATAATTTGTATACTTTAGAATGCACAGATCCCAAGTGTCCAATACTAATCAAGTTGTAGAACAATTCCAAGACCCCAGGAAGTCCTCTTGGTCCCCTTTGCAGTCAACCTCCAGACTCAGCCAATGACAACCATTGTTTTGAGAGCTCTATCACCATAAAATAGTTTTGCCCATTTCTGGACTTTATATCAATGAAATTATATAGCTTATACTATTTTGTATCTGGTTTCTTTCACTTTATGTCTGTGAGACTTTTTTTTTATGATGATGTCTTAACAGTTTATTCCTTTCTGAGAAGTATGCCATTACATGAATATATTGCAATTTGTTTATCCAGACTCTTGTTGATGGACATTTGTACTGTTATGACAGAAGCTACTATGAACATTCTTGTATAAGTATATTATGGACATACAGCCGATCCTGGAACAACACAGGAGTTAGGGTCACTGGCCCCCTACGTAGTGGAAAATCCATGTAATTTGACTCTCCAAAACTTAACTAATAGCTTACTCTTGATTTTATGGAAATAAATAATTAAGCAGACTAGTATCTACATATACTTTAGGCATCATGCAACATTTAATTGCTTTGACATATCTAGACTACTTGTTTCATCTATAAGTTTTTTCAAATTGTTGCAAATCTCCAAAATATTTTCCAATATATTTATTGAAAAATATCTTCATATAAGTGGACCCATGCAATTCAAAACCATGTTGGTCATAGTCCCCTGTATGCATTTATTTTTCTTGGAACTAATTCACTCTTCAATTACATCTCTTTTGTTCCTTACCCTATTATTCAGTTTTTAATTTTAAATATATATATTTTTTATTTATGAGACCTCTTGTTCATTTGTGTGTATGTGTGTGTGTGTGTGTGTGTGTGTGTGTATGATTTAGTACACTTCCAATTACATGGAGGGTGATATGTTATACTAAATGAGTTACTTCTTTTTGTTCTATTTTCTCTTCTCTGTGCTGGATTACTTCTGTGTGTTTATTTGGGTCTCCTGTAAAGTGACCCAATTTTTCCACATTGTGTTTTCATCTTTGTCTGTGAGCGGTGGACCTGTTTACAGCAGCCTGTGCTTCCCCACTAGTGATTGTGAGAAAGTGGCAGGAGATGCTTGGGGCTGAGGTGTCCCCATTTCTGCACTGTGAGGACCAGCTCTGGGGACTCTGCCTGGCCATGCCTGCTGAAGTCGCCCTGAAGTCAGGTTCTCCAGGTTCTTCCTTCAGGGCACAGGTGAGGCTTGGGGGTTTTGGACAGGCACGTGATTAGTGCTGCATCCAACACCCTTAGTCCTCTGGGCCACCTCCACTCCTTTAAAGGGCAGTGTCACCTCCCTGCCCCGCCCCACCACCTCTCCTGCCAGCTTGTAGCTCTCTTGGAGCTGACCTCCATCTGTCTTTTAGCAGCCTGAGTTTTGTCACTTAAGTGTTTCTTATTCACTTAGGTCATGCCTTGTTTTCCACCAGCTTTGTGAATTTTTCATTTTTCAAATATGTTTGTGCCATTTGTATGGATTTGGAGTGGGATGTGAGGCTTCAGTGAGTTCATATTCTGCCTTCTTGATTGCACCCTTAATGAGTTAGAACTTCTCTATCATAAACATAGTTAAACAGTAGAGCTCTTAAGACTGAAGAATCCTTACTGAAATTTTTTAACAATATGATTCTTGGCCATTTTTCTGTTATCATCTTGTGGTCCTTCCCACTCACAGAATTTGGCCCCTTTTAACCTTCAAAGGCTATAAGTGATTTGATCTTAAAATTAAACATGCATGTCTCTATGCCTTTGCCATAGACGATAGTTTGCTACAGGGAAATGAGCTATTTTAAGTGAAAAATCTGCACTTGACTAAATTGCCATTTCCCAGGGGATGTGTTAACATACCCAAAATATACTATTGGAATGTTATCTCTTATCTATTTAATTCTCATTAAGATTTTAACACATGGCTGATAAACTTTGAGAAATATAACTACAGAGACAACACATGAAGCTCCATGAGTAATGAAGCATTTGAATCCTAGAGATGTTGGCTGTGGTTTTGGAGGCCACAGGGTTTCAACCACTTAAACTGGAATCTAGTAGAAGCTGGAATAAGTCCTCGGCTTGTTCTTGCAGCACCTGGCTGGAAAATATCCATTGAATTAACTGGTGGTGTGTGGGGATACTATGTCATATAGCATTAGGAGCATAATGCATCACAGAGACTCCCTACAGCTGATTTTCTGGCCCTGGAGGTAATGTTTTACTCAGACAGTTGATTGCTGCAATTTCAACAAACTTAAAGCCATATTAATTTTATTTCTTTTTTGCCTTCCTCTCAAAGTTTCCCATAATAAGATTTTCCGTGACTTCAAATTTGATGAGGAATCATAAGTTTCATCAGCTCCAAAAAGGTAAAAAGTCAGCATTAACTTGAAATCAACATAGGTTTTAGATGTTTAAAAAACACACACATACACCCCAAAACCACAAATAATGAAATTTTAAATACTGGTCATGAAACTAAGTCACATTTTTCTTCTTTAAGTTTATATTACACAACTTTTGCATCTCTCAACTCTAGATTCTACGTGGCATGTACCATTTCATACATTTTATAGCCTCACTATATTTATTGATGCTCAGAGGATCAAATGATTTTAACTGCTTCTTAGTGGTGAGAATTTAGAGTGTGTCATGAGGATACATTTGTATATAAGTATAAAAACTGTGAGCCCAGAAAAAAATTTAATTCGGTACTCTGGAGGTAATCTTTGATCATCAGTAGTAACAATTACTTAATAATTTTAGGATGTGGTGTAATTCAGAAAAAAGTGGGAAAAGCTAATATGTGATGAAACTGTTGTCCTAGAACTTGAAGAATCAACTTATTTTGTACTTTGTGTTTCAGTAGCTGTAATAATGTTTTTCAGTCATTCCTCTGGATACTTTATTTCTCCCCACGAGGTGATAATGCCCAGGAGAGCAGCAGTTTTGCTTTTGTTTCATGTTTGAACAATGATATTTGCTCTGTGCACTGATCAGTAGTAAAAGGGGCATTTGGGAGCTTTGGAGTCACTTGCATACCCCTGGACACTCAGGGGTGCCTATCTCTGTGTGGGAAAATGATATATACTAAAACCCATGTAATCATTGCATTTCACAGATTTATGCAATGAGTTTCACTATGGAATTTGGAGAATTGGGCTTTTTTTTTTTCTTACAGAAGAAGCTTAAACAGTTCAGAATAACTTGAGAGGGCCATTCACAATTATTAAAATCTTTAATAAAATAAAACTTTAATAAAAAGTTTCAAAGAAATGTGTTTTTGTAGCATTCAATACATATACAACTTACACATTAATTGCATTATAATATCATAAACAGAGATCCTGTAAGGTTAATGTAAATGTATAGTTAAGAGAACTAAACATACAAATATTTATTAAGGGCTATGCACTTGCAATAATTCATTTTCTTAGCAAGGTTTACTGGGCATCTTAATTAGACTGGGTGTTATGCCTCCCTCAAAAAAATACTTAGTTTTTTCCTTTGCAAAGAAATGAGAGGGAGAAAAAAAGATGGTTTCAAAGTGATTAAATCTAACAAGGATAGTGAAGTGTCTTAAAACATTAACTCAGTCGCAGTAGGGTACCTCAATACAGCCTCTGGGAACAACCCCCAAAGAATATTCTAGTGCATGGTGTCCCCTGGAGCACAGCACAGTATAAATGGCACCCCTTGGAGGTTTGCAACATGGGGACTTTCTCAGAAAGATGAGCTTATGTCATTTACTTGAAATAAGTCCAGTTTGCAACCTAAATTCCCTTTGTCTGAAGCAAATTTAGTTGTATGTTTGAATTGATTATGTATCTTGGCCTGAAAAATCAAGGTAGCATTATGGATACTACTGGGAAAAAAGGAGTGAGGTTTGGCTGGGGTTCAGAGGGACCTGGTTCCTTGCCCAGTGACTGCGGTTCAATATGCCCTGACTGAGACACTTGGAAGCATGAGTTCTGTCACCATAGCAACACTGAGACCACTTCTGCAAATCTTAGCTGTCTCTGCCAATCAGCTCCGGCCCTGAGCCATCAAATCCATTTACGACAAAGCCAGATGTTACATCCTGAAGGATGCACAAACTAAGCATAGAGGAGCTATGAAAGTGATTTTTTTACATCACACGATAGAAATAATTAATGGGAATAGAATACAACTATTCTGTGTCAAAATAGAGTTAATTCAGCAAATCCTAACTCACATTGATAATTAACTGCTTGTTTTTTATAGTGCAAGTATGACACTCATTATGATTGTATTTTTGTTTGCAGCGCATGTGCAAGCATGCATGTACGTGTATGTATATTGTGTGTTTGTGTGTTTCTTCAATAGATTTTGACCACTCTGGATGAGAATTATATGGTATTATTCCTGTGTCCTTTGTGCCTTCCACTATGTCTGACACTTAGTTAGGCCCTGGGACCATACATGGTATTTGAATTGTTGAGTGAATTAGGAATGACTAAGTTTAATGAATGATAGAGCCACTCCTGACTAAATTTAATTGATGAGTGTGTTGGAGGTGGTCATACAGAGGAAGGGAGTGCTACAGGGCAAGTATTATTGAGGTCAGACAGTATTGAAAAAGGATTGTCCATTTTATGTGTGCAGCTTGTAAACAAAATCTCACTACGCTGATGGACAGTGACTGTAATGGGGTAAGTGGGGGGACCTGATGAAGTGGGGAGTTTAGTAACCATAATGTTGCACATGTAACTGTAGATTAATGATACCAAAATTAAAAAAAATACATAAATAAAAAAATATATTAGAAGGCAGTTTTCATAGAACACAAAAACTCTCTCAAATACATGTTTTCATACATCTGATTGTGGTTTACTGAATAAGAACATTCCCCGGACATCACAGTCACGGGGCCCATTTTGAAACAGAACAGGCTTTTAAATGATTCTTCTGATAGTTTATCAGGTAACAGTGATAACTTCTTAGTTTTAAAAATTAGCTTCAGCAAATTACAGGCTTGATATGAAGAAGCATTCTGAAGTCACTGGATAACTATTAATGTACCTTAAAAGGCAGAAAAAGAATTCAATAGTTCAAAGTCTTTTACAAAATTTTTGAGACCCAAACTTAGTCTGCCAGTTACATGACTTAGTTATTAACCAAGTTTTAAAACACCTACCTAAGGTCTTGTCTTTCAAAACCATGCTTCTTTCCCTCTATTATACTGCCTAATTATAATTAAAATGTATGCAGATGATCAAGAGCTTGGCAAAGAAAATGAACACTCCACAATTCTAAATACAGTAACTTCTATGGGAAAGCCAACTGTTCTGTTAAAAATCTAGGCTGACTGACCTAGATCTCCAAACTGAAAGGTCTGCTGAGACACGTGCAGCCATGTAAATCTCTGAGATGTGGGTTATTTAAACAGATGGTAGCTGTGACACAGAGAGCTCTATGTGCAAATTGGCAGAGACCAAAATCAGAAAGGAGGCAAGCTGGAGAGGAAACATTATTTCACTGTGGACCTCTGGGAATTTTAATTAAAACACAGAACAAAATGCAGAGTGCTTGAATATACTTCTTCAGAATATTAATTGAGTGCTGGTATTGGTTGTACTGTTGCTATGATACTGACAGTTGGAAGGCTGGGGAGGCTTTGGAATCTTCTTTAAACTTTACTAAAAGTTTCTAGATGTGATTTGGCCGTGCCATTTATATACACTCAAATAAGATCTGGAAGGAGGAAGTAAAGTGGGGGATGTGTTTCTGCTATGTTGTTGATGTTGGCAAGTAAAGTAGTAGAGAACTTTCATTTCGTTTTGTTTTGTTTTTTTCCATAGCAGCTTCTATAGCCAAGGCATTAGTTTGGTAGATGTCAAGAAGCAAGGCAGAGAGGGACATCAATGGCTTCCAGATCCATGGACTTGGTAATCTAAAAATTCCTGATGATGACACAGGGGACAGTTCTGTTGGTCTTTTCTGGGATTCACTCCTGGTAGCCTGCTACTCCAGTCTTGCCAATGATTTTTGCAAAGTCCCAGTTTCCTGTGTTAGCTTTATAGCTTAAAAGAGCTAGAATAATTTGTTTTTCCTGCAACCCGAAAACCTAACTGATACAGTACATATAATAAAATATACCTGTTTCCTGCTGCCTCCCCCAACTCCCAATCTGTGGTAAGTCTTTCATAAGCCTTGTTTCCATGATGAATTGTATAGCACACATCATTACCTCATTCATCTTTCTCTAGAATGAAAAAGGTAATAAAATTTCATGAGAAAGGGGTTAAGCTTTTACCTTCGATAACCCAGAGAGATCATTTTGGAGCATAAAAAAATTAAGAGAGATAAGAATAAAACACTTTGAGAAGTTCATATGGGTTTAAAGTCACTTTTATAACAAGTGCATCAAAACAGAAGATGAAAGAGCTATTATATAAACCTTTTATTGCAGTTCATCTTCCTTGCAAATGCTGGCAAATACGGACTGTTTGGCTCATACTACTGGATGGTTCTGATAGAAAGAATGCATGCAAAAATAATCAGGTTCATGCTTGATTATTATTTCTGATATTTAAAATACAAGTATATTTTTAATTCCCTAATGTTATTTTACTTTTGAAAATTTAGGGGCTAATGTGGAAGTTGGAAAAGTTCCAACTAGAAAATGAAGATTGATAATCACATTAACCACTGGCTAATATTTATATATTTTTGCTTTTGGTCCATTTTTCTAGTTACAGTGCTTGAAAACATCAGTAATAAAAGAATGTATTTCCCATTTTAGAAATAGAACTTTATGAATCACTAAGTTAAATCACATTTCTCTGTGACCCCTAATTCTGAATCTCTTACCTCCACCTGGCCCAAATTAATTTCTATAATAAGCTTTAAGCGTTTCCTTTCAGTTCCATTTTTATATTTTGACTTGCATGCGTATATAGTTGCAAAAATATATGTTATACTTTTATGCAGGTTCTTTTATATGAATAGGACCATACTATGTATATTTTTAACATACTTTTTTCTTCAACAATGTGCTTTTGAGATCTATCCTTATAGTTGCATATAGATCTACCATAATGGATTAATCGACATTTTTGTATCACTAAGATAGAAAAAAAATATTAAACTAACACTTTGATTGAAAGAGCTCTTTTAAACTTATATAGATGTAAATTTTAATCACTTACTAGTCTGTGTGTATAGAAAGGAAGATATAAGAAAAAATAAATGTTCCTAAAACCTCTTCACATTCAGAGTTAAATTCTTGAATCACTGCTTGACTCAGTTACTGATGCTTGTGTTTCTAAATGGTATCATTCTATGTATGCCTTTGGAAGTATTGATGAAAGAGCACTTCTTTAGGAATGCTTTACTATTATCTCCAACATTTTCTTCCAAGCCACTGATACCCATTGTGTTAGTTTTGGTGTTGGCATGTTTTTTTATCTGCCCAGGTGAACAGAAGGTTTTCTGATAACAATCAGGATTCATATTCATTCCTCAAGTAATTTTTAAATGGTTTATTAAGTGCAATGCTACAAGTTTGTAACTGTCTAGGTGTGCCATCTGGAATAACAATCTATTTTTTACAGGCTTAATCAATGGCAACAGAAACATGAGTACTGCCTAAACAACAGAAATTTTAGATGCAATCAATGGTTAGAAGTGACCCCATTTCATATAGTAAAATGTGGAACAAATTCATCTTGGAATTGGTGAAATATAGTTCATTCATTTTAACTGCTAGATAGAATTCCATTAAAAATATTTAACATATTTTAATGATCTGTCCTATACTCCTAAGCATTTAGGTTGTCTCCTTTTTCTTTGCTATTCTATTTCATTTGAAAAATCTTTTTATTTCTCTGAATTATGTCATGATGTTTAAAGTAGATAATTTGTGAGGCTTTCATAAAACAGATATAACATTTCAAATGTGCTTAAACTTCAATATGTAATTAAATAATTTAATTACCAAGGTAACTGTTAATTGCGAATTGTACGCCCCTCTTTAAACCTGTTATTTTCACAATCAGTTATTTAAATGATGTACTTCATATTTCACTTGTAACTCTGTAAGACAGAAGAGTTTCAATATTTACATTACATGATTGTGGGCAACAACATTTCATATTTGGCTTTGACAGTTTTTTTAACATATATGTATAAATGTGGATTTGTCAAATAAACATTAATCAGTATATTCATTCAAAAGACCCTTATTGGTAGTCTGATATCTCAAGGCATTGACTGGGTAATATGAGGAATATAAAGATGAACTAATGAGAAACTAAAAAGTTATCTAGTCTCTCCCACAGGGCCCATGTTCAGAATCTTTGCATATTTCTGACTTGTCACTTTAGATTTGAGGTCTCCCAGCCTGAGGACTTACGTGCGCAGCCTCCATACCGGGCATACACATGAGCCCCTCTAGACCTGGGCAGACTCCCAGCCTCAGAGAGTGCCTCCTGCTCCATGTCCCACCTCCATTCCATGAGGACACTTAGTTTAGAGCTGCAAGTGCTTCTTGCCTGGAGCACTGAAGAACTGTTTAGGCTTAAAGGCTCTTAACAGCCAGAAGGGTCCCAAGGTAGGGAGAGACACTGAAGGAGTTATTGCCTCTTCTTCCTGATGTTATTTTTTCTAATTTGGAAGTTAAATATACTAGTGATGCCTGTGGGAAATAAACAATAGTGCAATCAGATTTTCATTGCCTAATTTACATTTTTCTTTTATTCTTGATTTCTTTATTTTTAAGCCAAAAAAAAGAAATCTTTATTATATCTCACACCTCTCCAAAAAAAAAAAGACAAACTCACTTTCTCACAAAATGGTGTATGGAACCTAACTGTATATATATCAGTAGAATCTATAACTACGTCATATGTTACACAGCCTGGAAATATTGGATGATTTATAATTTTTTAACATTTTATGCATGGTACATATGGAATGTCTGTCACTAAAATAAGAGCTCTATCACCTACTGTTCTTTTGGCTGCAGTATAAAAATAAAACCATATTCCAAGGCATTGAAACAAATGAAAATTGTCTCAAAATGATCATGGTATGTCGGAAGGGGAAAAAATGCTATTTTTGTAGAATATGCAGAAAGAAATATACTAATGAACAGCTTATATATAATTTGAGAGCTGAAATACATACATATGCACACACATCTGAGATATCCTTGTCACTCTATGTGCATTATAGTGACTCCCACTGAATTTGTACTTTTCCCAGTCTCTGATCAGCTTACACAGTTCACAGGTTGCCAATGTGATTTTCATGAAAATCAGAATGCCCTGGTACTTTGCTAACTTAATTGTTCAATAACATAATGTGTTGTGTGCTGTTAGCAAGATGACACCTATTAGCTTTTCTAAAACATCCTCTATAAACACACTTAAAAGTGCTGCCAAAATTGAGGTTCCCTGCATACTGATGTGACCTGCTGTGCTGGAATGTAAGCATGGTGCCAATGGATGCAATTTCTTAGTGCATTCAGAATTCATGCTATTCCATGTAGATAATTCCTCATATCTTTTCTCTTCTTTAATGACTGCAATTCAGACTCTGCTGGGCTCTTAGAATAAATTGTCATATTCATTTATTTTTATGCTAGTCTCCTTAATGGTGGGTTGTTTATATTCCTTTTCAAAGCTATTACAGTCAAATGACAGGAGTAGTCATCAGCAGGTGATCTCTGCTCTGTCACTGTGTAGGCACCTTTGTGATGGCAGGGAAGTCTTTGGGGGAATTGCCATTGGCACTTACATGTGGACATATCTTTTCTAATAAGGTAAAGTCCATGATAAAGAGTTTCAAATGTCTGAAGAGGGGACACTTCATCACTCTCAGACTCCCTGTGTTGCTATGATGTGGCGTCACCCTAGCTTGGGATAAGTGGAACATTAGCCAGAATCTGCCACAGCCCATGTTCATATGTGACCAAAATACAAAGCATATGTTATCAAGTCTATAGAAGTCTAAGGTTGTGGGGGCAGGAAGCACAAATTCCCAAGTGGCTCAGTGGGAATATTGGTGAGGAGGGCCAGTCCTACCCTTATCCCTAGGTTTGCAGACCTGTGCATTCCGGACCTGTACTGCACTGTATATGTGCCATTGGTTCAGTGAACCTTGTTTTGGAGAGTAAACCTACCACCCCCACCACCAATCCTATAGGATTTCCTGTGAGCTGGTACCTAAGATGATCCTATAACTGTCCATTTCATTGTCTTATTAGGCTACCTGTTTCTAATCTTAGAAATAAGACCAGTGATTCCCATAATCATGCAAACATTTACATACCTTCTGGCTATAAAATG